>CAJQZJ010034299.1:1112943-1159916 GCA_907164525.1 Lophiomys imhausi | reverse complement strand
CCCTCCCTCCCTCCCTCCCTCCTTCCTTCCTTCCTTCCTTCCTTCCTTCCTTCCTTCCTTCCTTTGAGGTTAGCCTGTGGCCTCCATGCCCATGCATCCCCACACACCTGTATGCATCCAAGTACATGTGCACCTGTCCACACATGAATATGCAAACACATTCTTCTAGCCTTTACATGCACAGGTTGGGTGTACCTACCTACACACACAGGTACTCTCCCCCCACACACCCATATACCTTCTCCTTAATAAGACTGGCTGCAATTAACCCCCAGTGAAGTAAAGATATAACGACCTGTCTTCCAGCCATCTACTGAGGGACAATCTGTCATCCTTAGCACATGGAGAAATGGAACCATATCCTGTCACACTCATGTAAGCCCCACTGTGGAAGGCCTTCCAGCCCTGACCCACTGTCTTCAACACAGAGGATGAAACAATATTCACTGTGAAGTACCTGTCCCTCTTCTTATTGGGGAGTTTAAGTCTGTGAAACTCAATGTTTATTTGTTCATCTTACATTCAGGAGCTTTTTTCTTTTTTAACATTTAATGTCTAATGTTAATGCCAAGGATTGGACTATTTCCTCTTAGAAAATTATCTTTCTAAAGGAGAAGGATTCTTATTAAAAAGGGAGAATTTCAAAGTCATTTTAGAACTACTTCTGGGTGTCGTTTTTCAGGCATCATAAAGCATTCAAATTCAGCTGCTTTCGAGTCCAAGTAAAACACTTCTGAAGATAAGTCAGGCTTGTTTCCTATGTTAAGGGTACTTTTAAGTGACAGATAGGAAACAATAAAAGGCCCTTTCAGGGGCATGTAAACAAGACTGTTGAGAGAATGAAAACTCTACAGGATATCCCACACGCAACACGTTTTCTCAACGGACTTCAGACTTCGGATTAGTCCTGAACTATTTCCCCATCACATGAAAGGCATCACATGTCATGTCAAATATCACTGGCTGGTGCTTCACAAGGCCCATGACAAGTCTTCAACCAGTCAACTTACAGGAAGGCCAGCCTGTGAAAGAGGAGGCAGTTTCAACTTGTGTGAAATGGTCTCCCTGGTTCACTCTTTCAGCTCATTCATTCAAGAAACACTTGAGGCCACTTGTCTTCTATTAATGGTTCCCATCCCTACGTAGCCATCAGAATCACCTGGGCTCACCCAGGAGCTCCTGGCTCGTCCCTTAAGCAGAGAAACTCCATAAAGGAGCCATAGGTATGGCAGAGGGCCCAATATCTCTCTATATACTGTCAAACCCTTAGTTCAATACTGAGCTACATGTAGACAGACCAGAGATTCAAAGGTGAAAAGCAACAGCTGGAGGCTGGGCCGAGCTAAGTGGAGACTCACATCCCTCCAATTCAGAGGGACAGAGCCAACTGTTAGTTCTCAACTGAAACCCTCGAAGGTCTGTAGCTTAAGTTCACACCCAGAGCTAAGGACTGGGCTTGCTAGTGTTGATCTTGCTAAGATGCAGGCTGATCCTCACCAATTCCTGCCTGACTCTGCCAAGATGTCCTCAAATCTGAAGAGATGTGACTAAGCACCCCATCTTGTTAAGGACAATGATGGCCTCAAATCTGAAGAGATGTGACTAAGCACCCCATCTTGTTAAGGACAATGATGGCCTCAAATCTGAAGAGATGTGACTAAGCACCCCATCTTGTTAAGGACAATGATGGCCTCTCCTGCTAATGCTCTTCGCAATACTCACATTACCGATTAATAAACCTAAGGCGGAGCTTCTCAACCTGTGGGTCATGGACCCTCTGCGGGTCTCCTAAGATAATTGGGAAACACAGATATTTACGTGACAATTCATAACAGTAGCAAAATTACGTTTATGTAGTAGCAATGAGAATAATTTTATGGTTGGGGATCACCACAACATGAGGAACTGTATTAAAGGGTTGCAGCATTAGGAAGATTGAGAAGCACTGACCTAAAGGGAATGCCTACACATTGCTTAAAAAACAACAACAAAACAAAACAAAAAAACCCCAAATAAATCCAAACAAAACAAACAAACAAAAAACTCTGAGCAGGGGCGGGCCAAGATGGCGGCGACCTACACTGATGCATTTTGAAAGGGGGGGGGGAAGAGCCATAAAAAAACACAGAGTTATTGGGCACTGTGCAAAAACCGGAGGGGCTAGACCCCCACACCCCCCCCCGGAACACTCACAGCTCCCAAGGGACTGTTAAAAGTCCCAGGGCAAGGCTCTCCCCATCTCTCACAGCCACTAAACTCGGGATTCGGGAACTCCCATTTGGAGAGGCGCCTGGTAAGATCGATCCCAACTTACAGCAGGCAGAATCAGGGTCCACTTGGCCATAGATCGCTGGCCTATTGGGCTCCCCACACATCAGGTTGAACTTATACCCACTTAAAAAACTTTGTGAGATAGTGGAAGGCTTAGCAAGGAACAAACAGGGGGCTCAGCGGGTGGTCCGCAGCCGCTCATGAAGCGGAGGGCAGGAGGTTCCGAGAGAGCGCGGGAAGCTGGGAACACAAAGGCCGGTGGGAGGGGCCGAATCCCGCACACTCACGGAAGCGCAGCTGGGGAGGGAGCACGGCGGCAGGGCCAAATCCCGCAAACCCACGGCAGGTCATCTGGGGAGAGAGACAGACGTGGGCGGGGCCAGGGATCCATGCACCCAGGGCTGAGCTGCTGGGACGAGAGGTCCACTCACGCAGCCGGAGGATCGGGGGCTTGGGGTACCCACAGGACCCGTGGCGGCTGAGACAGGAAGGGAATCAGGCACAGAGTCCAGCCCTGTGGCGAGAAGCCTAGAGAGAAACCACTAATCGGGTCCATAGCTGTATCCTGGAAAATCCAGACATATTAGGTGTGGAGCCAGATCCTGTCAGCCTCCGTGACGACAAACAAAGCCCACAGAATCTGTGCCTGGGCAAACAGGCCCATAACATCAGAACCATTACAGGCTGATAACTCAGAGTGCAACATAGGGAAGTCTGAATTGGGAGCAGTGAAACAATCCTGGTCCATTACTCACAACCTGGGAATAGGCTGCACCAGCTCACAGTGCCTCAGGCGATTAAAACCACAGTGACCTTGAAATCCCCCTATAAGCAACGACAGAGAGCCAAGTAACTCGTCCCCTGCACCAAATCATTCACTGTGATTGCAAGCACAGAAAACAGACAGCTAAATGCATCCAATGGCGAAAGGTCAAAAAAAAAAAAAAAGAAATCAAGGAATTATGACTCCAACAAAGCAGAATCATCCTAGCTCATCCAATTCGGATGACCACACACCAACAGAAACACATGAAAACATTGACAATTCTGCATTATGGAAAGTGATAGAGTCCCTGCAAGAAGAACTTAAATCTATGAAGGAATTCAAAGAAGCCACAATTCTACAAATCAAAACAAGGAACAACACCATTAAAGAGCTCCAAGCCAAGGTGATAGAGCTTGAACAGGAAAAGGAAAAAGCCATGAAAGATTTTCATACAAAAACAAGCAAGCTGGAGAAGGAAATGTACAAAACGAACAAAACCATACAAGACATGAAAATAGAAATAGAAACAATAAAGAAAACACAGTCAGAGTTAAAAGAGGAAGTGGAGAACCAAGGGAAGAGAACAGGAACTACGGATGTGAGTATCAACAATAGGATGCAAGAGATGGAAGACAGGATCTCAGGCTGGAAGATTCAGTGGAAGAAATCACTACAACATCCAAAGAAAATGAGAAGGCTAAAAAATCTCTCACCCACAACATCCAAGAAATCAAGGACTCAATGAAAAGATGGAACCTAAGAATTATAGGTATAGAGGAAAGAGAGGACTCCCGACTCCAAGGTCCAGGAAATATCTTCAACAAAATCATAGAGGAAAACTTCCCAAACCTGATAAAAGAGATGCCAATAAAAATCCAAGAGGCTTACAGAACACCAAACAGATTAGACCAGAAAAGAAACTCCTCTCGCCACATAATAATTGAAACTCCATATGTAAAGAACAAAGAAAGAATATTAAAAGCTGTAAGAGAAAAAGGTCAAGTCACATACAATGGCAGACCCATCAGAATTACACCTGACTTCTCCCCAGAAACGTTAAAAGCTAGAAGGGCCTGGTCAGCTATACTACAAGTCCTGAGAGAACATAGGTGCCCAGCCAGACTACTTTACCCAGCAAAACTCTCTATCAACATAGATGGAGAAAACAAGATATTCCATGACAAAATCAAATTTATACAATATCTAACCACAAACCCAGCCCTACAGAAAATCCTAGAAGGAAAATCCCAACCCAGAGAAGAAAACTCCACCCAAGAAAACAAAGGGAATAGAAAACCCATCAGCAACTAAACCAAAATAGGCACAGGACCACCACCTATACCAAACTAATGGGAAATAACAACCCAAGGTCACTAATATCCATCAACATCAATGGACTCAACTCCCCAATAAAAAGACATAGGTTTACAGAGTGGATCCGCAAGCAAGACCCTTCCTTATGCTGTATACAAGAGACACATCTAACTACGAAAGATAGACAGTGCCTCAGAGTAAAGTGCTGGGAAAAGGTTTTCCAAGCAAATGGACCCAGGAAGCAAGCTGGAGTAGCCATCCTAATATCAAACAAAACAGACTTCCAACTGAAGTTAATGAAGAAAGACAAAGAAGGGCACTATATACTCATTAAAGGGAATATTCATCAAGAGGAAATTTCAATACTGAACATCTATGCACCAAATACAAAGGCACCTACTTTCGTAAAAGAAACACTTCTAAAACTTAAAGCGCACGTCGATCACAACACATTAGTAGTGGGAGACTTCAACACCCCACTCACAGCAAAGGACAGATCATCAAGACAGAAGACAAACAGAGAAATATTGAGTCTAACAGAGATCATGAAACAAATGGACCTAACAGATATCTACAGAACGTTTCACCCAAACACAAAGGAATACACCTTTTTCTCAGCACCCCACGGAACCTTCTCCAAAATCGACCACATAATTGGTCACAAAGATAGTCTCAGTAGATACAAGAAAATTGAAATAACACCTTGTATCTTATCAGACCACCACGGAATAAAGCTGGTCTTCAACAGTAAAAGAATCAACAGAAAGCCTACACACACATGGAAATTGAACAGCTCCTTACTGGATGACCACTGGGTCAGGGAAGAAATAAAGAAGGAAATCAAAGACTTCTTAAAATCCAACGACAATGAAGACACAACATACCCAAACCTATGGGATACATTGAAAGCTGTGCTATGAGGAAAGTTCATAGCACTAAGTGCTTTCAAAAAGAAAATTGTGACAGCTCATATTAGTGAACTAACAGCTAAGCTGGGTGAATTGGAAAAAAAAGAAACAAACACTCCCAAGAAGAGCAGAAGACAGGAAATCATCAAACTTAGAGCTGAAATCAACAACTTAGAATCAAAAAGAACTATACAAAGAATCAATGAAACCAAGAGTTGGTTCTTTGAGAAAATCAACAAAATAGACAGACCCCTAGCCAAATTAACTAAAAGGCAAAGGGAAAGAACACAAATCAACAAAATCAGAAATGAAAAGGGAGAAATAACAACAGACATTGAGGAGATCCAGAAAATATTCGGGCATTACTTTAAAAATCTATATTCCACTAAATTTGAAAACCTAAGCGAAATGGACAATTTCCTCGATAAATTCCACCTACCAAAACTAAATCAAAATCAGATTAACAGCTTAAACAGCCCAATAACACCTAAGGAAATAGAAACAGTCATTAATAATCTCCCAACCAAAAAAAGCCCAGGGCCAGATGGCTTTAGCACGGAATTCTACCGGACCTTCAAAGAGGAACTAACACCATTACTTTTCAAACTCTTCCACCACATAGAAACAGAAAGATCACTGCCAAACTCATTCTATGAGGCCACTGTCATTCTGATTCCTAAACCACACAAAGACCCAACAAAGAAAGAGAACTTCAGACCAATCTCCCTCATGAACATAGATGCAAAAATACTTAATAAAATACTAGCAAACCTAATTCAAGAACACATCAAAAGTATCATACACCATGATCAAGTAGGCTTCATCCCTGAAATGCAGGGATGGTTCAATATACGAAAGTCTATCAATGTAATTCACCACATAAACAAGATGAAAGAAAAAAAACCACATGATAATCTCGCTAGATGCAGAAAAAGCATTTGACAAAATCCAACACCCCTTCATGCTAAAAGTTCTGGAGAGAACGGGCATACAAGGACCATACCTAGAAATAATAAAGGCAATATACAGCAAGCCAGTAGCCAACATCAAATTAAATGGAGAGAAGCTTGAAGCATTTCCTCTAAACTCAGGGACAAGACAAGGATGTCCACTTTCACCATATCTCTTCAATATAGTACTTGAAGTCCTTGCTAGAGCAATAAGACAACTAAAGGAGATCAAAGGGATAAAAATTGGAAATGAAGAAGTCAAATTATCCCTATTCGCAGATGATATGTTAGTATACATAAGCGACCCCAAAAACTCCACCAAAGAACTCTTACAGCTGATAAACAACTTCAGCAAGGTGGCTGGATACAAAATTAACTGAAAAAAATCAGAAGCCCTTCTTTATACAACAAATATACCGAGAAAGAAATAAGGGAAACAACCCCCTTCACAATAGCCACAAACAACATAAAATACCTGGGGGTAACTCTAACCAAGCATGTAAAGGACCTATATAACAAGAACTTCAAGCCCCTGAAGAAAGAAATGGAAGAGGCCTTTAGAAGATGGAAAGATCTCCCATGCTCATGGATAGGTAAGATCAACATAATAAAAATGGCTATCCTACCAAAAGCAATATATAGATTCAATGCAATTCCTATCAAAATACCAACACAATTCTTTATAGACCTGGAAAAAGCTAGTCTCAACTTCATATGGAACAACAAAAAGCCCAGAATAGCTAAATAAATCCTGTCCAATGAAAAAACATCTGGAGGTATCACCATCCCAGATTTCAAGCTGTACTACAGAGCAATAGTAATAAAAACAGCATGGTACTGGTATAGAAACAGACCAGTGGATCAATGGAATCGAATTGAAGACCCAAACATGGATCCACACACCTATGGCCAACTAATCTTTTACAAAGAAGCCAAAAACGCACAATGGAAGAAGGACAGCATCTTCAACAAATGGTGCTGGTCCAACTGGATGTCCACTTGCAAAAGAATGAAATTAGACCCATACCTATCACCTTGCACAAAACTTAATTCCAAGTGGATCAAAGACCTTAACATAAGGCCAGCCACACTAAAGATACTAGAAGAAAAAGTAGGAGAAACCCTCGAACCCATTGGCACAGGTGACAACTTCCTGAACAGAACACCAACAGCTCAGGACCTGAGATCAACAATCAATAAATGGGACCTCATGAAACTGAAAAGCTTCTGTAAAGCAAAGGACACTGTCATTCGAACAAAACGGCAACCAACAGACTGGGAGAAAATCTTCACCAACCCCACATCTGATAGAGGGCTATTATCTAAAATCTACAAAGAACTCAAGAAACTAAATGCCAAGAAACCAAATAATCCAATCAAAAAATGGGAGATGGAGCTAAATAGAGAATTCACAAAGGAGGAATCCCTAAGGGCTGAGAGACACCTGAAGAAATGTTCAACATCCTTAATCATCAGAGAAATGCAACTCAAGACGACCCTGAGATTCCACCTAACACCTGTTAGAATGGCTAAGATAAAGAGCTCAAATGATAGCGCATGCTGGCGAGGGTGTCGAGAAACGGGAACCCTACTCCATTGCTGGTGGGAGTGCAGGCTTGTGCAACCACTATGGAGGTCTGTCTGGCGATATCTTAGAAATCTAGGAATAACCTTGCCTCAGGACCCAGCCATACCACTTCTGGGTATACACCCAAAGGACCTCTCACGGAGACATAGGGAAGTCTCCTCATCTATGTTCATAGCAGCCTTATTTGTAATAGCTAGAAATTGGAAACAACCCAGATGTCCCTCAACTGAAGAATGGATTAAAAAATGGTGGTACATCTATACAATGGAATATTACTCAGCTATCAGAAACAATGAAATCATGCAATTTGCAACCAAATGGATGGATCTAGAGGAGCTCATCCTGAGTGAGCTAACCCAGTCTCAGAAGGATGCACAGGGCATCTATTCACTTATAGTAGGATTTTAACTATATCGTACAGGATATCTGTACTACAACCAACACATCAAAAGGAACAAGGACATAATTTTTTTTTATCTTTTTCTTTTTCCTTCTTTTTTTCTTTTTTCTTTTTCCTTTTCCCTTCTCTTTTTCCTCTCTTTTTTTTGTTAATATTCTTTGTTTTTGTGGGTTTGTGTGTTTGTTGGTCTTTTTTTTAGTATTCCCCCAGTAGCAATGAGACACCATTCACTGGCAGTACTGCCTCGTAGGCCCCCGGTGAATGAAGAGGCTCTTGGCCCTTATATGACTCCTGATCTGTGGTGAGAGAATGTTAGGCAGGGACACTCCACCCCAGAGGAACAAGACGGAAGGGTCAGGGGGTAGAGCATGGGAGGGTGGGGCTGGGAAGTGGGAAAAGAGGACAATATGATAAGGATGTAACCTGAAGCAACAAACAAATAAATTTATTAACTAAAAAAAAAAAAAAAAAAGGCAGGGGGCAGGGCTGAAACACTGTGAATAGAACAGAGGATACAGCCATTTGGCCTGGTTTTGCAGACCTCCAGGTGTAGAGAAGACATGGAGCTAAGGTAAAATACAAGAGAATTGTGGTATTGGCCCATGCCTCTGACTTCAGTGGAGACGGGGGGGGGGGGGGGGAGGTAGGGGGGGGGGGGGGGGGTTATGTATTCTGGAGTCATACGGAGCGGGGTGGTGAGGGTGCATACTCTTGGTCCCACCATTCAAGAAGAGTACACCCTTGGTCCCAGCTCCCAGCACACTGGAGACAGAAACGGGCAGATCCTGGAGCTCAGGGTCAGCCTGATGCAGGGCAAACTCTAAATAGAGAAAGACTTCGATCCAGGAGTGGTGGAACACATCTTTGATCCCTTCAGATGGGAAACACAAGTCCCTGATCCCAATAATTAGAGTTCAGAGACACACACATGGGATTTGGAGGGACCTAGGTTTGGAGGCTACTTACAAAAGGCCTTTTTGATGCAGGCAGATTGTCCTTTGGGATCTCAAAATATATACACTAGAGCTGGTTTAGCTCCAAGGTGACAGAATGATTTCTTCTTTAACCCGGATTGAAAGATAACGCTTTGTATGTTGTCAGAAGGCCAAATTTGCTTCAGGAGAAGTACTACCTAGCCCCCCCCACCCCCCCCACCCCAAAAAAAGAGGGCAATTGTCCTAGGGTTGGGATTGGGGCAGGGCTCTGTTCTTATCGTTCCAGGAGAATCGAAGCATCCATTAGGGGAGCCCGGGGACGGCTGGACAGCGGAATCCTCAGCAGAGAGCAGAATCAGGCACCAAGGAGGACGAGTGACCCAGTTGATTCTGCCTGGCAGACTTCCTCAATAGCTGTCTCCATCGGGGGCCTGCAACCACCACAGCAATCCAATGTCACTGAGACCGCTCAGCTCTACACAATGCCCTGGCAGGAACCTCAGTGAAGCCTGCAAGATCAGCTTCTGCCTACAAACACCTTAGGTCATCTAAACAGCTGAGAACAGAAGGACTGAACATAAAAGGAGAGTACTAACATTTTTAATCATTTTTCCCATTTGGGTTCGGGCCCCAAACAGGTCTACTACGACCCAAATCAGCAGGAAGTCACTTTAAGAGAGCAATGTCCCATGCCCAGAGGGTGGGGAGGGTGTTTCTCCGCCCTTCTTTTTGGTTATTTGAAGGATAACTGAAAACTCTGTTATGTACAGGAAGAGACTACAAGCTGATAAATGGTCCTGTCTTAATGGGTTTTGGAGGTTAGCCCCAGGGAATTCCTACTTTTCCTTTTCTGTATCCTTCCTCTCCTATGTAGGAGTGCATGGGCTTGAGAAAAAATGAGATGTAGACATAGCACAGGAAGGTCCAAGAAGAAGGGGCAGATTATTGAATTTGCCCTTATACCTTTGTATATTGATACAAAATTAGTAGTTTATTTGGCTAAAGTGGTATTGACCATTGTTTATTGTGCAAAAATAAGATTGTATTGGATTACATCGGTGTTGATCTTTGTATATTGATACAAAATTAAGATTATAGTTGGCCACAATGGTATTGACCCTTGCATATGGACGTAATATTAAGATTATATTGGGCTACATAGGCATTGATCTTGGTATATTGATACATAATTAAGAGTATATTTAACCACAATTGAATAGATCTTTGTATATTGATACAAATTTAAAGGTAACGCTTCCTAATGGTATCATACCTAGAGATACTTAAAAATGTGAAGCTCTGACCTCTTGATACCAACCGTCTAAAACTGTCTAGGATAGTTAAAACAAACTGCTAGTCATGCAAACATGTCACTTTGTTAGCTACTATGACAGTCTATCACAGATATTCTCTAAACTACCCAGTAATCAAGTTGCTAAGAGACAAGTAACATTTGCTTATCTAAATACAAGAGATGGATAGGGCATCTTCAAAAACCCCTAGAGATCTGCAGAATATGGCATTCAAAGATGTTATCTTAAATCAAGATTTTTTTTGATATCGAGACATATCAGCGCCTGACAGCACCCCCTATTCTACTCCAAGTAGAAGATAAGCATCGAAGAACCTCCACTGTAAGATGGTTGAATTATTGGCAAGCCTTTCTCTTTCCTTCTTCTGAACCCTCACATGTGCCACATGTGCCCCTCCTTGCTCTCTATAATTCATAGCTCCTTTTTCATTGTTGTTACATGTGTACACGCATATGTGTGTGTATATACTGATTTATTCCTAAATACAACCTGCTCAGTTTGTGTAATGTCACTTGTACGTATGTTTTTCAGGGCTGGCCATTTGGTACTAGATAGCTTAGGCGTGCTCTTTCCTGAAGAGAATGTTCTCCCATCCTCAGCATACCTTAGCTGCCTGCAGTTCTTTGTGTAGGACTGAAGCACCCAAGCATTTAGCATGTCTAATTTTTTTTTTTTTTTTGGTTTTTCGAGACAGGGTTTCTCTGTGTATCCTTGGCTGTCCTGGACTCACTTTGTAGACCAGGCTGGCCTCGAACTCACATTGATCCGCCTGCCTCTGCCTCCCAAGTGCTGGGATTAAAGGCATGCGCCACCACCGCCCAGCTGCATGTCTAATTATTTTTGTCCTTGTTCAGATCATGTTTAGGCAACCAATGAAACTCTGTGGGTGTGGCTTCTGGCATCACTAAGAGACACAATCTCACAGCAAACCCCCTGACTCTCTGGCCCTTACAATCTTTCTGGCCCCTTCTTCTGCAATGTTCCCTGGGCCTTAGGTGTGAGAGTTGTTTTGTACATGTATCTGTCATTGGGATCAGACTCCACAACCTATGTTTTGATTCATTGTGGTTTTCTGTAATGTCTCCATCTGCTGCAAAGTTACGGAAACCTTCTTTAGTAATCAGCAAAGCTGTGAAAAACTGCTGCTTATTTATGCTGTGTGCAAAAATGATAGGACTTAAGGCGTAATAGGATCACCCTCATGGTCTCAATTTCTGTCCTGGTTAGTTTTTATCAGATGCACAGGCATACGTGCTGGCAAAACACCCATAAACACAAAACAAATAGATAAAAGTATTAAAAACTGACAAAAGAGACAAAGAAAGCATCAGTAGAAAGATTACAGCTGCACTAACCTTATTCTATGTAAGCAAGATTTTATAATTACATAATTATAAAATTTGAAGCCACACAATCGCGCTCACAATCTTTCTGCAGGAACTACACAGTCCCCCAGAATACAAACTTTCATCATGTCTGAGGCCCTAAATGCAAAGACAACTCCACGTCCTTTCAGAACCGACTCCACAAAAGCAATGGCAAAACCAGCTCACAATATACATTCATATTCTGTAAGGTATTAAGATGTAGGGACTCCACTCCCTGATGACCGAGAAGGAAAACATTGCTGGACTTTGTATCCCCAGCATAGGCAACTCCTGACACCATATACAGTGACTGTAGAGACCATTTCAATCCAACTACTACACAGGAACTCTACTGTAGAAGCTTTATTCCTAAGAAAGAAAACTTCCCTTTCCATTCAGGAAAGGCAGGGAAGAACAAATGGGGAGCTGGGATATGGTTCAGTGGTAGTGCAGTTACCAGGCATGCAATGAAGCACTGGGTTCAATTTCTAGCATTATAACACATACACAAATAGATACACACAGGCAGACAGACACACACACACCCCCAAATGGTGTTGATAACAGAAACTAAAGCTATTCAACCATATGCTGGCAAACTGGGCCAAATATGGCCTTGGTTTTCCTGTTTTCACAAGCTATAAAGTGTTTCTTAAACATTTTTTAAAAATTGTAGAAAAAGGAATATGGAGTTTAAGAAACCATGTGTGCCCTGCACAGTTGAGACTATTGCCTACCTGGATCATTACCGAGACAATTTGCTGATTTGAGGTCTAATCTAATCAAGGTCTTGATCTGCTTTAGCCAATGTGTTGCCATTGGTGTAAACGTCTACAGAATTGCCTCCTCATGGTTCATAGGTTTGACCCTTGGAACATCATTTATAAAATACCTTGTATTAGGAATAACTCCAGTAACAGCTCTATTTTGTCACAAACAGATCTAGCTACTGTCAGAACCTAATCCAATGGGATGTTTTATGCCCAATCTCATAGGCACCTTTCTAAAAGATTTCATTCAAATCTTTATGCCACATCCAACTCAGTGACAGGCCCACTAGAAACCAGTGTGTCAAACTGCAAAAAAGTGACCACACATTCTCTCCACTTCTTATGCATGCTCCCTGCATATGACTACACAGAGCTTAATTCACTACCTTCTGAGTGTACGCTTAAATACATAGGTGCTTTGGACAAAAAGGACATGAAGAGCATGACATTGGTTGAGGGTGTAGTCGGTGGCTTTTTATTTGTTTTATATACACTAATTTTATTTTATGGTACTTAACTTCTACCTCAGTTCCAATCCTTATTCCTTCCAACCCCCCAGCACTAGGTAGGAGAGAAAGAAGATTAGAGAGGGAAGGGACGTGGTTCTCTCTTAACTACTTCCTGCTGATTAGGGTCGTTGAGTTCTTTGGGGGCAATACCAATCTCAGTAGTCACAATATCCAGCAGTCCAGAAAACTAGCAACAGCATCAGCATTGGCGAGCGTCAACAGCAGGGAGGGCAGCAGCCTCTTTCTTCCTTGTTCCTTCTTCCGAGAGCCCCCAGTCCCCAGCACATCCTCATCCCTCTCTAGGTTCTGGCATTTATACCCTTTCTCTAGAGTCCTCAAAATTAAACTCTGCAGCTGGCTAAACCATGCCCCTGCTAGGGCATAAGAGACAATAATGGTTAACAGTTGTGGACAAACGGAAACAGCCCCCATATCCCACACCTGGGATTCTAACAAAAACATTCTCATAACGTAACTGGGGTTTTTTATTTATTTATTTATTATGTATACAGTATTTGCTCTACATATATGTCCGGGCAGACCTCAATGTAGATGGCTGTGAGCCACCATGTGGTTGCTGGGAATTGAACTCAGGACCTTGGGAAAAACAGCCAGTGCTCTTAACCTCTGAGCCACCTCTCCAGCCCGTAACTGGGTTTTTTAAGTAACAAAAACTTTTACAAAGGGGATAGTATAAACATGTGATAGGAAATACAGGGATGATACTGGGAGTTAAAGGTTTAAGTGGGGATGGAAGATAGGGGAGAAAAAGGGTAGCAGGTTAATCAGAACTAAGAATGCTTTTTTTTTTTCCTTATGGAAACCCACAACTTTGCAAATTAAGAATATAGTTTTTTTTTTTTTGGTTTTTCGAGACAGGGTTTCTCTGAATATCTCTGGCTGTCCTGGACTCGCTTTGTAGACCAGGCTGGCCTCGAACTCACAAAGATCCGCCTGCCTCTGCCTAAGAATATAGTTTTTAAAAAAGGAAATCGAACACAGATGCACTACATGGATGGAGAATGCTTCCTCAAAAGGACATGAGTTATTAAATGAAATCCCAGAGCAAGGTTTGGGACACCTTCCTATGAATTATTGCCTCCCCCGCCCCACCAAAGAGCACAAGACGTTCCCATTGCTTTTAGCTGCCCATCAGCATTTAGTGGTAAGACCCTATTGCAGAAGACACAACACATTTTGGCTTCAGGACACAGAGAAACAAAGCTGAAGCTTATCTAAAAACTTCCTCTCTGCTGGCTGGCTTTCATAGTGCAAGGTGCTACACAGGTCACGGGGCAAAAAGTCATCAGTGGCTTTACCTAGCAGTGAGTTCTGAATGACATAATAGCAACTTCAGGCAAGAAGTGACTAGTAGCAAAAATAGTGGCATGAAGGTTATTATGAAGGTAACCAACTACCTTCTGATTGGACTTGCGGCCTATTCCGTAAGAGGGAATTCATACTCAGTACTACTATAAGCCTGGCAAAAAGCCCACAGCTTGGGAGGTCATAGGCCCCGCGTGGGCAGGCAGAAGGGGAGCTGTACTACTGTTGTTTTGGTGGATGTCAGACTGTCTTCTAAGTGTGTGTGTGTGTGTGTGCCCTGGACTAGTGCTGCTTTCAGTGTCAGCTGGACAAGCTTCTGCTGCCGTGGGCAGCACTTGACAAAGACTCCTAACTGGCCAAGGTGCTGAGATAAGTGAGTGCTGAGTGCTCAGCCCTCAGTGGGACAACCCAGTCCACCCAAGGCTTGGGGAACACTGCAGAAGGAGGGGTGCAAACAAAAAGTAAGAGGGAGAGGGTAGGGAACAATGTAGTCAATTGTCTTGGCACTACTACTACTTGAAATCAGTGGGTTAGAAGGGGGTGTTTCATGAAGGCTGGAGAGGGATTGCTGTGGGTATCTGGGGTGAGTGGGGGTTTGGGGGTGCATATGATCAAGATACAGTATATGCATGTAACCTGCCAAAAAACAAATTGTGTGTGTGTAGTGACACAAGGAGAAGCTTGGAAATGGCTTGCACGACGGAGGCTGTCCTTTCCTGCTGTTGCACCAGCATCAATGAATGAGCATTTTTCCAAAAGCACTGGGGGTGGTTGGCAGGGGAGCGTGTGAGTAAGCACGGACAGGACTAGTACTTACAAGTAGTGGTGGTGAGCAGACAGCATTTTTTATAGAACTGTTCAAGTATATCACAAGAACCATAAGCTTAAAGACTCTATTTTTACTCTAAAATTAGAAAAGGTAGGTTTTTATATGATTGGGGCTGGGGGAAACTATCAACACTTCTTTTTTTTTTTTATTTTTTTTTTTTTTTTGGTTTTTCGAGACAGGGTTTCTCTGTGTATCCTTGGCTGTCCTGGACTCACTTTGTAGACCAGGCTGGCCTCGAACTCACAAAGATCCGCCTGCCTCTGCCTCCCAAGTGCTGGGATTAAAGGCGTGCGCCACCACCGCCCGGCTTCTATCAACACTTCTAAACAAAAAAAATGTTTTGAGCTATAATTTTTGTTAAAAAGCTTTGTAAGCAAAAAAAAAAAAAGGTTTGGAAAAGCAGACAGTGAAGAAGGTGATGTTTAAACAGAGCGACACTCAGGTGGGTCTGGCCCTCTGTCCTTCTACCCAGATTTGCCTGTGAGCTCCAAAAACAAACCAAGATCACAAAGCAGCACATTTCCAACAGTTTAAATAAATCTATTTTAAGCAGAAACTCTAAGTGCCCCAGCAAAGAAAATAGGTCCTCCTCACATGAAACCCAAACCATTTCAGTAACCAAATGCCTAAGAAAAGTTTGAAGAGCTGTGTCATAAGAGGAAATCCATGTGGAAGGTGCGCATGCTTGTTCCGCACAGATGTCTAACTTCAGCAAGAACTCCCCAGACCCTGGGCCCTACCAGAGGTAAAAAGGAATTCTAAACTTTTCTTCAGTAATTCTCAACCTTGAGTGTATACTGAAGTTGCCTAAAAAGTTCTTTTTTTCACTTTTAATACCATTGCCTGGAACTCACCCAAGGTTAATTAAACCAGAATCCCTGGTATGCGGCCCAGCCATTACTACTTTCTGAAGCCCCGTAAGGTTCTGCTGGGTAGCAGAGTTGAGACCTACTAAATAACCTTTAAAAATGCTCAGAAAGGTGAACAGTGACTATAATTACTGTGTGTGTAAACTTCAATGGCAACAGAAAAGAATATTTTAGGGAAGTAAAGTTTTAAGAATTTAATAAATGCATACAAATGTTTTGAAAGTCCACCCCATTCCATCTCCAGTTCCTTCCCTATGCCACCAACCAGTCTCTCCCATGTTCCTGTGGTTCTTCTTTTAAACCCACTGTGTCTGTTGTGTGTGCATGGGTGTAAGGCCTTCTACAGGTACAGGTAGCCTTTGAGGACCCATATCCTTGAAGAAAACTGACTCTCCCTCTCCCAGCAGTCATTAACTGCAATAGCTCCACAGCTATCGCAGGACTTTGTGCCCACCTCTCTGCTCCATGCTGGGGTTCTGTTTGGTCTGACCCAGCACACATCTTGTGCATGAAGTACCACAGCCACTTGCTGTGGATTCATACTTACAACTGCCTTGTGTCTAGAAGACACATTTGCTTCAATCATCCATTGCCCCTGGTTCTTGCCATCTTTCCACCCTCTGCTCTGTGATGCCCCGAGCCTTTGGAGGAGGGAGAGGAGGGAAAGGAGGTGTGATAAAGGTGTTAGGCAGACAGATTTTTGCTAATGTTAGATTGTTCTAATGCATTTACTCTAGTGTATGATGCTGAAATCCTTCAAGATAAGAGTGTTGGGGTAGTGCTAAGCATTCTAAATGTTAATTAACTGGTCCTGCTTTCTGTCTGTTACTTACATTGACTCTGATTGGTTAAATAAAATGCCGAGGCCTAAGATTGGGCAAAGACAGAGAAAGGTAGGACTTCCTGGGATCAGAGCAGGAAGCCTGCGCTTTAGACAGAGGATTCAAGCATTCCAGCCAGCAGCAGGAAGAAGAAGGCATTCCAGCCAGGAGCAGCAGGAAGAAGGAGGCACATGCCATGGGGTAGATGCAAGAGGATCATTCCAGATGGCCTGGAACATCGGCATATCGTGGAGAAGGGCAGTCCAAGGGGACGTATGTATATATGGGGTCATATTTGGGTAATAGAATTGAGAGCTAGCTTAGATGGGCTAGGATTGCACAATTCAGGTCAAGGCTTGTTAAAATCCATGCAGTCTCTGTGTGCTCATTTATAATGTCTGCTTAATGGTGGAATAAGGATTAAAGTCTGCCGAACAAATTAACAATAATCTAAATACTGGTTAAACAATTTAATTAATTATTTCTACAAGTGGCACCCAATGTAGTTTAATTAATTAATTAATTATTTTTTTATTTTATTTTATTTTTTCTTTACAAATGGTGTCCAACTAGGGCAATTAGAATCCATGCTTACAGTCTGAGAAGGCCTGGGTGAAAGCCAGTTTCCTAGCCAAAGAGCGGGGAACTGAACCCAAATGCATTTCAAAGGTGCGGCTAACTTAACAAAAGCTGTTGCCTTGCAGCAAAGGCAGAGAGCTAAGGCTTAACTCTCCTTACATACTAAAAAACTGGCAGCCTTCTAAACAAAGTTTCAGAACAGAATTAAAAATGGAGGAATTAATAATGTCTCAATACATTTCAATTCCAATTGAGTTTGTTCCTCTTAGCATGCAAATGATTTTTACCCTGACAATTGTGGTTCTGTGTGTCTTTTTTGAGAAAGTTCAGACTAGGATAGTCTTAAAGGAAAGAATTTACAGATGGAATGCTAAATTGCCAGCAATGATAATGAAGGAAAGAGGGAGGCCTTTCCTGATAAATAAGACAAAATTGATGGTAGCTGGAGCTAAGAGCTCCCTGGGTACTAGGTGCCTGTCAGGAGTTTCTGGTATATGGCCGCCAATGAAATGCAGCCAAACGTAGACTCTAAGGAATAATGAACAAAGCTTTAATTGCAGCATGGGATGGCATGGTTAGCCATGCCAAGGCTTTTGGAATGTTGTTTCTTTGTTTGATTTTTATTTAGATGTCTTTGATTTTCCTACATCGGGAGGTAGAAAGGATTATTTTTCTGGTTTGGGATTTCTAAAACATAAGAGATTTTTGAAGATTTTGGGCAGATTTCGAAATGTCACTGCAGTTCAAAGTTACTCTCAAGGTTAAAGTGTTACTAAAATCTGGGATTTAAGTGAAATATTTGAGCAGGGTGGTACTGGCACACGCCCTTCATCCCATCACACTAGAGGAAGAAACAGGCAGATCTCTGGATTCTAGACCAGCCTGGTTTAAACAATGAAGGCAGGGAGGGAAACCTGCTGAGGAGATAAAGCTGCTTACTAAAGACAGTCTAGAATTCAAAAATGACACATTTTTTCCTTGATGTTAAGTTTAATAATGTCCTTACTGATCTAATGGATAAATACACATAATATTAAATTTATGTGAAGAGAAAGGGCTCACAAGCCAGTCTCCTTAGTTGTGGGGCTCCCACTGGAGAACTGGTTTCAAGAGGCATTTTGCCCTGAAAGAGGTATGTTAATCGCTGGGTGTGTTGGTTCACGCCTTTAATCCCAGCACTTTGGAAGCAGAAGCAGGCATATCTCTGTGAGTTCAAGGCCAGCCTGGTCTACAAAGTGAGTCCAGGACAAGGATACACAAAGAAAACCTGCCTCAGAAAAAAAAAAAAAAAACAAAAAGAAATATACTCTGTTATATATGTAAGGACCCAGAGTTAGGCTTGGAAAGTACATGCAAACAGCATGCCTCCCATAGCCAACAGTTAAGAAAAGCTAACATAAAATAGCATATCATGCTATTTTACACCAATCTCCTTAAGAATGGAGTTTCCATGGGAGAATTGGAACTCAAACTAATACAAAATGGTTTAAGTAATGTTATTATTTAATAAGGGTAATTCAATTATTTAAATTCATACCTTGATCTCAAAACTTGGGAGACAAGGAAAAAACAGGTTCCTTGTGTGTTCGAGGCCAATCTAAATCTACAGAGCAAATCAAGACAGCCCAAGCTACAAAGAGAAACTCTGTCTCAATAAGGATAGATATATCCACATAGAAATTAAATCACCAAAGAAAGGAGAAAAGGAAAGAAGAAATATATAAATACATACCTTTGTTCCCAAAATATGGGAGACAAAGATGGAGACAGATTGGTTCCTTTTGAGTTTGAGGCCAACCTAATTTACAAAAAGCCAGAACAACACAGAATAAACCTGTTTTAATCAATTAATAAATTTATGTCAACTGTAGAAGAGAATACTTAAACTCCATACAGTCTTATGCTGTATTTTCAATTTAAAATAGATTACATATAGCATGTATATGTAATACTATTACATGCCATGTTTACATATGGCACAAATGGAGACTTGCAAATGTCTTTCTGCTGTTCAAAAAACAGAAAATATTCCTTCATTGATTTGTGCATCCTGCACATCCAAGGCATTTTGGTAATTGCAGAACTATATGTTACTTGTGAGAAATGATATATTTTCAGAACAACGGGACCAGAGCCCAAAGACAAGGCAAGTAGCCCAAATGATCCAGCCTCATAGACTGCCTCAATAGCTGTTTCCTCCAAAATCTGCATCCAGAACAACTTCAAACAGCTTGCTGAGATGGCCCAGCCTCAGAGACTGTTCCAGACATGACTTCGATAAAGCCCTGAACTTTCCTAACCAAAGTCCAGCTTCGAACTACAAACTGCTCAGGACATCAAATTGTTGAGTACATAGAGACTGGACAACAAATGTTACAATTAACTTGATTAACCACTTTCTTCCATTTTATTTGGGCCCCCAAACAGGTTTTCTGCGTCCCAATTCAGCAGGAAGCAGTTTTAAGAGAGCGATGTCCCATTCCCAAAAGTGGGGTGGATGATAGATGTTGTTTAGGGGGAATTGCTACACATTGTTAAATGGTCTTGTTAAGCAAGATATAGGAGATTAGATTCAAGGAGTTTTCTATTTTTTTTTCTATTCTCTATCCTTCTTTCTCTCTTATATAGGGGGAAAAGACTTGAAAAGAAAAAGAGGGGAATATATGTATATAATATAGAAATGATAAGATATAAGGATAGATTATTGAATCTGCTCTGAAACTTAAAATTATTGTTATTCTTTAAATAAGGTTATTTTTGATACATTGGTATAGAATTTTGTATATTGATACAAAAATAAGATTAAGTTTGATTCATTAGTATAGAATTTTATATTCTGACACATATGTATATTTCAACTCTTGTATAAGGTATTGTGCCTGTACAAATCATTTAAAAGTATAGGTTTACTTCCGATCCTTTTATGGGTTGCTATTGCAATCTATTTAGGAGTCTGGATAATACAAATTGACTGGCCAGTCAAGCTCCTGGTCATGTCAAATACTAGGTTAAACAGATAATAAATGGATAAAAATATAGTTTGCTTGTTCAAAGATAGATAGAAGATAGATAGATTTATAAATAAAATAGTAGATGTCTTCAAAACCCTCAGAGGCATACAGAAAATGGCATTTAAAGATGTTTTTATTATTTTAAGAATTGTTTGACTTAAGACAGTCAGCTCCTGACAGCTCCCATTTGACTTGGAAGAAGACAATGAGCATCAAAAAGAAATCTCCCATCAGGAGATAATTCCTATTGGGCAAAAATGCCCCTGCTCTCTCAACAGACTATATACAGTCCAAAGATGGACCAGAGCTTAAATGCAGGTAAGTCGATGTCCTGATTCTGCAGAGACAGAATGGGAAAATCCTTACTTCTTGCTGCACAATTTAGTCTGTGAAAAATGCTTGGCCAGAAGGCTGAAGATGATGCTCTAATGATATTGAGAGATATTTGGGACTGTCTAGGCAACAAACTGTCATATTTCTTTTTGGAAGCTGCTCTCCTATACATCCTAATCACTCAAATATGACTTTATCCCTTCTTATGTCTTTGATGGGGTTGAAGGCATAATAGTTATAAAATTTCAATTGAACTTGTTTAGGATTTAAAAGGATATTTTCAAGTCTAAATAAAATCTTTAGGTTTATAAATATAGGATATGATAGAAATTATTTTGGTTCAGAACGTTAGACACAGCAAGATAATAAGATGATTTTTTTTCTTCTTCAAGACTGCCTGATACAAATAGGCTAAACATTATGTGTATAACTTTTATGTATGGTTTTCTTGATTGTTCCATATTTGTTCTTATTGTTTTTACTATATGAGTTAAAAAATTTAGCCCCCTTTTTTTTTTTTTTTAGACAAAAGGAGGGAATTGTTGGGGTAGTGCTAAGCATTCTAAATGTTAATTAACTGGTCCTGCTTTCTGTCTGTTACTTACATTGACTCTGATTGGTTAAATAAAATGCCGAGGCCTAAGATTGGGCAAAGACAGAGAAAGGTGGGACTTCCTGGGATCAGAGCAGGAAGCCTGCGCTTTAGACAGAGGATTCAAGCATTCCAGCCAGCAGCAGGAAGAAGAAGGCATTCCAGCCAGGAGCAGCAGGAAGAAGGAGGCACATGCCATGGGGTAGATGCAAGAGGATCATTCCAGATGGCCTGGAACATCGGCATATCGTGGAGAAGGGCAGTCCAAGGGGACGTATGTATATATGGGGTCATATTTGGGTAATAGAATTATGAGCTAGCTTAGATGGGCTAGGATTGCACAATTCAGGTCAAGGCTTGTTAAAATCCATGCAGTCTCTGTGTGCTCATTTATAATGTCTGTTTAAAGATTAATGGTTCCAAATCAATCGACAATAATCTAAATACTGTTTAAATAGTTTAATTAGCTATATTTTTTTTACATAAGAGGGATTTGCTGTACACTTTCCTGGTACCAAGTCCTGTGGTGGGCAATGGCTACCCAGTCCCCACCACTTAGCACCCTGACAAACACTACCACTAATCCATTCTTCTTCAAAAATAGTTATTAAATGCATTAATTCAAGGCAGCTGACAGGAGGGGGGCTCATTTACCCATCACAGAGCCAGTAGGTATGGGAACTAGAATTAAACCCAATTACAAAGCTGTGCCTTTTCTTTCTTTTAATTGTGTGCTGATGTTTTGAAAGAAAATTCAGTAACATATCTCACAAGTTTGAAAGGTATAAGAGTGGATAGCGCCTATATAAGGCTTATATGGAATCGACTTCATTTTCCTGTCATGAATGACAGACAGGTCACTATGCCATCTTTGCCTCCTATTCCTTAGCACCCAGCTCTGTGCCCTGAGATAAAAATGAGCACTTTTTTCAATTCCAAAAGCACTGAAGTGGTTTTCAGAGAGTGAGTGTGAGTGAACCTGGACAGGAGCAGACACTTTTTAAAAGAAATGCTTAAGTATATCACAGAACAATAAGTTAAAGTCTGTGCTTTTATTCCAAAATCAGAAAAGGTAGGCTTCTCTTTTTGAGAGGAATTCCGTATCAATGCATATACATTTTAAAATTCTTTTTAAACTACATAGTACAATATACAAATGTGCTATTACTTCATCTAGTCCTTTGTGGACAGATCTGAATTACTTAGTTATTGCTGTTATAAAAATGTAAGAATAAATAACTCTGAACTTTGTAAGTTCACAGACAATTACACCTGTAAGGTAAATTCTCAGAGTAAAAGCTATGTCCTTTTCACTGTTCCATGCTACCCCAGGCTTCTAAGAAACAACTCATAGCTAGACTCAGTATGAGTTATATTTACTTTATTTAAAGGCCTTACTAGATATTCAAAGAACATTTTCGTTTAAATAAAGTATTAGAAATGTTTCCCCTAAAAATATGCTCAAATGCCAAAGTGTATGGGAATGGCCTGCTGCTGGAGTGCCATGTCTTCAGAAGAGCTGTGCCGCCTCTCCCGTTCAGAAGGTGTCTGTCCCCGAGGACTCCACACTGCTGTGCCTGGTGCTGGCGCTCAGGGACTCACAGCAATCCTCGAGGTCCGCAGAGGGAAGAGTCACAGACATCTTGGTGGGTAATGCCTGCGCAGTGCACAGTGGATCTGCCTCGCCACCTGCACAAAGGAGAAAGGCGTTCAGCGACACCAGTCCAGTCTGACTGCACATAAGCTCTTCTCTTTCTAAGTAGTAGGGGAGACAGTGAAAATGAGGATCACACACAAGGAAATTTCTTTTCCTAAGTGTCAGAGATAAAACATGCTTTCCCCTTTACTATGGATCTCTTAGAGGCAACATTTTACAAAAGAAACAGGCACTAAAAATTGTACATAACATTGGGATTTTTTTTTTCCCCCACTGAGTTTAAATAAAGGGGGATTAGCTGAAAAGAAAAAAGGAGTCAGCAGGAATGGAAGGGAGATAAGCGAGTGATGGAGGTATTATCAAAAACTTATGTACAAAATTGTCAAAAGTTAGTAAAAAAAAAAAATCGTAGTACAGCTGCTAAGTCAGATTGCTAGAGTAAAAGACTGGTCTCTGACCTTGTCATTTGGGGTGAATGAATCATTTTACCACTCAAAAGTTCAGTGTTTTCATGTTAAACAGAAGAATAGAACCCACCTTGCAGAGTACATTGAAAAATAACCTCAACAACAGAGCTCACCACTGTTGGCATCACTTCAAACCACAAACCCCACTATAGTGAGTGCCCAAAGATAGGGCCACTACCTCCATAAAAGACCCTGTTGTCACTATTGATACATTAGTGTCATGGCACTGAGAAAGCTGAAGGAACAGGATGGTACGTTGAAGTAGCCTGTGTAAAAATAAAATGAGAAGAGCCCAAATTGAAGTCCAACTTCATCAAAGCACTTTGCTTTTCCTCTTCTACTAAATGGACTCTCAAGTCAGGATACACTGTTAGCATTTGCTTAGAGAGGAGTGCCTAACAGCACTACATTATCAGCTAACATATTTACACAACACTGTCTAAGATAGAATGCTGAAGAGTTCATTCAAATAGTATTGACATTTGACTTGGAAAGCATTTATTCTGTACAATGCATTCCTTTCCTTCTCTTTACATTTAATACGGTAAAAAAAATTCTACTCCATATATAGCAAGCAGTATTAGCCCTGTAGGGATAGGATAAATATCAAAATGAAGAAACATTAAAAAGTACATCTAAAATATTTATAAGCTATAAGAATTATTAAAATACTATGTAATGTTTTACAAAGCTATGATCCAGAGTATACAAAATAACCACAAAAGTATCCACTAGTGCAGCTTAATTGGTAATAAAGTTACAGCACAGGACTCACTGGAGTCTGTAACTAACAGTCCACTCACACACTCCATTCAACCTTACTTCTCCAAGTAGCCTGAAGAACCCTCTTCCTTTTGTTACTTAGTTATGCCAAACCACACTGAGGTCAAATAGTTTTGTTATCTAATTGGAAAAAATTGCTTTATCTATGCACTTTGTTCTTATCTATATGCATAAAATCACGTTAAATTGTTCAATAATCTTCTTTATTCTGAATAGCCTGTGACACAAAAGTTATGTAATTTCTTGAACAAAAAGTTATATGATTTCTGCCTTATACTTAAATACCAAGTCAAAATTTTGTTAAAAATAAAAGAAACAAAAAAAAAAAAACCTTTCCCCCATCTCTTATCTAACGGTGACTCTGTGGGACAGACAAGATGAGCAAGAGCAGTGTTGAACTGGGCTTCTGAAAGCTGTGTGCTGTCTAGACAGCGGTTGGACCTGCTGTGTGTGGAGATAAGGCAGCAGCACAGAGTGGAAACAAGGATGAAAAGATAACTCTCATTCTCAACATGCTCCCAATGGCATAGTGCAGATGGGGGTGCATAGTTTAAATCACATGAAGTAGCAGTTGAGCTGGGACTTAAAGATGTTGGGATGGCAGTAAAGGAAAGGAGAAGGAAAGAACAGATTTAAGTTTGTGTGACTGGACTGGTAGAATGGCAAGCACTGAACTGGTAAAGAAAGCAGGGCCAGCCCCTGCTTTAAAAATAAGGGAGAACTCACAGAAGATTTCAAAGAAAAGAATAAAATGAACAAATGTATTTTATAAAATATAAATATACAAACAAGGAGAAGGGTCTGTCACAAGGGCTCACGGGGTCAAGACACCTTGGAGGGAGCCTAGTACTTAAGAAGCATTCAGTGTGGTGCTCAAATGACCCGTCTGGTGGACTGAGTGGACCATGATGGAGGTGCACAGATCAAACATACGAGGCGGGACCCATTTTCCTCTTGACCAATACAGACGTCCACAAGATGCGTGAATGGACTTCCTTGAAGGCAATTGGAATCAAAGCTTTCAAAGATGTAGAGCAGTTTTAAAGACACAGAAGTGGCAGCCACACACACAAAGATTCATGTAACAGGAACTGCAATCACTTAGGGGTAAAATGAAATGAGCACATAGTGGGGAGACAGAGGAAGTGCTAAGAAATGTGAATAAAGAGAAAATAAAAGGGAAGTATTCAGGAAGAGACTGTCAAAGTCTAGTGTAATTTGTCTAATTCAAATTTGCTAGAGCCAGCTAAAACTGTCTTTAATTACAATAAAAGTCATGGCTTTCAAAGGCATGGAGGCAATTTCATGTCAGTGGTGTGTAGTGACAAGCCACCTAAGGAGAGGAACAAGATGAAGCACCAAGCATTAGTTCCTTTCTCTTTAAAACCCATTATTATTGTGCATGTGCGTGCGTGCGTGCGTGCGTGCGTGTGTGTGTGCACAAAGGTCAGAGGACAATTCTGTGGAGGTGGCTCTCCCCCTTTACCCTTATGTGGGTTTGAAGGATCAAACTCAAGTCACCAGGCTAGCACATCTCATGAGTCCCAACTAGTCTCTTTAGGACAGGTCATGTTTAAGGACCCAATGAGGGCAGCTTAGGAATGAGCAACACGAACTGTCCCCCATAAGGCTTCTTTCTGTGCAGGGACAAGCAAAGGGAAGGAAGGCTAATGGATAATGGAACGGAGGGGCTAGACCCTCCTCCGTCACTTCCCCTGCCTCCCACAAACATCAAGTGAGCATCTTCTGTGTGCCAGGCATTGCTCCAGACTCTGCAGAGTACAGCAGTGGAGAAAGAAAAGCTCCAATATTACTGATTTCACAAACCATTTGGATGTAAGAAAGGAATGACAACCAAACAAGGAAGTAAGTACACAATGCATTAAATCATATACAGAAACACAGGTAAAGGGCAGGAGAGCCACATATATTTTCTGAACCCCAGTTTTCATCTGAAGATGGTCTCAAAGGGTTTAGTGAGTATTAAGCAGAGAGATATAACATCTGAAGTGTTATATATGCTACTGGAACACAAATAAGTCAACTCTTCCTCCTAGCTACTGAACAATAGCCATCCCAACAGGCACTGGTCCCATGGGGAGGGCTACAAAAGGCACCCTTCATTAGAGAGAGTGGTAGAAACATTACATGGAAACCAGTAAGAAAAGAGAACAGAGGGCTGGGGAAGCAGCTCAGGTTGGCACAGTGTTAATCCAGCACGCACACACACGGCCCTGACTCTGACTCTGACCTCCAGCACTGCAGTAAGCCACATGTGCTGCCAACCCTATAACAGTAGGTGCTCGGGAGGGGGAATTAGAGCTCAGCCTGAGGGGACCTTGTGTGAAAAGAAAAGCACTCAGGAAGGCCTCGGAATAGGCACACCACCATTGTAAATAAAAATTATTCTATGCCGGGCGTTGGTGGCGCACGCCTTTAATCCCAGCACTTGGGAGGCAGAGGTAGGCGGATCTCTGTGAGTTCGAGGCCAGCCTGGTCTACAAAGTGAGTCTAGGACAGCCAGAGCTGTTATACAGAGAAACCCTGTCTCGAAAAACCAAAAAAAAAAAAAATTATTCTAACAAAATGGACTGTTTTATATAATGCTATTTGCTAATATACATTTTGGGAAGTTTTTTTTAATGTTCATAAAATAATCACAGCTTTAAAACTTTAAAAGAAATTTTTTTTAAGATATGGGATATTTTAAAAAGTACCACTTGATTATTGTTAACAGACAAAAAGGCTAACACATTAATACCCAGTTACAGCTGTCACAGAGAAAAACAAAACAAAACATAAAGAACAGAACATCTTAGCTGAGTGTGGTGGTCCACACCTTTAATCTGCATTTAGGAGGCAGAGACAGGAGGATTGCTGTGAGTTCGAGGCCAGCCTGGTCTACAGAGTGAGTTCCAGGACAGCCAGGGCTCTGTTACACTGAGAAACCCTGTCTTGAAAAAACAAAACAAATGGAATGGAAGTGGGATGGTTAGGGGGTAAAGGGTGGGAGGGCGGGACTGGGAGGGGTGGAAAGAGGACACCATGATTGAGATGTAACCTGAAGCAATAAATAAATAAATTTAAAAAGAAAAGAAAAAACAAAACAACCCTCCCCCAAAACCCAGAATATCCTAATAAATCACTATTAGAGCAATATAAATTTTCTGCCTATATTAACTGTAGTTTGGTGCTTTAAAGTTTAGCTTTAGAATTTCCAGTTGTGTCATTACACTATGATGTCATTGTTTCAACAGCTGGTTTCTGGGTCTGAAAACAAGATGACTCCTTAATCCCATGGGTTTACAGTGTGTCATTAGGCTTGGCATGCACTTAAGCTGGAGATGCCAGAGTCAGACCTTGGCACTATTTGACACTTCCAGAGACATAATTACATATACTTTTAAAACATTCAGAGTATCAAAATTTTGCTCCTAAAATATTGAAAATTCATATTTTCCACTTTCTGCTGCTGGATTTATGGAATGCAAAAACTAAGAGCAATTTATGTGAAGTAAATCAACACCTTTTTTTTTTTTTTTTTTTGATGTAGCTGTGGCTGTCCTGGAACTGACTCTGTAGATCAGGTTAGCTTCAAACTCAGAGATCCACTGCCTCTGCCTCCTAAGTTCTGGGATTAAAGGTGTGCACCACCACACTGGGCTCAATACAGAATTTTTAATGCTCATTTAGATATATGTGTATATATTACATATGCTTAGAAATATAAATAATAACACATCCTACAAGTCTTCTGGGGTTAGGGAACCCATTTCATCAACTGTATGAGTCCAGATCTTAAAGCCTGGGGACTCATTATCAGACCGCTCACCTTCGAGCTAAGAGGACCCCCAAACAAAGCCGCTGAGATACAGAGAGGACCCTTATTCTGGGCAGTACCAGAGAGGACCACATCATCACAAGTGCTTCATCCTGACATATGTCCTCAGATCAAGACACATGTATGAATTACTGTGTTCTACAAGATGATATGTGGTAAGACTTTTGATTGCCTCCACTTGGGCTTTTTCTACATGTCAATAGACACTAGTTTCTTATAGACTGGAGAGTTAAAAATAAAGTTTAAAAGAACCAACTGTAATCTTTAATCCACGTCCATGGAATGTCCTAATTAGCATAGGGGAGTGAACACCATAAAAATATGAAAATTATTTCACCTAGGTAGAGTTTGAGAAAGAGACAGGCAGTCACAGCTTTCAGTGTCCTAAAAGAGTCTGGGACTGCTTAGTTAAAAGATATTTTTAC
The DNA here is from genome assembly GCA_907164525.1 of Lophiomys imhausi. NCBI lineage: Eukaryota > Metazoa > Chordata > Mammalia > Rodentia > Muridae > Lophiomys > Lophiomys imhausi. Next base: position 1,131,292 of record CAJQZJ010034299.1, on the reverse strand, counting down.
TAATTCTCTGAACATTTCATATTTTGATCATAATCACCCCAAATCCTTCCAGAAATCCCTCACCTCCCTATGCCCCCAACTTCAAGTTTTTCTTTTTTTTTTCCATTTCATTTTATTCCTTTAAACCATTCACTTAATTGACACTCGAGCCCCACAAGTAAAACCCACCCTCTACAGTTCTCCCAGCAGTAATGGCAAATGTTAGGAATGTCTCCTGCCAATACTTGATGTAACTTGATGCATCACTTACCGAACTGTACTGTAACTAGTTCTCTATGTGTCTGTCATTTCCAATAAACAACATCTTTTTCTAGAGCATGGACAGGAAATGATAGTCTTTGTCTTCTGAGTGACTAACTAGTTCAGTAGGTTCACAAACTTGTTTTTTGAAACAGGGTCTCTCTACAGAGCACTGTCTGCTCTGGCACGCACTATGTAAATCAGGTTGGCCTTGAACTCACAGAGATCTGCTTGCCTCTGCCTCCTGGTGCTGGTACCATTTCATCCAGCCCAACTAGCTTGTGAGTCTGCTATTCTTTTAAGCATGTGCTCCCAGGAATTTACCCCTGTTTTCTATGAAGTTCTAGCATGATCCTGGGCACATGCTGGATCTTGAAATCAAGTAGGCCAAATAAACTGCTTCTTCCTCGAGAGCCTAGGGCTCTTCTAACAGCCTGCTTGCACTCACCCTCCAGATCTTGTTTTAAAGCCAGTGACTATTCCCAGCAATGCAGTTGCTTCCCAGCTGTCTGAAAATGCTATACCATTTCAGTGGTGTTGTATTAGGCTCTGGAAACATTTTTCCTATCCACCTTGGTCTAATCTGTTCTTGCTTCAATTCCTTGTATAAGCAGCTGTTAAACTCTCCTGCTGCATTAAATTCTTCTCACATACTTAACTCAGCCTGCAGATTTTGCAACATCCTATCAGTGCTTGAGAACAAATGCTACATGTTTTGATGAAGAAGCTGACAGGTTATATGACACTCAGTATCATGGGTTATGCTTTATTTGCCTTCACTTTCCATAATCACTAGTAACATTTTATCTTTCATGTTTAAAGGGGTATTTTAAAATGTTACATTATCTTATTTTGTCCCTTTGGTTGTGAGCCATTTAATGGCTAAGCTATCTCTAGCCTTTACTATCTTATTCTGAAGTATGCTTCAGACATACAAGCCCACTACCGCTTCTGTTTTTCAAATGAATTGACAAATGCTTATCTTAAAATGTATAATTTAAGATAAAAACAAAGTAGCTTATATAGGAAAAATGAAAGGACAGGCACCTGTGAAAACAGCTCCAGCTCCTTCTCTCTAATACAATAATAGTTAATGTGAAATACTTGTTTCTTCTTATGCCAGTTTCCAGCTGCTTCTCTTTGTTTAAAACTGACTTCAAAGTTTAAATACTATCCTGTCCCAACAAATACCAGTCCCCAGATGGAATTATCCCGATTACTGCACTCGGTGCTCTGAACACCACACCTGCAGCTTTTAAGTCAGCATTTTACAAACTTCCCAAAGGGATGGAGGTTTCTTTCCCTGTCCCCTAATGTACCTTTTAAAGAACTGAAGTTCTTAATCCTGGGTGAGTCTACACACACTTTAGAAGACTTAAAAATGGACACCAGTGTTTCTACTGTACTCGTTATGAGAGAGAAGACATGGTAAGAAAGTCAAGGAAATCTTAGGAGCTCCAATTCCAAGACCTTTAAAGTAGCAACCTCACCTGTACATACATATAGAGCCAAGACACAAACTGGGTCTGAGTGTGACCATGGCCCCTAGTGAAGCTATGTTAAAACAAAGTTCTGGTTTCTCCCCTGCCCCCCAGTAAAAAAATCAGTTAAACACAGAAATAATCACAATTCCTATTCACAAAAAAGAACTCAGGCCAAAATGCACTCATTTCCACAGTTCCTCTCATAAAACCAGGTCAACAGACGCCTGATCTCGTGACCTCAGTAAAGAAGGAAGTCAAACAGATGACTGTAATGCCTGTCAACAGAAAGAGATCTTGCCTAACAGATTCTTATCTTTAATAAAAAAAAAAAAAAGATGAGAGAAGAGGAAGCAAAGAAGCATGGATAAACTGCACCTAATACAAAATTAAACCTTTTTTTTTTAATGAAAGAAACTCATGAGCTGTTTCTTAGAAGGTTATAATTCACGTTCTATAATTTACCTAAGGACTTAATCATTACCAACAGAAGTTTAGAATCTCCTCCTTGCCCTAGCCATCTTAGGACACACTGCTTGGAACAACCCAAAACGCTCCAAAAATCAGCAAATTCTGACAGCCAACTCACAAGTGGAAAATTCCACACCTGATCTCACGTTGTGACCACAGCCATAGTTCTGTGAACTAAAACATACTGCATAAAATGATCTCCAAACTATGAGATAAGGTACATATGAAACATATGTGAATTTCATGTTTAGTAATGAACACCATCCCTAGATAACATTATGTACATACAAATATTCTGAAAATTTAAAATCTAACTACAACATTCCTGGTCCCAAGCATTTTAGATAAGGCTATTTAACATACAGTTCTCAGGCCAACAAAAATGCCCTGAACACCAAGAACTGGATCACACTAATGACATGGTGTAACCCTGCTCTCCAAAATACAGACAACCACCAACCACCAAATACTATTTCCAACAAACGCTTGAAACTGAGCAATAAGAAAAAAAAATGTGTTATAGAGTACAATCAGCATTTCTTTTACCATTTTCTTTATGATATAAAAATTGTCTCTCAAGTATCTTTTAAAAATTTTACATGTATTTACTTTTTTGTGTTGGGGGGGCACCTGTGTGGCAGTCAGAGGGCAATTTTTGGTAGTCACTTCTCTCCTTCTTCCATATGGGTCCAGGGATTAAACTCAAAACATGATTGGTGAGTAGCTTCAATCACTGAGCCATCTTGCTGGCCGTCAAGCTTTCATTCAACAAGAATTTCAAGTGAACTTTATAAGAAGATAAGACATAAGTGAGCAACCCTATAAGAATTAGGCCAGGCTTGATGGCTCACACCTGTGGCAACACACTCAAAAGGCTATATAGCTGGCAGTAGCTCTCAGCTTGTGGATTATGACCCCTCTGGGAGTCAACCAATCCTTTCACAGGAGTCACCTAAGACCATTGGAAAACACAGATATTTACATTACAATTCATAACAGTAGCAAAATTACAGTTATGAAGTAGCAACAAAAATAATGTTATAGTTGGGGATCACAACATGAGGAACTGTATTAAAGGGTCACAGAGTTAGGAAGGCTGAGAACTGCTGCTATATATTGAGATGCTGGTTTTAAAAAAGAAATTACAAAGATTTTAAACATTACACATTCCATTATTCCAGGCCACACATTCTCTTAGAGGAATTTTAATCCAGCAACATGGCTGTTCTGATCACATCCAAAAACCTTCTGGGTCTGTGTAATCTGGCTGGAATACAGACACACCTTTAGTACATACCTTTAATCAAAACAATGAAGGTAAAGTTGATTTGTAGAAGGAGGCACCAATGTCTGAAAGTGATGTCTACTTGAGGGACAGACAAAGTGACAAATCAGAGAAAGATTTCATGGAATAAAATATGCCCAACTCTCACCAGAAGAGAGAGGAAAAAGAGGACAGTTTTACTGGTAGTTTTATAGAGACAGGTTGAAGAGAGAACAAGCTAGACACAGTGAAAGAATGAGCCAGAGAATGAGGAGCCAGAAAATTGCTGGAATTAGTTTGAGGCCAAGCAGAACAATTCAGTCAGAAGCTGAGAGAAGTCAGTTTGAATCAGACAGCTAGGAACGGAATTTGAGCCAGAACAGCTGAGCTGAACCAGCCAGAGTTCAGAAAGAGCTACAAAGAGTGAGCTTATTCAGCAGTAAGTCTCAGAGGCTTAAAACATTCTAGGCCTTGATTAGATTGTATGGAGGCTAGATGCCTCCAGGATTAGGCCTAGGTTAGTAGACCCTCTGGGAAAATTACATCTGGAAAATAAGTTACTTTTACTGCCAGGTGTGGTGGGAGGTAGAGGCAGCAGATCTCTGTGAGTTCCAGGCCAGCCTGGTCTAAAGACAGCATAGGACAGCCAGGGCTCTTTTATACAGAAAAACCCTGTCTTGAAAAACAAAAACAACAAACAAAGTTACTTTCACATTCTGACTGGGGATATTCAGTTTTAAACTATTACACTATAGTAAACATCTGAAAATTAAGTGTTTTAAAATATGAAATACATTAGAACAAATCAAGGAAAAGAAACCAAAGCTTAAAAAGGATACTTTTAAAATAGGATTTTGTGAAGACAAGAGGATCATCAATACAAGTTACTAATATTCAAAATCTGGAAAGAGGCCAAAATTGAACAACCATCTTTGACATTAGTTTCTGAGACTTGTGCTAATGGTACTTACTATGATACACCTCTCATCACCTCTGCTCTTCCCGAGTCTCCTAGAGTGAGGAGAGGAGCTATTGTGCTTTAGTCTTTTGTTTTAAACAGTCATTCACAGTCTTGTAGCCTTACAGCATTAATTAAAAATAAGCTAAGGTATGGGCTGCAGATACATATAGCTTGGTAGTTATTGGCAATAAGGCTTGCCTACCATACAGTCCCAATATCACATTATCACATGAACACACACACACACTGTAAAGTAAAAACAAATAGGAGCCGAAGAGAAGGCTCAGTGATTAAAAGTACTTGTTGCTCTTGCAGAGGAGCCAGGCTTGATTTCCAGCACCCTCACTGCGGTTTACAACTGTCCACAACTCCAAATCCAGGGCATCTAATGGCTTATGGTCATCAAGCAGGTACATACGCACACACATACATACAGGCAAAACAATCACATGAAAAAAATTTTAAATCTGCCATAAAATATTATTAAACAAAGCAAACAATCTACAAGATCCTTACCTATCTAACAGGGATACATGGATGAAGCCTCTCAAAATATAAAGTTTTTCATCCACAAAACAAAACATGAATTTTGAAATGAATGTCCAGAATTTAAAACAAATGAGACAATTAAAATTAAAAACACTAAGATAGATTCAATTTTAATACAAATTTGAGTTCACTGAAAATAAAAACTAAGACTATTTATTCTTAGGGTATTTTAAGACACATAAAAAACATGTTAGTGTTTTTAAACAAGCAATCTTCTAAATTAAATTGTTGTTGGCTCTGTGTCTAAGTAGGTATATCAACTCCCTGAAATAACAGCACTTTCAGAAACAGCATCTGGTAGCACAAAAGCACCTATCCAACTGGCAAAAAGTTGTTGGTTAATTCAGGAAATTGATGACTTACCCATCTACTCCAAATACAAACCATGATTTACTTTAATAATGTACATTTAATTATTAAAACTCATTAAAAAAACCAGTTAAGTATGTGAATGCATTACTCTGTAGTGTTATGACATGGACTGCCTGCCTTTTAGGGGCAAGAATGTCTAGAGCGGCATTCCATCATTAAAATCTGGTTGAGAACCGAGAGACTATGTTTTAGTAGACAGCTTTATCTGCAGTGTACTTCCTGTTGGTTCAAGAGCCTGTGAGACAGTTAGTAAAACAAATCCCCCCAGACAACGTTTTACAAAAGCATGCCATAATGGTTTTAAAGTGAAAAGAATCCTTAAAAGCTACAGTAGGTTTGCTCATTAAAGAAGCCATGCACGGTGTATGATTTCATTTACATACGGTGCAAAATCAAAACAGCACTAGAAGTCAGAACGCTGGTGGCATCCTTGTAGGTTGGAGGGTATGATGGAGAGAGAACATACAGCCCTGGGGCCCCGGGGCTGATCTCTCCTGCTGATACTGAGCAAGTGTGGTCTGCTGGGGCTCGCTCTTTGAGCAGTAGTGACCTCACATGCTATGTGCACTTTTCTATACACACGTTATTCATGCATAAAAAATAAAATTGGGGAAAACCAATAGGTTTAGTTTCAGCAATTAAAAAGGAGCATATTTGTGTTTTTAACGGTTTCTTTCTTTTTTAGATTTATTATGTATTCTGTCTGCAGTTATACCTGCAGGCCAGAAGAGGGCACCAGATCATATTATATGATGGTTGTGGGGAATTGAACTCATGACCTCTGGAAGAGCAGTCAGTGCTCGTAACCTCTGAGCCATCTCTCCAGCCCTTTAACTGTTTCTTAATGATGTAATATTGTTACTGCCAAGTTGAATACAAACATGAGCTGCCTTAAACACTACCATACTATGCATGAACCTCTTCAGAGGCAAAGATTAGTTTCTGGCTTTGCTATATTCTGAATCTCGCATGGTTTACTATCCATGACACTTTGACAATTAGCTACTTGATTTCATTAAAAACAAACCATAAGTGAAAAGAGACAAAAAAGTAAATAAAAACAAATTTAACTAATCTTGAAAATATTTCAGAAATATTAATACATTCTGTACACATACTCTTCACTTTTTTGCACAAAACAGTTTCCTAGGGAATGGCCCTGAAACTACACTTTAATATAACTAACTGGCATTCAACACTAATGCCTGTGATTTTATCTGACAATAGTATATCAGGTCACAGAGTTTCAGGAAAAAGTCTTGATTGCAACGTTCTCATAAGTGACATTTGCTAAGTACAAAGGCTGAATGCAAAGTAACATTTACAAAGCAAGTTGGAGCTAAAGCTTATATAATCTATAGACAGTCTGTTGTCTGAGATGGAGACCTTTCCTAACAATGAAAATTTCTCACAAATTATGGTTCGTGATTATCACTAAAAATCCACGGCATCATCTGTGTCATCTTAACAATGATTTCTGCCACGCTAGCCATTCCTAACTAAGTGTGAGAACAAAAAATTAAACCTCAGAGTGATCAGTTCTCCTCCCTAGGGGTGAACCTGTTAACTTTTAGGAGAGTCAAAGAACGAAAAATGAGCTTCCGCACACAGGAAGTCACTAGAAAATAAGAACAACAACATCCCGTGTCCTAAAACAGGAGATTGAAAGATGCATCACTGTAGTGAATTTGAAGCATGGAGAAGGAGGATGGGCTTCTGCTCAATTTATATGACCACAGTGGGATAAGAGCCGTCCAGCTTCTATGTCACCATCACTCCGAGAACGTTCGAAGCTGTGTGGCACAGCTGTACAGGCCCTGCCAGCAAGGCTGTCACAGCACTGTGCTTTGTTAACACAGCCCTGGAGTGTCAGGGTACAGAGAAAGAAGGCAGCAGTTGCTGGCTGTGAAAACAGTCTGATACAAACCAGATGGGAACCTACGAGATGGGCGACACAAAGGAAAACAATTGGCTCATTCAACAAAGTCAGGCCCCTGCCACAGAGATTTCACAGAAGACAGTAACACTCACCCACAATTGATACAAACAAGAAGCCATGTGGATATAGTTGAAAGAATTGTTTTTCCTCAGACTAAACAAAGTTTTGATTTCTAGTTCTTACATTCATTAATTGCAGTTTAGTATAGTGTTGGTATTCCCCCCCTTTTTTGCCAAAAATAAGTATTTTACTTGCAGACTATATATTTAGTTTGTGACACCACAGAAATACATGAGGACACAGAAACTAATTTTGTGCTGCTTCCTGTAAAGTGCTATGAACACAAGCTAAAACAGTTCAGGAAACTGGCACAGCTGATGACTGATTGCACTGACAGTAATTAGAAAATAGCTAACATACTATTTCCAGGGCTGCCTAAGTTCTGATTGGCATGAAAGGCTCCCAACAGAACTTTATTTCTACCTAAATAATTTCCTAGACTCATAGGTGATAAAGTATTATTGCAATTATATTAATAGGAAAAAAGTGGCCATGTCCCCACCTGCCCATTCTGAGCTGACAATTATAGTCAACAGCAAAAACAGGATTTTAAGGGAACTTCCGGTGGTAAACAGCCACTTAGACCCTTCTGCTAGCATGGCTCCCCATAGCATGTATATGTACATGTGTACACACATTGCTAGTTTTACTGCTCTATTACATATTTAAAAGGGCAACTGGCCCTCCATCTTAAACTGAAGAGTAATTATGGTTCCACACAAACATCTCCCCACCCATCCCCCGCAACAGGATTTCTCTCTGTATCTCTGGCTGTCTTGGACTCACTCTGTACACCATGCTAGCTTTGAACTCACAGAGATCTGCCTGGCTCTGCCTCCCAAGTGTTGGGATTAAAGGCTTGTACCACCACGCCTGGCCACACAAACAAAGTATTTATTTTATTTATTACTATAAAACACATTTCCTGTGCTTGTCTTTTGTCATTAGAACTTTGAGGTAGTTTTTCTGAGAAGTGTAGTAGTTTTTCAGTACCTTCCTATGTACTCACATCCAGCCTGAACTAGGGTGTCATGGTCTATACATGCTTGTTGAGCCTTGAATGATCACTTGTCTTTTAGATTTAAAAACGTGAGAGCTGGCACTGGAGAGCTGGCGCAGTAGTTGCCACACAAGCTGAGTTCCCAGCACCTACATAAAAGCTGGACATCGATATGACCTCAGAGATGGTAGATCCTGAGAGCTCTGGCCAGCTAGCTTGGCTAAAATAAGGACACCTGACATCATTTTCTAGTTTCCACATGGTCACTTACCACATGCATGTATAACACACACACAATAAGACAACTGTTGGCAGAATACAATTTACTAAAAACACTACCTGCCAACAGGTATGATTACGGCATGAAAGGCACCCTTACTGATAAACGTCACTAGATCTAAGTAGACAATGTACAAGTCAATGGAAACGGTGCTGAAGAACCCAGTATGAACATATAGCACATATTTAAACACGCTACACCTAACTGTAACTCTATCCTCACTAATGAAGAGCGAGTGTGCTGCGCAAAGTCACAGAACACGTGTCCTGCCAGTGCTTTCTCGCCAACATCTCTACAGCTCAGGACTACCACAGGGCAAGTCCTACTGTTAAAGGAGCAGCTTTTACATTCCAAGCACAGTCATGCTAACTGCAGCTACTACTTCCATAGTTCCTGATATGCCACGTCTTACATAATATGGCTTTTTTATTCTTTGATGACCGTATCAACCTCATATTACAGATTAGAAAAGCACTGAGAGGTTAAGCAACTTGTTCAAACTCACCAGCTGAGCTATGTGTGAACCTAGGCAGCCTGAGTCCAGGATGCACGCTCTATGCTGCACTTCCACCACATCGGCTACATCTACAAAGCAGCGCACGTCACCGAACCCAAGGGAGTCACCCAGCAGTGCCGCTCAAGAGCTCCCACAATTCCTCTTCTGAGTCCCAGTCTGAGTGCCCGCTAAGTTTTCACAACTCCCAGACTCCACCTTAGCTAGTGTCAAGTGAGGCCTGGGATCTGTGTCTTAAGTAATTAGAAAAGTTCATGTCTGTTCAAGTTTAAAAGTACCATCTTCAGACACCAACGAGCAACACAAGAGTGGTCAGCTCTGTAAGAATAATACCCACCAATTGCTTCTTTGTTCTGATGCTGAATTGAAATAATCAAGCCTCCTGGTTTCCAGGAACACATGTGGGCTGGGAGAAAAATTTACTGCTATCCTGGCAGAAATGGTCTGTTTAATTTTTATTTTATTTATATAAAACTTAAGTAACTAAAGCACCTGATAAGTAATTATGCCAATTACAACAACACTGGTAACATATTAACTTGTAGTTGACTATGTTGGAGGAAGGCTGTGCTGCATAAGAGATCCTCACACACTGGAAGAATAGATGCTACCAGTCGTGACAACTCCAATCCAAGGTTCAGATGCCCTGGAGTTGTTTTTCTGCTCCCAGAACTTCATTAATAATAAAACATAAAGATGCTGCCAGGCTACACAGAGTCACCTTAGTGATGTGGGAGGGGCTTGCAAAATGGCTCAACAAGCAAAGTATCGTGCTGCCACGCCTGCCAACCACGTCTAATCCCAGGACCCATATGGTAGAAGGAGAGAACAGTTCCTGAAAATTGTCCTCTGATTTCCACCTGCATGGTTTATTTACTTTCTAATGCAATCCTTTATGAACTCTGTCCACTTTTAAAGGACATAATAATTATGCACATTTCTCTCCTAGACAACATATTATTCACGTTCTCTATCCCTTAAATCTTTTATATATTTATTTAAATGTATGTGTGAAGACAATACACACATGTTGAGAGCAAAGGACAAATTTCAAAAGTTGGTTCTCTCCTTCCACCATTCAGGTCATGAGGACTGAACTCAGTTGGTCATGCTTAGTGATGGGTGGGCCATCTCTCTGGCCCTCTGTTTAGTTCATTCTTTTTTTTTTAATGTATTTTTCTTTTTTAAGATTTATTTATTTATTTATTTTATGTATGAGTGCTCTATCTGCATGAACACCTGCAGCCAGAAGAGGGCATCAGATCACATTGTAGATGGTTGTGACTCACCATGTGGTTGTGGGAATTGAACTCAGGACCTCTGGAATATCAGCTAGTGCTCTTAACCCCTGAGCCATCTCTCCAGCCCTTTAGTTCATTCTTAACGAAATGACCTAATTGTGTGCATTTTGTTCCTAGAAGATCTATATTTCCCCCTCTTTTAAACAAAAGGCACAGATTTTTTTCATACAGAAGCTGAAACTAAAATAATCATCTGATGCCGGGGCAGACGTGGTACACACCTTTAACCCCAGCCCTTGGGAGGCAGACAAGTGGATCTCTAAGTTCAAGTCAGCTGGTCTATAGAGTGAGTTCAGGACAGCCAGGGCTACACAGAGAAACCCTGTCTCCAAAAAAAAAAAAAAAAAAAAAAATCTGTTTTAAAACTCACAAATGTTCCCAAGAAGTGTCTTTGAACACTTTTCATAAGGATCATGCCCCTGCCTGTATGCAGATAACTTCACATAAACTGAAACACAAAGATGATGTGCTGGTTTGAATAGCAATGGCCTTACATAGACTAAGGATTGCAATGCTTAGTCATGAGGGAGTGGCACCATTAGGTGTGGCCTCGTTGGAGGAAGTATGTCACTGGGGATGGGTTTTGAGGCCTCCTATGCTCAAGCCAGACCTAGTGTCTATTTTTCTTCCTGCCACCTGACTATCCAGTTCTAGAAGTCTCTTCCAGCACCATGTCTGCCTGTGTGCCACCATGCTTCCCACCATGACCACAGTGAACTAAACCAGTGAAACTGTAAGCCAGCCTCAATTTTAAATGCTTTCCTTTATAAGAGTTGCTGTATCATGCTGTCTCTTCACAGCAATAGAACACTGACTAAGAAACAGAGCAAAAGTTGAAAAAAACAGAAATGAAAATCACTTTTGAAGAAGTTATTTTCATGTAAAAGTGCTGGACACTGACTCAAGAGTGGCAGCTTTGATCCTAAGGTCAAAGAGCAACCCAGTAAATTTAGCAGCAAATGAAAGGATTTTGGTTTGCTTATTCCTTGTGTTTCTTGAGACTAGAGCAAATTAACCTCTGCCCTTGGTCTACTAAATGCTGGCACTGTAGGCATTTATCACCTGGCTTGAAAAGCTCTTATTCTTATTATACTCCAAAAATATCACCTGTCACAATAATGAATTTGATTTCTTTTACATTAAAATCTGGAAATAAAACAAGATCTTGTTAGTTCCTCAGCCATACAGTGGAAGAGCCTTTGCCTCGCCATGTCTTGCATCAATTTTCAATGGGAGCTAGCTCATTGAAGGAGATACCATTTCTAGGAACTTGTTCAACTTCTCTATACACACACAATAAGCCACTATGCATGTCAAAGGAAAATATATGATAACCCCACTGTAAAATAGTCATAAACATTTACTCGCCAGAAAAGATGTGATTTTGATTCTCTCGTGATGGGGCAAAATCTTCAAGAAATAGGACTAATTGCTTCAAGGTCACCCAAGGTCACAAAGCCCCAGAGATTAGTTTGGCACTCTGACTCTCCTATTCTCTGAAATGTTTGGAAATGTTTCAGAACCTCAGAAGAGGTAGAAGATAAACCAAGTGTACACATTTTATAGGAAAAGGTCCTGACTCCATGTGCCAAGGCAATGACGTTCATTCAAGAATACTCTGTTCAGAGATGCATGTCAATTGTGCAGGAGACTCTGTAGACCAGGCTGGCCTCCAACTCATGGAGAACCGCCTGCCTCTGCCTCCCAAGTGCTGGAATTAAAGCCGTGCACCACCACAGCCCAGCTATCTGGGCAGCATTAGATGCAAAAACACCAAGATAACCTTCAGTAACTTTCTAAGTAAAGTTTCCTCCTGGGCTGAGCACAGTTGCACACTGCTTTAGTCCTAGTACTCAAGAAGTGGAGGCAGGGGCATTTCTGTGAGTTCAAGGCCAACCTGGTCTACAGAGAGACCTCCAGGCCAGTCAGTGTGATACAAAGTAAAACCCTCATAACTGTGGCCTAATTACCTCTGTTGTACTGTATTGTATTTGTTATTATAAGAGAAAGAGCCATTTGTTGGACTGAAAGGGGAAACTGTAGGGGGAAATAAGATATACCTTAAACTTAAAAGAAAAAAAAAGGGAAGAGGATGGGGGGTTGAGGGTGGGAGGGTGGGACTGGAGGGGGAATAGGGAGGGGACTGCGATTGAGATGTAACTTGAAGAAATAAAAAATAAAGGAAAAAAAATAAAACAAACAAACAAAAAAAAAAAAACAAAGTGAAATCCTGTCTCAAAACAAAACAAAAATTTCCTGTTAGAAGATACCTTTGTTTCTCTTATTTTTCATAATGATTTTTACTGACTTATTAAATGTCAGCTAGCCATCACTGAATAACATAGCTGTAAGTCAACAAAAACATAACTAATGGTATCCTCTGGTAGTACACATGCATTGTAGCTGAAAACATTGTCACATCAGAGATACAGGCTCAGATTCTAACCAAAGACATTTTTCTATGCATAGAGGGAAATGATTATTATAGATAAGATCTCTCAAGAAAACAAGGTTCATTTTAATTTTAAGACATTTAAAAAAAAACCCTAAACTTAATTATATTGACCTTGAATAGTTATAATACTCATTAGGGCTTTGAGTCAGTCTTATAATCTTAGGATTGTTTATTTGCTCTCTCTATATTGTCAGGATTAAACTTAAAATCATCATTAGAAGAGTTTTATAGGCAACATTTTTGTTGGTGTGTTTTGAGACAGGGTTTTGCTAGATGGATTAGACTACTCTAAAATTCTTTATTTAACTCAGCCTGGCCTTGAATTTATGAATTTCCAAAATAGGCCACTTTTCATTGGATTCTAAAATGTAATTTAACACCAATGTGTTAGGTTGAAAAGATATTGAATGGTCCTAAGAGACAATAGGCCACTTTTCATTGGATTCTAAAATGTAATTTAACACCAATGTGTTAGGTTGAAAAGATATTGAATGGTCCTAAGAGACGGCTCAGCAGTTAGAAGCACTTGCTGTTCTTCCAGAGGACCTGGGTTTGATTCCTAGCACCAACACTGCACTCACAACAGTTTGTAACTCCAGTTGCGGGGCATCAACACCCTCTTCTAGCCTCAAGGGCCACTAGGCACAAACCTGATACACAGACACATGTGTAGGAAAACCATTCATAACATTAAAATAAAAGTCAAGACTAAATATATATATACATACTATGGTGATTTCAATGAGAATGGCCCACACATTTAATTGTTTGATCTCCAATTAGTGGAACTATTTGTGAAGGATTAGGAGGTGTAGCCTTATTGAAGGTGTGGTCTTGTTGGCGGTGTGTCACTGGGGTGGGTTTTGAAGTTTCAAAAGTCCATGTCATGCCGGGCGGTGGTGGCGCACGCCTTTAATCCCAGCACTTGGGAGGCAGAGGCAGGCGGATCTTTGTGAGTTCGAGGCCAGCCTGGTCTACAAAGCGAGTCCAGGACAGCCAGAGATATTCAGAGAAACCCTGTCTCGAAAAACCAAAAAAAAAAAAAAAAAAAAAAAAGTCCATGTCAGGCTCAGTGTGTTATTCTGTCTGTGGATCAGGAGGTAGCTCTCAGTTACTTCCCCAGCACCATGCCTACCTTCCTCCTGCCATGCTCCCTGCCATGCTAATTGTTGGGGCTTGGTCTGGTGTTGCTATGTATTCAAATGCTAAATATTGGCCCCCAAGATCTGGTTGCAGTCCAGATGAACACATTCTCACATATACTAAGTGATGCTGTGTAAACTTTGCTCACCAATATTCTCTTACTGGTTAAATAAAAGTTGCTGACAGCCAATTACTGGGAAGAACAGAGGTAGCAGGGCTTCAGTTAAGGGGCTGGGGGTTGTAGGTAGGGACCACCAGATGGAGAGAAGGGGAGAGAGAGAAGAAGAAGATGGAGAAGGAAGACATGGCCTGATGGAATGGATCCAGCACAGACAGGACATTGATTAGCAAGCAATTTGGGGAGGGCAATTGGGAAATAGCCAGACTAGCATAGAGAAATAGTTCAGGGATAATTCCCTAGTTATTGTGCTAAAGTTGTTTAAATAAATCAATAGGGAATCTGTCTCCATTATTGGGGGCGGGGCTAGCCAGGTCACAGTAATAGCCTATAGAGTTTAATAAATACTCAGCTACGATAACAATGAACTAAGTCTCTGAAGCTGTAAGCAGACCTCCAATTAAGTGCTTTCTCCTATAAGTTGCCTTGGTCATGCTATCTCTTCACAGCAACAGAATAGTTACTAAGACACATACATTTATAAAATTCATAATCTAGGGCCTACATAAGGGAGAAAACATGTAATATATGTCTGGGTTACTTCACTTAATATAATAAGCTCCAGTTCTGTCCATTTTCCTGAAAATGTCATGATTTCAGTTTTCTACTTTATGTATGTGGGACAGGAAGTGAGTGTGCTGGTGTGCGCTTGTATAGAAGACCAGAAATTGACAATGTCAGAACATCTTCCTTAGTCCCTTCTGTAGGGAGATAGATTAATATAAATTAGATTTAGTAAATATCTAGGTTTCTGATACAGTCTCTTAATCTGGGGCATGAAGATCAACTTGGCTGTGAGCAATTAGCTTATCAGCTTATGGATGAAGTCACGTGAAACAAGGGGAGTCTCTATGGACTGAAAAACAAGGTTGAACCCAGGTGAAACAAGGAAAGACTTTATGGCCTGGCATTGTTTTCAGCTAAGTGGGCAGAGCCCAAGTTAAGCTGAAGCACGTGGAACAAGGAGAGATCCTATTTAAGGACAAGTGGATGAGCCCGGTTGAGCTGCGTGCTAGGGACTACATGCTAGAGAGCTCCAATGCTAGCAAGTCTGCACGCTAAAAAGGACAACGAGTAGTTTGTATCCCCTGCTGAAGAAAGTGCTGGTGAATTGATGGCCGGATTTCCCTGAGGCAGAAAGAAGCTGGTGAGCAGAGAAAGCCTCAGCAAGACAGCAAAAGGCCAAGAACTAAACCCTGTGGCTCAGCTTTTGTCTAGAGGGGTTTGATCTGTCCAAACTGTGGCCTGACGAAACTGTGGCCAGCTTTAAGGACTGAGGCAGAGCAGCAGAGTTGTTGATATGAAGGAAATAAGTTGGCTGAGATTTCCCAGAGAGAAGAAAGCCTCAAGCCTTATTTAAGGTGAGACTTCGATAGCCAACTTACCCTGACGAACCTGCATCTGAGATATTCCAGAATAAAGACTTCTAAGTGCATTAAAGGGTCTACCCCAGAGACTGTGTTCCTGACGACTGAGGACCTGCCCCAGAGACTGTATCCTTCTAAAAGGTTAGGAAAATAGTTCTAATAGTTATCAATAGGTTTAGTGGTTAGGTCTTAAGGGTTGTAGGCATTCATAGGGGTTGTAGAAATTTATAGGAATAGTAGTTAAGTAAGTGTATTTGTTATAAGTGAATATAGTTATTAATAAATAAGTGTTTAATAAATAAGAAATACGGTTTCACCCTTCTCCATCTTATTTCTGAGGCTGGTTTGCCTAGACCAACTTGCTAACGAGTCCCCAGGATCCTCCTGCCTCTGCCATTTAGTACTCACTGACCCACCTGGCTGTTATGTGGAGTGGGGTCAAAATTCAAGCCCTCCCTCTTGCAGCAAGCCATCTGCCTACTGCACCACCTCCCCAGCCTCCACCCTTTTCTTTACAGCTGGTTAGGACTCCAATCTTAAAATCAATGCTCTGTTAATGGACACATAGGCTGACTCCATTCCTAGCCCTAGTGAATACTGAGCAGTAAACATATGATATGCTCACTTAAGAGTCCTCTGAGGATAAGGCCAAGAACTGTACGGCTCAGTCACACAGTGAGTTCTAGTCTTGCTTTTGTGAGAGACCTCCACCCTGATTTCCACAGTAGCTGCCCCAGTTCGCAGTCTTGCCTGTGGGAGACACTGGTTGCTCTTTCCCCACAACCTTCCCAGAGTGTGCTGCTTACTCATCTTCTTGATCAAAGCAAAGTGTTTTAATTTGAATTTTTCTGACAGCTAATAACACTAAATGACCTTAACACAGCATATTTATGGTGGTAATCTCAAAAAGAAAAAATAGTGGCCAACAGTTTTAAAACCCCGTTAGAAATAGTGTTTATTGATTTGTAATTTAACACTTTTAAAAGAGCTAACAAATCTTAGAGTCGAATATAAGATTCTTCATCTAAATATACTAAATGAGAGAAAACAAGTGAAATAACTCCTGAAGACAATAATGAGATTCATATAAAATATTTTCATTAGGACATCAAGTTTGATCTGATAAATATAATCAAATACCTAATAAACATGATTATTTAAGTATCACTATTTATTACAAAAATAGCTTACCTTGATGTTGTAAAAGTGAACTGTCAAATTTATTTTTCACACAGGTTAGATGTCTTTGTACTGGCTTATGTTCAACTTGCTTAATGTCTGTATCTTGCTTTTGTTGGTACTAAAGAATTTAAGAAGTGAAGCCAAAATGTTATATTTAAGTTAGAAATTAGTTGAGTTAAGCTGATTATACTATTTACATAAACACTCAACAACTTGGTCTGCTCTCAAATAGCTGTTCGGTCACTGGACTTAGGGCGCACAGCTCGTGGTGTGAGAATGTGAAGGAGCCCATACACCCTGTAAGCATCACACCTCTTCAGTAATTCGAATGCAAAGATGCTGGGGCTTATGACTCATGTGACTCCAGAGTGATGATGCAGGGGACAGTGACATCAACAGAGGCTCTCACACCATCCTCTCCCACTATTCAAAGCCAACAACTGAAATGCTTTCTGTTACTGATTGGATTGCACTTTCTAGCTTTTCTTTTCTTTCCTTTACAGGCCTCAAACACTTGGCCTCATAAACACTAGGATTACAAAGTGTTGCTTCCTGTA
This sequence comes from Lophiomys imhausi, assembly GCA_907164525.1. Taxonomy (NCBI): domain Eukaryota; kingdom Metazoa; phylum Chordata; class Mammalia; order Rodentia; family Muridae; genus Lophiomys; species Lophiomys imhausi. The sequence continues at coordinate 1,113,978 of CAJQZJ010034299.1, read as the reverse complement.
TTTGGCTAGGATTTTATTCGATGGAATCATTGAATGTATATTTTTGCAAGAAGGCTCTTTTACTCAACATAATAAAAAAAATCATGCCCCCTCCACCCCCCATCACTTGTGGCAGTGGGGAGAGCTGGCTCTGGGGTCATGAGAGGGGGAGAACTGGCCTGTCCCTCACCTGCTGCAGCACTAAGGCCTTGCAAAGCACTTGGGCAGCACAGTAGAACTGGCCCTGGTGGAGGCGGTGCAGCTGAGCCCATCCTGAGGATGAGAGCCAGAGAGCTGGCCCTGCCACATGTTGGCGTGAGGTGGCATGGGTGTGATGCCCTCCCCACTTTTCCCCTCCCCACCTGCAGTAGTCAGGAGAGCTGGCCCCAAGGACATGAGAGAGATAGCCCTTCCCCTCACTAGCTGTAGTACTCAGGAGAGCGGCCCTGACCTCGCCTGGCCAACACATTGGAGCTGGTCCTGATGGCAGAGGCACAGGTGAGTCAGCCCCGAGAGTGGGAGAAGTAGGAGAGCTGGCCCAACCCCTGCAGCACTTGGGAGAGTGGGCCCTGCACCTTGACTAGGCAGCACAGTGGAGCTGGGTCTGGAGGTGTGAGTGCGGGTGAGCCAGCCCCAGGGCATGAGAGCAGGAAAGCTGACCTTGCCTCCAGCCGATGGCAGCACTGAGTGGCCTAGGTAGCCAGCAGTGCTAGAGAGCTTGATGGTGTGGATAAGGAAGAGCCAGTGTGCTGACCAGCTCAGCTACCATCAGGGTCCAAATCCAGGGCTCTGAGTTTGTGAATGGCTGGGACATCTGTGTGAAAGGGACAGTCCTGCTGACCCAAAGCTTCAGGATCTCCATGACACAGGCAACAACAGGATAACTGGGAGGCGGCCCAGTGATTATCCAATATTGATGGTGTCACAGAAGCCACAGATCTCAAGCCAGACCAGTAACTCATTGCAAAAAAAACATTTGCAAGTGAAGATGTGTGGACAAGGCAATATACTGTGGGGCACGCTGTGACATACTGCAGTCTGTGGGGCACGCTGTGA
>CAJQZJ010034299.1:1062364-1112933 GCA_907164525.1 Lophiomys imhausi | reverse complement strand
ACTGCAGTCTGTGGGGCACGCTGTGACATACTGCAGTCTGTGGGGCATGGTGTGACATACTGCAGTCTGTGGGGCATGCTGTGACATACTGCAGTTCCCACAAGAGATGTTTTCTATGCTTTGTTTTTGTTTGTGTGCTTTTTATTTTGGTGGGGAAGTTGCAAGGGGAAAGGATATGAGGGGACGGGAGAGGAGGACTGGGGTTCATGATGTGAAAGAATCATGTGACTCACAAAGAATCAGTAAGTTAATAAATAAATGAGATGAATAAATAAATAAAATTATTGCACCTGGGAATAGTGGTATTCTAGAGTAAAGAACCTAACATACTTTGTCTAGTTGATGAAGATTGTGTTGTTTCCAATCTGGGGCCAATACAAATACAAAGTTCCTATAGACACTCATCTGTTCTATATTCTCTTAGGAAGTAAAATGCATGTCTGTGTTAGCTATATGTGTGGTAGAAGTTAGGTCTACTTAGTAAATTGGTATGCAGTTCAGCTTGGCATCTGGAAACACAAAGTTTGGTGTCAGCTGCTGAAATGGACAGAGTGCAGTTGAGACTACAGTTCTAAGAACTGTCCTGTTGAAGGGTGTGGCTTAGAACCTGGACAAACTGTGAGAGGAAGTCAGTTAAAATAAAAGGAGGAAACCAGGAAAAACTATGAGAGGAAACCAATTGGAAAAAAACAGAAGAAACCAGGACAAGCTGTAAGAGGACATCTGTTGAGGAAAAAGAAGAAACCAGTTGAAGTAAATAAAGAAGAAATCATGCAAGCTGCAAGAGGACATCAGTTGAAAGAAAAAAGGACTGCTGGAGAGAGAGTTCGTTAAAGGCTCCTGAGTGCCAGAAAAGTGAGTGAGGTGAACAGAGTTTGAAAGCCATTTGAGCAGCCCTCAGTTTGGCAATTGGAACAGACTGTCTTATAAACTGGTCACTATTTGGTGGATGAAATAAGCTGGCCTTGCGAACTGGCAATATTAGGCCCAATGGACCTAAAAGTTTAAAAGGACCTGCCTGCTGGGACGGCCGTAAATCAGGTTACCCTGCAGGGACCCATATTAAGAATATTAATATCATTTTAAGAATAAATTAAAGTTATAGGTATTAGTTAGATGTTAGGTGTTAGATAAGTGGGTTTTTTTAGGTAACCAATAAATATAAATATAAGAAGTGTCTATAAATAAAAATATACGGTTCCATGTAATGCATGTCTGTAGCATTCCATATTCACAGCCAGCAATCCACTAGAGCTCAGCTGCTCCATATTCCTGCCGACAGTGCATGACAGCCTCTGGACCTTTTGCCTCTAATGAGTGTATAGAGCTAGCTTGTTGTGTTTTAATTCGCATTTCCTAACATTTCACATGCTGATTTACCTTTCATATATATTTTTTGGAGGAAGTATATGTCCCAATCTTCTATTTTAAATTGATCTATATTTACTATTTAATTCTTTGATTTATTTTTATGCTCAGGATCTATCTTTTCTTCTACTTTGCTACTTGCCTTTTCATTCTCTTAATATTGTGTTAGGGGGAGTAGATGTTTTTATTTTGGGGGGGCATAGAATTTCTTATTTTTGGTAAAAACTAATTATTTCTCTTTTTCATGAACAGTGAAGTAACTCATAATTCTCTTTTGCTATTACATCCAAGAAGTTCTTGCCTTTTAGTCACAAAATATTTTCTTTACTACAGACACTATTAGCATATTTATTAGTTTTTCCTGATTTTTGCTTGAACACAGATTAACTACAACCCTATGTAATGCTGTATTCCATAAACAATCTTTATTATGTATTTTAATGTTGTTCCTTGATATCATTCAATGTTATAAAATACTATGCAATGAATACTGATTGAATAGGTTAATTCACAATGAGGAATGAATTGCTAATCACGAATATGAAACTGTATTTTTGCCATGAACATTTATTTAGATTAAAATCTTTGAGAACAATCATCCTAATTTTTTAATAAACAAGGTTTCATGGGCCATTGGTTTCACTCATTATAAAACTGTTATGCTTTCATGGAACATATTTTACATATTTTAAAGCTATAAACATCAAATACTTAATAGGCACAAATTACTGAGCTAGCTTTCATATAGTCACAGAGATGTAAATGACAATAGTGATTTAACTAGGTGTCATTTTATGTACAGTTTTTACTTAATTTTTTATTAATTTTGTGAGGACAGAACTGTGCTGCCATAGGGTTCATGTGCAGGTCAAAGGACAACTTGTGGAGTTGGATCTCTCCTTCCTCTTTGAGAATGTTCTAGAAGATGCTGGGTGTGCTGAGGCACACCTTTAATCCTTTTATCCCACCAGTAGGTAGGCAGAGGCAGGAGCATTTCTCTGAGTTTGCAGTCATCCTAGTCTGCATAGGGTCCTTGAGTCTAGCTATGACTACACAGTAAGACCCTATCCCTGCTACTCTCAACCCCCTAAAAATGTTCTAGGGACTTAACTTGGGTCTCTTCTTTGTTTTATATTTGTTTTGAGACATGGTCTCTCTGTATAGCTCTGGCTGTCCTTGTTATGTAGACCAGGCTGGCCTTGAACTCAAGAATTACAAAAAAAAAAATTCTCATTTTAAATAAAGCACAAATGTTCTTGTTTTGGTACCTGAGAAAAGTCTTCAGCTGCTTCTGGTAAATTAGCGTCACTACCTTTTGTTGTTGTATGTGTTATGGGAAGAATAAGGTTAGAATCAGGCTGCAACTCCAATTCCCTTAAGCTCATTGGACCATGACTGGCACGTGAATCTTCACAAATATCACCTATTTTAACATGTAAACAAAAGGTTAAATTGTCAGAATTATCTTTGAAAAACAACAAGCAATGAATTACAATTACCAGTATTCCTAAGCAATTACTCAGAAGTAGCAGTGAACTCAACCCCATACCTGATATTCTGCTTGTATTTATCCTAAAGCCAAATCTCACAGAGAAAGCAAAAAATACCTACGTTCAAACAAACCCAAGTAAGGTCCATTCCACACCACCCGCAGGTCCATCCCTTCTACATACAACTCCCAATATTCCTGCTTCCTTTTTTTTTCTTTTACTTTTTTGTTTATTTGTTTTGTTTTTGTTTGAGATAGGGTTTCTCTGTGTAACAGCCCTCCCTGTCCTGGACTCACTTTGTAGACCAGGCTGGCCTCGAACTCACAGAGATCCGCCTGCCTCTGCCTCCCAAGTGGCTGGGATTAAAGGCATGTGCCACCAATGACCCGCCCCACTTGCCTTTTCTAGCACTAAAAAGTCAGACTTAGCCGGGCATGGTGGCACACGCCTTTAATCCCAGCACTCGGGAGGCAGAGGCAGGTGGATCTCTGTGAGTTCAAGGCCAGCCTGGTCTACAAAGTGAGTCCAGGACAGTCAGGGATACACAGAGAAACCCTGACTCGAAAAAAAAAAAAAAGTCAGACTTAGCATGATTTTCTATTTAAATGTGATCTTGCTACAGAATGAGGTCTAATTGGAGGAGAAGGAGTGGTGACAAAGGGACACAGGGTGTCCCAGTTTCATTTCTTTTCCCCTGAAGAAAACAACTTAAGGAAAACGGGTTTATTTGGCTTACAAGGCCAGGTTGCAGGGCCAGTCAACATGGTGGAACTTGAAGCACTAGTGACATCACACACAGTCAAGAGCAGAGATCACTGAGCTAGCGATGGAGCTACTGCTCAGCTGGCCTTCCCTACTCGTGCACAGTCCAGGGTGCCCTGTCTAGAGACGCTGTCACCACAGTGCAAGGGCCTTCCTAGCAATCCAAATAACCTCCATGGCCATATCCACAGATCTTCAAATTGACAACTAAAACTACCACAGTGGGTATGAGAGGACATGCATGGTCAGAGTACATTATACAGTGTAATAAAATACTCTCATGAAACTTAGTATTATGTACAATGAATATATGTCAATGGAAAAAAGTAATCCTAAGTAATACACAAATCCTGGTTAGAAAATGCTAGTACCAGTTAGCTGTTCTGCAGTATTTTTCTTCAAAATACCACACTGTTTTTTCCTAATCTAAATGTTACCTCAATCAAAATGGTAAAAAAGACAAGACCAGAAATATCTATATATTTGACATCATAGTACACTTGTGGTGATCTTTATATTCCAAGCACTTTCACAGACAGTACCCATTCCATGAGTTATCTGAAAGCTGAGAATCAGGAAAGACTTAAAACTGACAGCTTCTAAACCTGACTTCATATTTCATTTTCTTCCTAAAATATTTTTAATGCATGCAAATGTCTGTGTGCATGTTCCTGTTTACACAGGTGCATATGTACACATAGGTGTACACACACATGAGTGCTTGATTGCTGTGGTGGTCTGAATGGGTATGACCCCCATAAGGCTCATGTGTTAGAATGCTTGGCCTACAGGGAGTTGCACTATTAGGAGGTGTGGCCTTGTTAGAGGAAGGGTGTCACTGTGGGGGTGGGCTTTGAGGTCTCATGCTCAGCTATGCCCAGAGTGTCACACAGTCTCCTTCTGCTGCCTGCAGATCAAGACACAGAACTCTCAGCTCCTTCTCCAGCACCATGTCTATTTGCATGCCACCATGCTTCCTGCCATGACAATAATGGATTAAACCTCTGAACTGTAAGCCAGCCACACATTAAATGTTTTCTTTTATAAGAGTTGTCATAGTCATAGTCTCAGCAATAAAACTCTCATTAAGGCAACTGTGTACAGAACTGAGGATCACTTCAGGTCTCCACCTTTGGTAATGTTGTTAATCTCCTTTAAGATTCTCTTTGGCCTGAAGCTCAAGAATTATGCTACTTTGGCTGGCCAGCAAGTCCAAAGGGATCCTTCTGCTGCCTCAACATTGATTTTAGGAGTGGTTACCACCATGCCTGGCATTACTCTCTCCACCTCCCTGACCAAAAAAAAAAAAAAAAAAAAATTTTTTAACTTTATGTGTATATGCAGGTGGCTACATGCATATATGTGCTTCATGTGCATATCTGGTGCCCAAAGAGGAGAGAGGATGGTATCAGATCCTATGGATTCTGGAAAGCACACACCCAGGTCTTCTGTAAGAGCAGCAACTGCTGTGAAGTGCTGAGCCATCTGTCCAGCCTCACGCTTGCCATTTTCTGTCTGGTCAATCTCCGGCTTTGTGCTTTCCTGACTGAGACAGCCAGCTCCTTCCACAAATACTTCTAAGAAAATTGTTTTTCCTTACTAATGATTATCTTTTAAATGCAGCATAATTTCATTTAATCAATATGAAAGATTTAAAAAGTTATTCATGAACTAAATTGTTTAAAATGAGATATTTTAGTGACACTATAAGCATTTCCCTTTAAAGGCGATCACCTTCATTGGAATGCACAGCAAACAATTTCCTACATACAGCAAATAATCACTCTCATTGATGTTTTATGTTAATTCAAGTTTTTATGTTAAATCAAGTTTTTAAATGAGCTTTGTACAAAGCAATATATATCCATTGCGCATTAATTTTTACCTCTACACGAGTTAATATGTACAAAGTAATTTATCAAAATAACTACCTGGCTAATTCTCCAGTACAAAATAAGATTAATTAAAATAATGGCAATGACATACAAAATGTAGAGTAACTAATGTTCCTGGTGTCATATTTGCTTTTTTACATTTTGGTATTACCTTTTCTAGTCATTTCCCAAACATTTTTTCTATAACGGTCTAGCAAATAAATTGAGAATTAGCATATCTAATGTTAAAAGAAAAATATTAAAAACATTTTTTTGCCAATGACATGGTAAACATCAAAAACTCTAAAGGATTCCTGTCTCTACTACACTAATAGAATTAAAAGTATTGGTGTTCCTAAAATAACTATGAGAATTAATAAGAATCTTTGGTGCCACAACTGGACACTAACATAAATATTCAAAGCTATTAGCTTTTCTTTTCATTATAGCAATAAACACAAATAATGGAAAAACTTTACTGTCATAATCAAAACTATAAAATAACTAAGAGCAAAATTATTAGACATACAATCTATATGAGGACAATTCAGAAATCTTACTGAAGGTCAAAAAATTCCACAAGGCCAGATGTGGAATTTTTCACTTGTGGTAAATCTACGGAATTCAGAAAGAGGACACAAACAAGCAGATATATTCAACCCAACACCTAGAAAAGAAAGTTGGCAACAGAGATGAAAAGGCAAGCAAATCAGATAAGAAAATTGGCAATATAAAAGTTCAGCAAGGAAACTGATTTCTGTTGTTTTGTATTGTATTTATAGTTATAAGAAAAAGAACCATTATTTGGACTGAAAGGGAGAGCTGTTGGGGGGAAAAATAAATACCTTAAACTAAAAAAAAAAAAAAAAAGAAGGGAAGAGGATGGTGGGGCTGAGGGGGAGGAGGGTGGAAGGGTGGGACTGGAGGGGGGAGTAGGGAGGGGATTGTGATTGAGATGTAACTTGAAGAAATAAAAAATAAATTATTAAAAAAAATTAAAAAAAAACCAGAAATGTTAAAAATGAAAAACCCCAATAAATTTAATTAAAAAAAAAAAAACACAGTAGAAACCATTATTGATAGACTCAACCAAGCATAAGAAAATAGTATCAGGACAGAGGACAAAGTCAAACATCAACAAGGGGAAACCCAACTGGACCACTGCATCTAACAACTATGGGTTCTGAGCAATAGACCAAACCTACATATTCAAAGGATAGAAGCGCTAAGGTTAAACACTAAAGCATAGAGCTATTTCAGAGTCAATTAAAGTATAGCAGAAAATTCCCCAAATCTGAGGAAATATAAATCCAAACACAAGAAACATTCAGAGCCCTAACAGACATGACCAGAAAAGAACTTCTCTACAACATATATTCAAAATGCCAAAATCACAAAGCAAAAAAAAAAAAAAAAAAAAAAAAAACTAGTATTAAAAATACTGTTTATTATATAGCTGTAAGAGAAAGACAGCAACTCACCTACAAAGGCAGAAACATCAAAAGAGCATCACATCTTTCACCAGCAACCCTAAAGCCAGGAGAGCATGGGCTACATTTGCTCTTCCTTTTAAAAACATTTATTTTCCTATTTAATGTGTGTTGCGGGGGAGGAGAATCCATGTGGAGGCTGGAGCACACCTGAGATAACTGGCTCTTTCCCTCCCACCAATGAGTTTTGGGAACTGAGTTCAGACCATCAGTTTGGCTGCAATCACCTCGATCTGCTACGCCGTCTTACCAAACCTAATCTGATGTCTGTTCAATCCTGAAACTAAGTAACTGCCAACCATGACTGCTGTACTTAGCAAGTCTATGTTTTAAAACTGATGGAGGAATGTTTTAAGACAAGCACCAACAAAGGCAGTTCATGACCCCCAACTCAGTAGTACAAGTTTCTTTTTCTAATATTTATTTATTGCTTCATGTCACATCTCCATCACAGTGTCCTCTTTCCAACCATCCCAGTCCTGCCCTCCCACCCTCTACCCCCTATCCCTTCCATCACACTCCTCTGGAGTGGAGTGTCCCTACATAACAGTCCCCCACCCCAGTTCAGCAGTCATATGAGGGCCAAAAGACTCCTCATACACTGGGGGCCTACAAGGCAGCACCACCAGGGCAAAGTGTCTTATTGACAGGTAACAAAGTCTATGTTCCTGTTCCCTTTGGTGCGTTCATTATAATATAGCTATCCTGTACTATATGGTTAAAGTCCAATTGTAAGTGAATAGATGCCATGTGCATCCTTCTGAGTCTGGGTTAGCTCACTCAGAATGAGCTTCTCTAGTTCCATCCATTTGGCTGCAAATTACATAATTTCATTGTTTCTGATGGCTGAGTAGTTTTTTTTATCCATTCCTCGGTTGAGGGACATCTGGGTTGTTTCCAGTTTCTAGCTATTATAAATAAGGCTGCTATGAACATAGATGAGGAAACGTCCTTGTGATTTGGTGAGGAATCATTTGGATGTATACCCAGAAATGGTATGGCTGGGTCTTGAGGTAGAGCTATTCCAAATTTTCTAAGATGTCGCCAGACTGATTTCAATAGTGGTTCTTAAAAGAATGGCATACACAGAAAAGGAAGAGAGCTATCTCAATTGTAGGAACACAGGAAAGAATAAATTATGAGACAAATAGGTGTTTATACCTTCTTGATTTAATTTTGATGTCATAGTTACCTAAGAGTTTATCTATTTCTTTTAGTGTTTTCAGTTTGAGGGACTTTTGTTTTGTTTTGTTTCCCCAAGACAGGGTCTCACTATGAAGCTCTGGTTGTCCTGGAACTCATATGTAGACCAGGCTGGACTCAAAAGTTCTGGAGATCTACCACTCTGCCTCAGAGTGCTAGCATCAAAGGTGAGCACTGCCATGCCCAGCTGGGAGATATATTTTTTAAGTTATTCCTGAATGATTCATAGGACTTTGTTAGACATTTTCTTCTCACCTCTAATATTTATTAATGTGGGTCTTCTCTCTCTCTTTCTGTTAGTTTGGCAAGATTAGCATTACCAATCTTGTTTATTTTTCAAAAAATCCAACTTGCTTTTTGATTATTTTTTACAATACATATTTGATTCTATGTATTGTTCTTTGAGCCTCTAACTCACTGATCTCTGCCCTGTCTCGCATTAGCAACAAAAACTGACATGTACCTTTTCACAATGGTTTGTCACAAGAATGTAGGTGTCATAAAAACCACTACTGCATTGAAGGGAAAGGAAAAGATCACCATCATTATTGCTGGACACATACTGAGCACCACTACTGGCCATTTGACCTATAGAAGTGGTGGGAGACACAAGAACCACTAAAAACTGTGAGAATGGGGATGCTGACAGGGGTAGTGGTTACCTGAGTCTTAGCAAAGTGAAAGCTAAGAAAGGAATCAGCAGACATCTCCCCGGACTAGCAAGGACTATATCCATGTACCACAACACAGAGACTTTAAAGGCATGTTTGGAGCTGACTGCAGTGTCCAGATGACTGCTGTGGGTATTGCTGAATTTGAAGCCAGCTCACCAAGAATGGGAAAATGGTGACCATGCCCTTTGGCTTAAACACTAGATATAAAGCAATTAATGCTACCAAAAAATGGATTCCATTGAGATACTCTACTGTCAGAAGAGATATGAAGAAATTAAAGAAGTGATTACATTAAGAAAATGGCATGTAAAAACTCCTTGCTTCAACTGCAGACAGACTGCTGCCCAAAAAGGACAAAACTTGGTAGTAGGGAAGTCGACAGCCTAGCTCTGCCAAGACAGGGTAGGTTAGTCCTTCATAATCCCTGCTCTACAATAAATGTCTGTCAGAGAAACAGGACCAAAAGGCTGAAGACTGATGCTGGAATGTATGGAGAGAAAATGGGAACTGTCCAGGTAGTCACTGGTTTGTCATTTCTTAGTACTGGAAGCTGCAGGCCCTGCACTTCCTATATAATCAGATATATTTATCCTTCTCAGCTCTCTGAGGTGGTTGAAGAATAGACAGCTTGAGTCTCATAGCTAAATTTTGAGGTGTTTAGGAATCAAGAGGGCGTTCTAGATCTAAGAAGATGGTTATAATAGTGATGCAAGTTAGTATGAAAGCTAAGTCAGTTATAGAACTTTAAACTCATGGAGATGGTTAGAAGGTAGAAGGTTAAAGTCAGGGGCCAAATATGTATGAACTGGACATTGGGAAGGTATACTGGGCCATTTAACTCTCATAAATGTGGCATATTTAATTCTGCTGTTTTGTATAGAATTTACTGTTATAAGAGAAAGAACCATTTGTTGGATTGAAAAGGGAAGCTGTTGGGGGGGAAGAGGGTGGAAGGGTGGGACAGGAAGGGGGAATTTGGAAGGGTTTGTGACTGAGATGTAACTTGAAGAAAAAAAATAAAGTACTTATTTAAAAAAAAAAAAAAGAAAATTCATTGGGAAAACCGGCTATGATGGCTGAGTAGTTAAGAGCACTGGTTCCCTCCCACTCTTGCAGAGGATTCAGGTTCAGTTCCCAACACCCACAATGGCAGCTCACAAACATCCTGAACTCCAGCTCCAGGTGATCCGATGCCCTCTTCTGGCCTCTGTGGGCCAAATGCACATATGTGGTGCACTGATATGCATGTGGCCAAAACATCTATACACATAAAATAATGGAACAATTTTTAAAGAAAGTTGGCTATGAGCTTGGCATGATAGCACCTATGCTAATTTCTGTTTAGAATGCTGGCAGCATGCTGGTTCAAGTGCTAACTTGTGATGGGTTACATTTCTTTAGTGAGTTAGTAAGGACTCTTCAAGGGCAGGCAGGTTGGCCTGGCCCCTGGCAGCATGTGGACCTTTTCAAAGCCCTGGAAACTGAAGGAAGGCGTCTCAACACAGCCACACTTTGAAAGACACTAGCTGAAGCTTTCAGCTGCTAAACATTGCTCAGCTGCTGGTCACTGCCTCATTTTGAAGGACCCAGGACTGGCCAAGACTTGAGGCCCACGAGAGGTGGTTAAAGTCCGCGGAAAGCACTCAATGGAGGGGCAGGGCTACAAAGCCGCAGAAGCTGCGGGAACTGCCAGTTTCCAAGAGGGAGCTTGAGAGTCCTCAGAACACTTCCAAAGACCGCAAGGCTACACCCTATATAAGCCAGGGAGCTCCACGTGAAGCTCTCACGGGAGAAGTGTGAAACAAGGTATGCCATCTGCCAACCTTTTGGCCACAATAGCCCTGAGGCAAATCAGCGGGTCAGAAGCCTTGGAAAATAAACTGAGAATTGCCAAGAAAACTGAGAGGCAGAGTCCGAGAAAGAGACATTTGCCACAAACCAGCCCAAGACACCTGGCAGAAAAGGCATGGCATAGACCCTTCTGAGGGAAAATTTGTGAAAACCAGACACTAAAGATGCTGGGTGAATGAGATGCCATGAGGTAGGAGGAATTCGGCGGCTGCAGTGAGGACCTGGAAAACACGTAAAAGGGTGGCCCCTGTCATGGATGCTGTACAAGGCTTCAAAGTAAAAGACTAGGCTGAGAGGCACGGATGGGCTGAGGAGACTATGGATGTGACAATCTCACCTGACTGAAACTGGCCCCTAGCTGAACAGGTGTGGCAACTGGAAGCACGAAACCGGTATGGCAACACTAGGCTCAGAGGAAGCTGAGCCAAGCTGAAGATAATTTTGTCATGACTGCCAGAGCCAGACTGGGAACACTTGAAAGTATGCCTGCAGATAGTAGGCTGACCAAGATGCCCTCACAAACCTGCGCTAGAGAATCTTAATATCCTTTCAAGAGGGTTAAAACAGGATTGGTTAGGTGTTCTTAAGTATTAAGTGTTTATAGGTATTAGGTTCTAGGTTATAGGATATCAAGTGTTTAGTAGGCATTAATAAATATATGTGTTTCAAATAAAAATTTCCAGTACACTAACATGCTGTGGACCAAGAATGCAGTCGCTCATGAAGACAGCAGTGCTGGTGTAGCCACACTGCTGCTGGGTTTGGAATGGATCCTACCATCAATTTGTCCAAATGACAAGCCTATGCACCTGCCTCTCCTATTGTCTGTAAAATTGGTGGTACTGGTGCTATTGCTGTGGATCAGGGGAGACTGATATTATCAGACCTTGTTTCAGTCAATGTCACAATTGAAGTATAAAGTCTACTGAAATATATCTGAGGCACTTCCTCGTGACTATGTAGGAGTCAGGGTCATGAATATGTCTGTCTGAGATGCTCTTTGTGGCAACAGTGAAAATGACCCACAATGGAAGCATTGGCTTCACTGCTCGGGTAATTATCCTGAATATTCAGGCCAAATAAGCTGGCAATGCCCCTGAAACGAGATTGTCACAAAGGTCACATAGCATTTGCTAAGATGGAAGGAAAGATTGATCACCTTTCTTCTAGAAAGCTGGAAGATAGCCCTACATTATCCTATCTGGTGAAGCTACCACTATTAATATGGTTCTAAATAAGTCCTTGTGTTTTGAGAGCTTTTTGGATCATTTTGCTATTCATATGAATCAGACTGCTGTGTATATCTTCAAGGCCACAGACAAGAAGGCTGCTGAAAGTGGCAAGGTCACCCCTTTTGTCCAGAAAGCTCAAAAACCTAAATGAATGTTATCCACTATACCTTTACGGATGTCTCAGGAGTATTTGTTTCAATTGGCCATTTAAGCTTAGTAGACTAATAATAACAAGGCATAATCTCCCACCCAAGGAGGGAGAATGTTTTGTTTTGGAGCTTTTTAATGCAGTTTTAAGTTATTAGTTTTTAAAATCAATACATTTCAATAAAGCAACATGACCAAAAACTTATCACAGAATCTTAGGATCCATTAAAACAAAGTTTAATAAGGAGGAAGATACACATTGTGATGGCTGATGCTGACAGGTAGGAAGGACCTAGAGCCACCCTTTGGGCATGCTTGTGAGCGATTCTCTAAATCAGACTAACTGAGGAGGGAGCACATGCCTTAAGAGTGTCAGTCCCAGCCCATGGGCTGCAGTTCTGGACAAGGTGAGCTGACCATCATCCATCATCATTCTCTGCTTGCTGACTGTGGGTTCAATGTGATCAGTAGCCTCACACTCCAACTGCCATGCCTTCCCTTCTCCGTTACCTGTGCCCTTGATCCATAAGCCAAAATAACACTCCTACTGTCAGCCTTCCCTTCCTTTATGTCTGTGCCCTTGAACTACAACCCACACAAATGCTGTCTCCCTTAAGTTGCTTTGGTCACAGTAACAGGACACAATGACAGAAATTGGTACCAAGAAGTGGGCTGTTGCTGGAATAAACCTGACTAAATGGTTTTAGGGCTTTGGGCTTGGTTTATCTGTCAGTGGTGGGCTATCAAAGGCTAGAATACTATAAGCAGAGGTTAACAGGCCATTCTGGTAGGAGCCCAGAACTCAAGCTAACAAGAGAAACACAAACAGTGGAGATTTATAAGAGTTTCAAGAGGAATGAAAACTGTTGGAAACTGGGTTAATGGCACTCTTGTGATGTTCTGGCAAAGAATTTGGCTGCATCTATGCCCTGAGGACTTGAGTGGGGTTGAATTTAAATGTAAAGGACTAATTTGATGGGCATAGAAATTCCAAGACAAGAGCACATTTGTGCTGTGGTGTGGCAACTATTTACCTGCTTTCATTTAAGTGTATGTGAGGGAGCCAAGAGCTCAGCAGAAACACGTCAAAATGTGTATTTAATAATGAAAATAGCAGGAGCAAGTTAACTTTACAGACAAGGCAGATTTGAAAGCAAGTGTAACTGCTCAAGTGACTGGAACCATTAAGGAAGTGTGCTACTTTGTTCTAACACAACAGAAAAGGTGTCCTGAGGGCAAGACTCCATCCATTGAGAGGCCACTGCATGAAACTGCAACAGTAAAACCTAATTTACAATGAAGAACCCAGGATGCTGGAAATACCAGGACTAAAAACCACTAGGACCAAGGGACATCTGCCAAGGACAACTCCAGACATGGAGTAAAGTTGGCCCAAGAAAAAGGACATATATGCTGTAGGTGACAGAGATGAAGGAGTGAAAAAGGGGTACCTAAAGTCCTTTGGAGCCCAGAAGTTTCCATCCAGGTCCCTGAAGCTGGACATGGAGTTGCAGGATTTCATATTTTCTCTGCTGAGTTTTGGCTTTGCTTTGGCCTAATCATTCCTTCCTACTGTCCCAATTATTCCCTTTTGGACTTTTAAACAATGTTGTAATTATTAAAAATGATGGAGACATTTTAGACTAAACAATTTTTTTAAATTATAAAATGGTCATGAGTCTCTGGGGACAAAGGGTAGAAAGTTATGGCTTAAAAGCAATTGGATAGAGTGTCAAGTTAACAGGATGTAGAATTCTGATGGTCAACACCTCAACTTGACAGGATCTACTGTCATCTAGAAAACAAACCTCTGGGATGCCTGTGAGGGATTATCTGGTTAAGGTAACTGTGGTGGGAAGAACCATCTTAAGCACCCCATGGGCAGTGTCCTAAACTGACTTAAAAAAAGCAAACTGAGCACCAGCATTCGTCATTCTCTGTTGACAGTGGGATCCATGTCAACAGCCGCCTCCCAACCATCCCACCATGATTTCCTTGCAATGATGGATCCCTCTTGAATTCTAAATCAAGATAAATCCATCCTTCCTTAGGTTGCTAAGATACTTTATCACAGCAACAAGACAAGTAACTACAGAAATAGACCCACACAACTATAGCCACCTAATCTTTGACAAAAACAATCAACAGAAAAAAGACAGCCTCCTTAACAAAGTGTTGGAAAAACTGGATATCTACATGTAGAAGAATAAAACTGTATCCACATCTCTTACCGTGCACAAAAGTCAATTGCAAATAGACTAAGCACCCTATTATTAAGGCCTAAAAGTCTCAAACTGCTAGAGGAAACCAGGTTTTTTTTAAGATTTAGTCACAGACATGGAGTTTGTGGAAAGAACTCCTATGGTAACACAGGAGATCATTCTAAGAATAAACAAATGAGATTACATGAAATCAGACAGTTTCTCCACAATGAAGAAACTACCAACAGAGTGAGGAAGCATCTTATAGAACAAGAAAACATGTATCTTTGTGAGCTACATATCAGACAGGAGATTAATATCTAAAATATAAAACCTACGAAAAAACTAATTAAGCCAACAATAATGGAGTAATGAACTGAATAGACAGTTCTTAGAAGTACAAGGACTGGGGAGATGGCTCCATAGAGACAACACTTATTTTGCAAGCAGGAAGTTTTGCGTCAGATTTTAGTACACATGTAAAATCCAGGCATATCACTGTGTCTGTACCCCCAGTGCTGACAGAAGGCAGAGGCAGATGGATCCTAAGAACTTGCTGGACAGACAGTCAACCCAACTGGTGATCTCCATGTTCAGTAAGAGACACTACCTCAAAAAACAAGATGAAGAGTGATAAAAGACATCAACATGGACCTTGTGTATGCATGCAGGCTTGCATTGGGTGAGCACATCTACAGTCTCACATACACAGACAACAAGTTCTAAACAACTGCAAATGTCAGTGAATATTCAAAAAGACTGTTTAACATTCCTAGCCATTAGGGAAATGCAAATGAAAACTGCTTGAGATTCCATTTCTTATGGAATCTCATCAGCATAGTTATTATCAGAAAGAAAGACAAATACTAGACAATGTGAAGAAAGAAAAGTCCTTATTCACTATTGGTGGGGAAGTAAGCCAGTATTGCCATTATGGAAGCCAGAGTGGCGATTCCTCAAAAGCTAAAGAAAAAATTACTACAGGACCCACTTAAACCACAGAGGACTTGTAATTACATTAACATTACCACAGTGTATGTGGTATACTACTTTGTATACTAATTAAAAAATTAATTTAAAAACTGGAAAAAAAGGCAATTCAGAGATATCAAGTTACTTGAACAAAGACACAGAGTTAGAATTAAAATTCATTTCTGAAATTCTAAAAACCCAAATTTTCAACCATTCTGCTAGATTGCCTCTACCAAATATAACATATACATATAAGTGTGTACGTGTAAAAACACACATTCAATAGCATGCTACATTACTTAATTGTTATGGCTAAAGCAATACACTGAACATGCTGCTGAAAATTGAGAGGCTGCAGAAGCTGCTCAGGGTCAAGAACATACACTGCTCTTCCAGGAGTCATGGTTAGTTCCCAGCACCCACATCAGGAAGCTCACAACTGCCTGCAACTATAGTTCAAGAGGACCCAACACTCTTCTGGACATGTGCAAACACACCCTCGTATATATGTTTAAGGATTAAAACTAAAAGAAATTGAAATTTTGTCAAAAGTGACAAAATGAAACCCAATTCTTTGTAAACTAATAAAAAGTTTAAAATAAAGATTTTTTTACAGACTAGTCACCATCCAAAAATTGTCTTTATGAACTTCCAATAAAAGAATATTTTGCTGTTATGATTTCTGAAATATATTCAAAATATTTTCTAGAATGATGTTGTAAATTATACTGGATGATAGCAAGAATAAGGTCTATATGATACTATTTTTAGATTCTGTATATTTAAGAACATTGTATATTCAGAACAGTCTAATAAGTCATACTAAAAGGCCACTGAGATGGTTCAGTGGGTAAAGGCACTGGCTGGCAACCCTGATGTCCTAAGTTCAATTCCTGACACCCATGTGGTAGGAGAATCCAGCTTTGGAAGTTGTTATCTAATGGTGCAAGCACACACACACACACACACACACACACACGCACGCACGCACGCACACACACGCACACACACGCACAGACATACACGCACACATAGATGAACAATAAAACATTTTAATCATGCCAAAAAGGTATTCAAGTATACACAATCCATCTTATCCTTAAATATGATTACCCTTTCAAGATAATAAGCTCTTTGTCTCAAAAACAGATGTTATCAAATGACTAGGATTTTTCTAAAAATATGCTTTTTTTTAAATAAAAAAATGATTTACTATAACACAGGTGATCTTCTGGGTATTACTAGAGACATAAAGAAGTGCTAGACAGGCTGTAAGCTCAAAGAATTTATTCTACAACTTAACTCCTAGCGTCTCTCAGATGATCTCTGAGAGCCCTCTAGTGGTTGTTCTGTTCCTGCATTCAGCACAGTCACATTTGATGTCCTGCAGATTGGGAAAAGATCTTTACCAACCCCACATCTGACAGAGGGCTAATATCCATAATTTATAAAGAATTCAATAAGTTAAACACCAAGAAACCAATTAATCCAATCAAAAAATAAGGAACAGAGCTAAACCGAAAATTCACAAAGGAAGAATCTCTAATGGCCGAGAGACACTTGAAGAAATAAATGCTCAGCATCCTTAATCATTAGAGAAATGCAATTCAAGATGACTCTGAGATTCCATCTCACACCTGTCAGAATGGCTAAGATAAAAAACTCAAATGACAGCACATGCTGGCGAGGTTGTGGAGAAAGGGGAACACTCCCACATTGCTGGTGGGAGTGCAAACTTGTACAACCACTATGGAAATCAGTCTGGTGATATCTTAGAAAACTTGGAATAGCTCTACCTCAGGACCCAGCCATACCACTTCTGGGTACACATCCAAATGATTCCTCACCAAATCACAAGGACATATCCTCATCTATGTTCATGGCAGCTTTCTTTGTAACAGCTAGAAACTGGAAACAACCTAGATGTTCCTCAACTGAAGAATGGATAAAAAAAAAAAAAAAAAAAAAAACTGTGGTACATTTACACAATGGAATACTACTCAGCCATCAGAAACAAGGAAATCATGCAATTCGCAGCCAAATGGATAGAACTTGAGAAGCTCATCCTGAGTGAACTAACCCAGACTCAGAAGGATGCACATGGCATCTACTCACTTATAATTGGATTTTAGCCATATAGTATAGGATAAATATCCTACAACCAACACACCAAAGGAACAGGAACATAGACCTTGTTACCTGTTAGTGGGACACTCTGCCCTAATAGAGTTGCCATGTAGGCCCCCAGTGTAAGACAAAGCTTTTAATACTCATATGACTGTTGAACTGAGGGGTGCTGATTTGGAGGGGCGACCCACTCCAGAGGAGTAGGAAAGGTGGGAGAGGGTGGGAGGGTAGGACTGGGAGGGGTGGAGAAAGGGGACTGAGATGGAGATGTAACTTGAAGTAATAAATTTTTAAAAATGTAAAATCTGTAAATAAAGATTTAAAAAAACTAATCTTAAAGTATGGAACAAGCATAATACTCTCACTATATGCACGAAATGAGAAATGACATTTCTCATTTTATGTGTATTCTGCTGGAAATTTCAGTATTGAATTTCTTTAAATTCTGAACAATGTAAAGCTCTTACTCAACATAAAGTCAACATTAAACACTCTGTAAATGCTCTAATTTCAGGTATAAGTCTGCACTACTAAAGGTTCATTCATTGAAGTTGGTATAAGAGTAAAATTTTTGCATTGCTGAAATGTGTCTTTTGATATCGGAATACATTCTTAAATAAATATGGTCATATTAACACTTACACTTCTGAGTCATTTTTTTCGAGTTATATTACTTGTTGCCTATTTTATATTTACTTTATACTCTGGAAATGATTTTGTACAAGGAGAAAATTGAAGTGATTTTCTTATTCCAGTTCAAAACAGACAGAAGAGCAGTGCAGACAACTGACAATATTAACAATGCGTATGGCCCAGAAACTGCTATAAGCAGAGAAGGCCGAGGCGCATCAACATGTTCTGCAAAGGAGATGAGGGCCTTGAAGATGAGGAGTGTAGTGGCCTGGTCATTCCAACTTTGACAATGGCTAGTCATGGAAGCTGACGCCCTTACGACTACATTAGAAGCTGCCAAGAGCTCGAAGTGCATCACTGAGTGGTCACTGGACATTTGAATTAAGTCAGAAAAGTGAAAAAGTTCACTGAGGACCTCATCAGATGATTTTTAAGAAACTACTTTTGAACTTCCACCCTGCTAGTCTATGCAGCAATAACCAACCATTTCTTGACTGGACTGTGACATAAAACAGAAAGTGTGTTGTATATGACAGCCTCCAATCACCAATTTAGTGGTTGGACTAAGAAGCTCCAAAACACTTCCCAGTGGTAAACTTGCATGTAAAGAAAAGTCCTGGCTACTGTCTGCTGCCAGTCCATCCATGACAGCTTTCCCATGACATCTGAGAAATGTCTGGTCAGCAAACTGAAATGCCTGAAACCAGCACTGGTCAGAGAGGGCCCAATTCTCCTGTCAGTGTCTTCTCCCTGACCACATCTAATCACCCATCCTACACCCAGTGTCTCCAAAGGCGAATGAACTGGGCTGAAGAAATGAGCTATGAAGCTTTGCCTCATGCACCAAATTCACCTATCTCTCACCAACCTGCTGCCTCTGTGAGTGTTTGCAGAATTTTTAGCAGGCAGAGTAATTCCAGAGCCAGAAGAACAAAGAAAACACTTCTTTGTCAAACTGCAAAACATAGAATTTTATGTTATAGAAATAAGAAACTCGCCGGGCAGTGGTGGCGCACGCCTTTAATCCCAGCACTTGGGAGGCAGAGGCAGGCGGATCTTTGCGAGTTCGAGGCCAGCCTGGTCTACAAAGTGAGTCCAGGACAGCCAGGGCTACACAGAGAAACCCTGTCTCGAAAAAACCAAAAAAAAAAAAAAAAGAAATAAGAAACTCTGGGGCTGGAGAGATGGCTCAGTGGTTAAGAGCCCCTTCCTGCTCTTCCTGAGGCCCAGAGTTCAGTTCCCAGCACCCACATTGGATGATTACAACAACTGTTAACTCCAGTTCCAAGGGGGATCTGAAGATTCAGGCCTCTACTGGTGACTAAATTCACATGCCCCCACACATAATTAAAAACTAGAGCCGGGCGGTGGTGGCGCACGCCTTTAATCCCAGCACTTGGGAGGCAGAGGCAGGCGGATCTTTGTGAGTTCGAGGCCAGCCTGGTCTACAAAGCGAGTCCAGGACAGCCAGAGATATTCAGAGAAACCCTGTCTCGAAAAACCAAAAAAAAAAAAAAAACTAGTAATAAAAATCATTTTTAAAAAGAAGCAAATCTATTTCTTGTTGACAAAAGAATATGTTGACTATAATGGTTTCTATTTGATAAATAATGTATTTGAGTCTAGTTACAGTGACTTCATTGTCTGAAACCACAATTTATTTTGCACCAACCTAATGCAGAATGCAGTAATGAGCCTGGGAAAATCAGTAACAGAGGACAAAGAGAGCCCAATTAACTAGCCAATTTATACTTGCAAAGTTACCCACTGACAGAAACATATTTCTAATGAAAAATCAGTATTTATAGAAACATGGTCATTTTGTGGATTTGTGCAAAGTGGTGAAACCCTGAATCTCCCTACATACAATTCCCCACTCTGCCTTTTTTCCTTTAGCTCTTAGTCTATGAGAGATGACCTTTGCACAGGAAATTTAATGCCAAGTCTTCTGCATTCTTGTGTTCATTCTCTCTCCTCTCTTCCTTTCTCCTTCTCTCCATCCTTCCTCCTCAACTCTTTTGTGTGTGTGTGTGTGTGTGTGTGTGTGTGTGTGTGTGAGAGAGAGAGAGAGAGAGAGAGAACAAGCAGGAAGACAGGCAGACAGACAGAAACAGACACACATACTTGGCTGCTTAGAATGGTACCCAACCCATTTAAAAAGATAATTACTGCTGGGGGTGGTGGCGCACGCCTTTAGTCCCAGCACTCAGGAGGCAGAGGCAGGAGGATCTCTGTGAGCTCAAGGCCAGTCTGGTCTACAGAGTGAGTCCAGGACAGCCAGAGCTGTTACACAGAGAAACTCTGTCTCGAAGAAAAAAAAAAAAATCAAACAGATAATTACTCTCCAATATTCCTGAGAACAAGAAGGCTCTGGTATGGCCATGGTGAAACTATGTATATTATAGATACTTCCGTTGTGCATAAGCTGTTGGCTGTGACTTCAGTGTTGGTGAATCAATGACATAAATGAAATAAATGTGTTTAAACAGAAATACATATAAAACCATGTTACATACTGATCAACTGACAATGCTACAAGAGGCTTGCTGGAACCCAATCCTGTATTTCTCCTAGGAGCAATGGTTCAGTGTTTACTATATGCATGCTTACCTTACAGGCTACAGCTACCACAGAGAATGAGAATTAACTATATGCTAGCAATTTCCAAAGTGGTACAACGAAAATTTCAATTACTCTCTAAGATAGCCCAAATGCACTCAACAGTGCATCTGAAAAATGACACACTACTGTAACAGAATATTTTTTC
The DNA here is from genome assembly GCA_907164525.1 of Lophiomys imhausi. Classification (NCBI taxonomy): domain Eukaryota; kingdom Metazoa; phylum Chordata; class Mammalia; order Rodentia; family Muridae; genus Lophiomys; species Lophiomys imhausi. Next base: position 1,092,142 of record CAJQZJ010034299.1, on the reverse strand, counting down.
AACAACACTTATATTTATTAATACTAACAAATCTCTATAAAATACCTAAATCCTATATCCTAAAACCTACAATCTAAAATCTATAATCTAAGAGTACCCTAATACCTAAGAACACTCTAATACCTATCTAGAAACACTTACTAACACTATTTTAATTTTCTTAAGAGGATATAATATTCTTAGCGTAGATCTGTCTGTTCAGGATAGCTTGGTTTATGGGAGTCCGGAAGGCAGTCAGCTTTCAAAGCTTAGTGTTTGTTGGGCTTTACTTTGCAAGTTCACAATGTCAGTTTATTTCCACCACCAAATTGTGGCCAGTTAGAAAGTCAGTCTATTCCAGCTGCCAAACTGAAGCCAGCTTGTCCATCAGCAGAAACTCGCTTCTAACAGTCTCCTTGGTCCAGCCAAACCTCACAGCTGAAGGCCTCTCCAAGTGACTTCCAAACTCCACTTGCCTCGCCCACTTTTCCGGCGCTCTGGGCCCCAGACAGACAGATGCCTTTAGAGAACTCTCTCTCAGTAAGTTCATGCCAGGCCTTTGCTTTAGGCTACAACAGTCTAAACTCTGTTAATAGCCTACCTTGCTGTGCGCTTATTCAGCGTGACTCTTCAGTCGGTGAAGGCAGGAGAAAGAGAAACTACGTGGAATTCTCATTTTATATATCACATTATCTAATGATACTTGGCAGTCTCAAAGATCCCTGAGATTTCTCTCGATGTCCAACAGTCCCATTGATTCTCACGATAACTGACGTGTGTGATTGCGCAGTTTCTTAGCAATGCCCCTTCAACAAGGCATATGGTCCAGCCACAGCTGGCTTTTTGTCCATATCAGTAAATCAAAGGGACACCAAGTTCCTCCTTATGTGCTGCCAGATGCTAATCTGAACTGCTTAATAATTTCACTATAAAGACTTAACATCAGCCGGGCGGTGGTGGCGCACGCCTTTAATCCCAGCACTTGGGAGGCAGAGGCAGGCGGATCTCTGTGAGTTCGAGGCCAGCCTGGTCTACAAAGCAAGTCCAGGATAGCCAGAGCTTATACAGAGAAACCCTGTCTCGAAAAAGAAAAAGAAAAAAAAAAAAAAAAGAAAAAGACTTAACATCTACCACACACTAAAAAGAATATATTTCTACAGTGGTTTGACCTCATCGAGCTCTGTCCTAAACAGGACTGTTGGTTCTGAGGGGATATTTATATTTTTCTAGCATATAAATATTAAAATAATATATCTGTATTAAAATTTTTAAAGCATTTGTACGCATATTACAAAAACTACCTCATCCCTCCCAGTGGTACACATACTAACAAAGACACATAAATCACATTCAGGAAAAAGTATTGTGTAGCATATAAAAGTTTTTACCTTTACTAAAGAACTCTTCAAGCCTCCATCTAAAAGAGTACTTCTCAATTTAGATAACGAGCACAGCTATAGATTATAATGTAAATACACTACAGTCATCAGCATGGAAAGACTATAAGAACCTGCACCAGGATTCAAAGTTAACATTTTACAGAAACATTAAGAAACAACACTGTTGTGTGTACCTAAGGCCACGTGAGATTGCTGTAATTGCAGCCCAGGATCGGCATGCTGACCGGAAGGCTCTGCAGCAGAAGGGAGCTGTGGCACGAAGGCGGAGAGTCCTGGTAAGTTGTCCCCTGCTGCTGTCAGCATGACCCTCTGTCCTTCACTAAGGTTGCCCATGCTGTTGTCCAAGTCCGTTAAAGATGAGAAAAACTGTTAAAGCCATTATAGTAAATCAATCAAAGCAGGAAACATTTTGTAAATAACATGATACATTAACAACCAAGTGCTTATAATGTCACATTTAAGGTACATGAACTAGAGGTAAGTCTAAGAAGTAGTTTAGGGACCAGGAAGACAGTTCAGCAAGTAGGGGCGCTTGCTGCCAAGTCTGATAACCTGAATGCAATCCCTGGAGCCTACATGGTGAGAAAGAACCTACTACGGCAAGTCACCCTGTGACCTCTAAATTTGGTGTGCACTTGCTCACAATCCAATCAATCAATCAAAAATAAGTGTAAACTTTTTTTCCAAAAAGATTTAATAAGGCATACAGTAATGCGTGTGTTCATATGTACCTGGGTGTGGGGAGGTGCTAAACACACATGTATGTGTGTGTGTCCATGTTATTTATGCATGTATATATGGGTGTGGGATGGAGCTGTGCGCACACACACTACATGTATCTTTAAAGCTTCATTTTTTGTTGTTTTTTTAAAAAATTGTAGCATAAAAGACTGGAGTAGATTATCTAAATTTTTCTGTTACAAAGCTCAGTTCAGCCTAAGTAAAAGGGGTTATAACACTTAAACATTATCTTAATCTAAATTAAAAATTGGATTATTTTCCCAATTTATATCTAGCTCCCACCCCAAATCTTTAAGGTTGAAAAGTATCTCTGCTCGCTCTGAAACTACTAATTCCTGTTCTTGCTGAGTAAGAAGAGAAAGAATAGCACTTGCATGAAGCTTTTTATTGGGCCTCCTGATCACCTGTCCTTCACTGGGAGGGTCATCTTCCTAGAATAGACACACAGAAAACATCAGAAAAGGTTATCACACAATTCCATTTTTCTCAATTAGGATTAATAAAACTTTAGGAAGAAATGACACTAGTATGTTTCAAAAGATGAACTCTATTTTCAAGTAGTTCTCGTTTCCATTTGACCACAATAAAAAACATTTCACATCGTTCTCCAATATGTACAACACTATAAAGTAATTTAAGTATAGATTTATGACTACACTTAAAGTTGGATCTTCAAGCAACTAAACTACAATGATTCCTAGAGAGCATCTACAGACCCTCAGTGATGCTCTTCCTCTGCCTGATATTTGTCTGTCTAAAGTAGGCAGAGGGAGGTAAAGCCCTCATTTTTGTAACACTAGGTTTTTGTAACTAGGTTTCACTGTTCCTCAAAACACCTGCAGAAAAATGAGGGCTGCTGTGAGCCTCAGCATCAGACAAAATGGGTTTTCTTGTAAATACAAGTATGAATATGATTTAAAATTCATTAAAGCAATCATTTCTTATATTTTGGCTGTAAGATAAAGTATAATAATTTTATCTAAATTATTTTTGGTTATTTTGTTTTAATGAAATAAAGTTTATTAACTCTGATTCGTCTCCTAGCTATGAAGGGTAAAATGCCTAATGCTGCATGGCTCCAGTTAACTCTGGGTTTTCCTGGGTTATATTTTTCATTTGAGTTCACTATAAATTTGTTCACAGTGGAGCCGGGTGTGGTGGCGCACGCCTGTAATCCCAGCACTGGGAGGCAGAGCCAGGTGGATCTCTGTGAGTTCGAGGCCAGCCTGGTCTACAAAGCAAGTCCAGGATAGCCAGGGCTATACAGAGAAAAACGGTCTCAAAAAGACAAAACAAAACAAAAATTGCTTACAGTGACAATACTGAAATTAGAAATAGTTTCAAATATAAAAAAAGAAAGGTTACAATTTTGTCTGGGTTCAGTTGATCAATTAACTTTAATATCAGGTATACTTCTAAGAATGAGTAGCAAAGTCATAGTGGTGTATTGAACAAGCCAAACACATACATAAATAAAAAGAAAGATTACACAATTGTATCCTCTCCCATATTACTTCACAACAGTGACTGAAACTCTCAATTGATTAGTCAACAAGTCATTAAAAAAAAAAAAGCTGTTCAAAGAAAATTTTCTCAAGAGTTTTTTTCTTAGTTTGGGAAGCTGCAGCCCTGCACTTCCTATATAATCAGATATATTTGTCCCTCTCAGGTCTCTGAGGTGGTTGAAGAATAGATAGCTAGAGTCTCATAGTTAAATTTTGAGTTGTTTGGGAATCAAGAGGGTGTTCTAAGAAGATGCTTTTTAAATTGTGATGAAAGTTGAGTTGGATATAGAACTTTAAACTCATGGAGATAGGTCGACAGTAGAATGTTGAAGTCAGGTGCCAAATACATATAGACTGGACATTGGGATTGTATGCCAAGCCATATAACTCTCATAATTTTGGCCTAATTACCTCTGTTGTTTTGTATTGTATTTATTATTATAAGAGTAAGAGCCATTTGTTGGACTGAAAGGGGGAGCTGTTGGGGGGAAAAGATATATCTTAAACTTAAAAAAAAAAAGGAAGGGGTTGGGTGGGTTGAGGCGGAAGAGGGTGGGAGGGTGGGACTGGAGGCGGGGTAGGGAGGGGATTTCAATTGAGATGTAACTTGAAGAAATAAAAAATAAAGTAAAAAAAAAAAAAAACAAAAAAACAAAAGATTTCTTTAAAAAGCATTTTCCTATTCCTTTGTGCAATAAGGCTTTGAGAAAAAAAACAGCAATATCAACAATGCTTAGCAAAGAATATGGTGTGAGTGACAGCTGAGTACAATTACCTTTATTAAGTTAGTTGAAAACATAAAAGGTGAAAAGTTCTATTCCTTAACAGCTGTAGAAGAAAATTAATCATATGATAGCTGTATTCACATAAATAAAATGTATAATATGACATTATCAATGGTATTTTTTTCTTCTATGGTGCTAGATAATAACCAGGAATGATTATTTCTTGTTACTTTTCGTTACGTGTCTGTGTATGTGCACATAGTAAAGGTGCTCACAATGCAGAAGAGGCATCAGACCCCAGGGCTGGGATTACCAGGGGACAGAACACCCAGTGTGGGTTTTGTAAATGGCACGTGGGTCCTCTGCAACAGTGCTACCCTCTTAGCTATCGTGCCATTTCTCCAGCCTTGTGATTTTAATTTGTAGCTCATTAAATTAATATATATGTTTTTATATGACTAGAAGAAAATAACATATTTATTATAGGAGACCTAGAATACTTAAGACCTTACTCAAAGCACTGCTCAAACAATTCTAGATTTCATTAATTACATTAACATGTATCTTTTGGCTATCAGAACCTTAGAGGTTAGTAACAATTTTCTGTTCATTCTCCCATTATACAGGACATATAATGAAATGTGTAAGCAACCCTAAATGTCTTCACTGCTAGTATCTCTATCTCTCCCTCCCTCCTTCCTGCCATCTTTTCTTTTCCCACTGAAGCAAAGTAGTGCAATGCTGCTCTCAAACTCCTAACTGAGCCTCTGACAGTCTGTGAGCACAGCCAGGGGCTTGCTGCTATGCCTGGATTCATGGACACATTTGCTATCACTACATTTCATGTCTATACCTCAAGCAGCCATGGTGAAATGTGGTCAATGGCAACAAGACATGAAGACATTCTTGCGGTGAGACTGCAACCCTGCACTCAGCCCTTCCTTACCATCTCAAGGGTATCCTGCAAAGTGCTGGATAAGCTGTCATGTACGTTCATCAGATACAAGTCCCCATTTCCTAAAACTAGAAAGTAAAGTAGAGCAATTAGAAAAAAGAAGACATTTACTAAGAAATCTGGCCAGAAAATACAGCACATTATATTTAAAATTAAAATTCAGTAGAAAAGCTGGTAAAGTTCATATTTAGGTCATTAGGTAAATTACTCAAGTGTAATGAACATGAGCTTTTTACTTCACCTATTAAGTAGTCAGAATTGTTTTTGTTGTTGTTTAATTTTTTGCTTGTTTTTTCGAGACAAGGTTTCTCTGGCTGTCCTGGGAACTCACTCTGTAGACCAGGCTGGCCTCGAACTCAGATCTGCCTGCCTCTGCCTCTTGGGATTAAAGGCGTGCACCACCTGCCTGGCTCAGAATTAGTTTTTAATTTGAACTCTTTGTTAATATTTTATGTGCATGGGTATTTTCCCCACATGTATGCCTGTGCACCATGAGCATGCTTAGTCCCATGGAAGCCAGAATCAGATATCTGATCCCTTGAAACTGTATTTACAGACAGTTCTGAGCTGCAATGTAGGTGCTGGGAATTGAATCTGGGTCCTCTAAAAGAGCAGCCAGTGCCCTTAGGCTCCAGGTTGTCAGTATTTTAAAGTAAGTCCAAGTAGCACAGCAGCTATGAAACTGAGAAATTGGCACTCCTATAAGCTGTCAAACATGCAGAAACACCGATCAAATGAAAAGCTGCTCAATCTTCCCAAGAAGCACACTGACAGCGTCCTGCTAATTTAAAGGTGGCAGTCTGTCTCAGCAGCTCCACTTGTAGACCTGGATCATGGAAATTTTCAGGCAAGTGCAAAAGGATATGTGCAAGGATGAGCCCCTCACTTATGCATTACTTGAATAGATCATACAGCACTGGAAAAAAAGATATGACCCACGTGTGCTGATATTGAAATATGTTTACCACACATTACTTTGTAAAAAGTTCGGGTTATACAACAATATGCACAGCATGATCTTATAAAAAGTATGTACACACACATTAGTATGTATTTAGGTGTCTATGCATCCAAAGACAAAAATACGCTGACAGAGTATATCTCGAGCTATTATCACATTACTTCTAAAGAAAAGAATTCTGAGGTAGGTTTTATTCTTCAAAATCATAGCCCAGAAAAGTTAACCGACCTGCATAGAACATCTATTCCTCCTACTGAACCTTGTTAAATCTGAAAGGTTAAACAAAAACATTTTCATAAGAGTGTTATCACTAAGGAAACTACTCTATTGTAACTGACGTCAATTACTACCTGTTAACTTACTCTCGGTAGCCAAGTTCTGCTTCATCAACCCTGAGCATCACTGTGACCGAAACAGAAACTTTAGACCAGCACATCTCTGAAGGGGAGGTCCTGTTCGGCTGTGGTCAGAACTTGGCATCTGCCAGGGAGAAGAGGCCTTGGTGCCCTTGGGAAGTGCTGTGAAGGGGGCTGGTGCTGGAGGTGCAGGCTGGGCAGGGAAGTCAGCAATCTCAGGTTCTTCGTCCTTAGCCACAGACATTACACTGTGAAAATAAAGGTGCATTTTGAATTACTGGGTCACTGAAGACCTACATCCATATCCACAAAAACAGACTTAAACAGCTCTTTTAGCAAAGTATTTTAATAATATACACTATTATCACTAATTAACAAGATTCATTTTTCTGAAGTTTTTTGTGATTTAATCAGAGGCCACCTTGAAAGCTGCTCTAGTCACAAAAGAAATCAATATGGGATATTTAGTAGTACAAACATCAATTGATCACAGTAAATGATAACATACACTGATGAAATAATTTTATATTTAATTAATAATCAGTTTATTCCTATTTCAAATATTTTTCAAAGAAAAGAGAGTAAGTTTAATTTTAAAATATTTAAAATTTGTAAGTTTTTTTTTTTCTAAAGAATAGACTAAAGACATGAATGGCAGAAATGAGTCTGTAATCACAGCACTAAGAAAGCCAAGGCAGGAGGATTTCCAATGTAAGAACAACCTCAGTTAAAGAAAATTCCAGAGCAGCCTGGGTTTCACAAGAAGCCCCACACCCAGCCCTTTCTATGCCGTTTTAGAAGCAGGAAGGAGTGTGAAGAGAGACTTTGGCAGAGGGCAGAGTGACATGTGTGCTCTCGCTTACATAGCTCTTGGATCAAGACGTTCTTGAGGAGAGTTAGGGTTCTCCTCATCCAGTGGCAGGTCCTCACTGTCCCATGGCTTGGGAAGCTCAGGGCTTGATAACTTCAGCTTGTCAATGGAAATTTCTGACAAAGTTGGGGTAAGAGCTGCTGCTGGAGGAGGTGTAGTAACAGGGGTCACTGTTGGGGTACTAACAAGTGTGATGGCAGGTATATCACTTCCTGAAGATTAAAAAAGAAAAAGCTAAAACTCAGTAAATAACTTTCTAAGAAGATAATCTGTTGCTTTAGATAACCTTTGGCATTTAAGTAATGGCAATTGTAATGATGACAACAATGATGCCTTTTAGTAAGAAGATGTCTAAGTTTACTAAGGCATGAAAATAAAGCCTTGAAAAGATGGCAATTTTAAAGCTGCCATACATTTAAAGCAGTTTCAGCAATTACATTACATATTTTCAGAAATAATACTTTCGTGTGAATGCTTCCCCTCAAAGTTATGTTAGAAACTTAATCCTCAGTCTACATATGTTGCAATATGGAGGGAGGCCCCTTGTGAGCTACCCAGGGGTACATGAGACTTTCATGAGAAGCAAGACCTTAGCTAGCAGGCTTTTGCTCTCTGGCTGCTATATAACACCTTTTGTCATTCATGATGTAGCAAGAAGGCTCACACCAGAGGCACCCCCCTTGGTCTGACTTCACAGACTGAAAAATTTTAAGAAAAAAAAAAATCTTTAACTTATAAATTATCTAGTGTGTGGTATTCTGATACAGCTACATAAGCAATCATGTGGCAAGCAATTCCTTAGTTTCTTTGCAAGAAAAAGTGTTTACTAAAGCCTACTAAGCAAAAACTATTTATAGTTGCTACAAGTAAAACTGAGCTGTAGAAACAATATTTTTAGGTGTAGGCAAGATGCCTCAGCTAATAAAACACTTGCCTGATACCCAGAGTTCAATCATGGCACCCACATTAAGATGAAAGAAGAAAAAAAGAAGATGAAAGGAGAAAATAAACTTCACAAGGTTCTCCCCTGACCTCTACACATATGCCATGGCAACCCCCCCCCACACACAAACACAAATGTTTTTAAAGAAACAGGGTTCTACCTTTCTCAGCACATATTTCTTTAGGAGGGGAAGCCACATCCTGATCTGAGTCACAGGGCGAGGACTCTGGAGTTCTCACTGGCCTGTGCTCATTAGGAGGTGACGGTGAGCAAGGAGGGGTAGGCTGTGGTGTGGCTACTGGAGCACAAGCTCTTCCCTAAGATGAATTAGAGAGACAAAACACACTGTGTCTAGAACCACCCAAACAAAGATAGTACAAAACAGCAAAATGAACTCAATTCTAGACCATACAGAATGTAAATGGATGGTAAAAGGAACAATAGGAGCCTAAGTGCTCTGGCTCCTAAATACTTTAGTTGCCAGTATAAGACTGGCCTAAGGAAATTAACTGAAATAACTCTGCCTCTGAAATAAATCTCGCACCAGGCGTGGTGGCGCAAGCCTTTGATCCCAGCATGGAGGCAGAGGCAGGCGGATCTCTGTGAGTTCAAGGCCAGCCTGGTCTACAGTGAGTCCAGGACAGCCAGGGCTGTTACACAGAGAAACCCTGTCTCAAAAAACCTAAAAATATAAAAATAAATTAAATAAAAATAAAACAAAATGCCTCACCTATTCCTCATGAGAGGATCTGAAGGTATGCTTCTAGCATTGGTAATGCATAATGACAAACTTAGGAACTAAGTATTCACAAAGCTCTGGACCTTAGGTTATATATCATTTGATTGTCCATCAAACCTTATATGATGATGAGGACGATATAGTATCCTGACGATGTCTATCCTTCCCAAACCACACAAACCAAAATTAAGACTTATTTCATAAAATCTTTGACTTTCTCCTGATATTCATGCTATATAACCAAGGCTGCAGTGTTTCACGCTGTTAAGAACCAAGCCCTTAATTTCTTTGGGGGGGGAAAATGATTTACTGAAACCTAGTACGCAATGAGATTCTTTTTTTCTTCTTTGAGAGAGGATTTTTTTTGTGCAACAGCCCTGGCTGTCCTATGTTCACTCTGTAGACCAGGCTGGCCTCAAACTCACAGAGATCCACAAGCCTCTGCCTCCAGAGTGCTGGGATTAAAAGACTGCCCAGCATAACCCATTATTTTTATATGTTTACTGAAAACTAATTAAAAAAAACAGAGAAAATTTCTTAGAGAATACTGCTAATGCTTTTGAGATAGAGTCACATATACACAACTTTGAATTTTTTTTTTTTTTTTTAAGAATCTAATATAGGGCTGGAGAGATGGCTCAGCAGTTAAGAGCACTGTCTGCTCTTCCAGAGAACCTGGTTCAATTCCCGTCACCCACATGGTGGACCACTATTGTCTGTTCCAGGAGATCAGACGTCTTCTTCTGGCTTCTGTGGGTATTGCATGCAAGTAGCAGACACATATATGCAGACAAAACGCTCATATACTTAAAATATTTTTTAATATAAAGCAGATATAGAGGTAGGTTTTAGAAATGTATTCATTTCTAAATGAATTGTGCCATCAATTGTGAAATGTAAGTAAATAAAAGAAAAAAATTGCCACTGTATCACACTTGTAACTTTTCTGTAGATTTAAATGTTTCTAAAAAAAAAAAAGCATGCTAAGTCAAGTGTGATAGCTCATACAGCTCAAGGCCAGCCTGGGCTACCAGAAATCCAATCTCAAACATAAAATAATGACTGGTCCTAGGCCCACTACACATATGAAGTTGACAGGCTGCATGGTTCTCAAGTGGATCCCCTAACAACTACCTCTGACTTGCACTCTGTCGCCCCTGTGGATCCCATTTTCCTAGCCGAGCTCCTTGTCTTGCCTCAGTGGAAGAGGAGGCACTTGGTCTTGATGCAGTTTGATGTGCCAGAATGGGTTGGTACAGGGTAGGGAGGTATGGGGGAAGAGGGTGGGAGGGTGGGACTGGGAGGAGAGGAGGGAGTTGTGATTAGGATGTAAAATAAACAAATAAATTAATGAAAAAGTTAAAATGCTAGGGAAAGTATTAATTACAGCAATAAGGAATAAAATTCTATCACAACCCGTGATATTATAACATTAAGTTTAAAATATATATATTTTTAATGTAAGTGTGATGGCTTCTACATCTAATACTAGCACTTTTTATATATACTGAAGTAGGATTATCATGAGCTTGAGGCCATTTATATATAGATTATAACATTTCATACATACATACATGATGTATATATATAATGTATATATACATAGCATATAATTTAGCATGTACCCTGAACTACTGAGAGTTCCAGGCCAGCTTAGACTCTAGGGTAAGACCCTATCTCAAGCAAACACACCGCACACATTCACACATATGCAGACATACACTTGCTCTTTAATAAAGTCTGAAAAGATCCCCCCAGTTCTTAAGTCATAAGAGAAGGGAAAGTCATTCCTACCACTAAATTCGTTTCATTTGTTGAAAGGTCACCAGAAACACTTGTGGTGGCAGGCCCTTGCTTCTTTGCTTCTCTGTCACCTAACATGACAGCAATGGTCTCAGCCAGAGCTTCATTCACAAAATGGCTGATCATGTCTGAGCTCACAGGAACGCCGCCATCAGCCATAAGTTGGAGTGCTCCACTGCTTGTTCCTGCAACTAAAAAACAAGACCTTCAAATAATGCCAAGAAACATGCTTGCAGCCAAGCCTTATGTCTTAAAGTTTTACAGAGGCTGACACACATGCACGAGAGCATGGGAGGAGGCATGAAGAGTGTGAGAAGCAAGGCTCCTTGCCACAAGAACAACAAAGATAAAGCTTAAACAGATATCCTTTTTCAACAAACCGAGAGAAAAACACACAAGTAAAAATTTACTTAACTTGACCTTTTCCCACCCCTGCAGAAGTTAATGAAAAATATTATATCTACACTAGGTTTCCTCAGCTGAAAACAACTCCATTTCCATTCTTGACCAAACAACCCCATGCAGTAAGCAGGAAGCAAGCTTTCTTCCCTCTAGTGCAGGTACATTAGTCAGTGACATCACAAGCTGAGCCTCCTCAAGCTGCTATAGCAGGATTTGGGAAGTTAAAGGTCAGGCTGTAAAGGAAGAACAGGCTATTCCAAGACTAGAAAGACAAGAAGAAGTGTTTAAAAAGAACAATGTTGTACACATAACGTAATGCAGACAAACACACATACACATTAAAAAAAATTAAAAAGGACAGAAACATCTATAGATTTATAGTCAATTTTCAACAAAGGTATTCAGACAAGTTAATGGAGAAAGGATAATCTTTTTTGTGGTGAGCCGAAACCCTAAGATGGCGCCTGGCTTATTGCCAGAAAGCTCAAGCTTAGCTGTAAACAAGCCTTAGTTGGTAGCAGCTGCCTAGCCCGGTGTGCTTCCTCCTTTTGTGAGCCTATCTTGGATCACTAGGTGGCATGATCTGATTGGGTTTGAGTAGGCATATAAGGGCTTGGGGGAAGAGAAGCAGAGACACAAGCAGAGACACAAGCAGGGATTCGGAAGACTGTTTTCAAGGGACCTGAATAAACTGCTTGAGAAGAGCTTTTGCGAGTTGCATCGTCCTTGCTGGTCGAGGGGGACGCGACACTTTTTAAGAAATAATGCTAGAAAAATTCAAATTCCATATGCAAAAAAAGAATAAAAAATGAAGAGCATTTTAAAATCTTATTTTATATCATATATAAAACTTTAACTCAAAACATTCTATCAGGGTTAAGGAGTCACTGAATGGTGAAGTAACTAGCCTGGGAAGGGCCCTGATTTCAACCCCTGGGAACACGACCACGACACACACACACACGAAAGAAAACCTGTATATCACCATTAGCTATTGTTAGCCGTTATACTACTCAGCATATTCAGAGAAAGGCAAACAAGAACCACAATGAGATATCTCCACATATAGGCAAAATGGCTACAATTACTATTGTCTACCACATGCCAACAAACACAGGGATAACTGCAACAATCACACACTACTGCGTGGGATATACCATGGTACCCCAATTTGGAAAATGCTCAGCAAGTTCTGACAACCATTTATTTATCACATGACTAGGATTAAATGAAAAGATGTGTCCAAACAAAAATTTGTCAGCAAATATTCTGAGCAATTTTATTTATGATAGACTCAAACTAAAAGACTATAAGGGTCAACCAACTGATAACTGAATTAACAAATTATGGTATATACAGCATATAATATTAATATATGCAAAAATGATTGCCAACATATTACACTAGGATAATCAAGATGGTTGAGAGGTAAAAATGCTTACCGCTATGCCTCACCACCTGAGTTCAACCCCCTGGAAGCATAGTAGAAGAAGAAAACCAACTCTTGCAAGTTGTCCTCTGACAAACACAGCACATTGTGGCATACATGTATAGACATACAGACAGAGGAGCACACACACACACACACACACACACACACACACACACACACACACAATTAATGTAAAAAAGAATGTCATGCTAAGTAAGTCAGTCAACAAAAAATTATGTTTTATGATACTCATGCATAAGTCTTCAAAAGATTAAAATACAATGACAGAAACCAAATGAAGTTGGAGCCACTGCACATGGGTGAGGGTGGGAATTGTCTAAAGCAGCATAAGGGTACTTTGGTATTGACAGGAATGTCTTCTGACATCATGATTAAATGCATAACTATTTTAAAACTTGTGAAAAAAAACTTGTCAAACTGTATATTTAGAACTGGTGCATTTGAAGGCAACCAAATTACAATTACAATTTTAAAAAGACTGATGTCTTTCACATATGTGTGTGTGTGTGTGTGTGTGTGTGTGTATAATATTTATTTTAAGAAGCTTCTACAGTAATACACTTCCATATGACCCCATAAATGGCCCTTAGTGTTAGCTGTCCCTTCCTTACCTGTTTCCCCTCCCCATTCCCATTTAATTCCTCTGCTTCAATCTCACCCTATATTTCCACACTGTATATTCCATTCTCTTTCCTTGGGAGACCCTCCCCTCCCCCTAATCCCTTTACCCCATACCTAATCTTTGTGGTATATGGAGTATAGCGTGCCTATCAAAGGCTTTAAAGCCAAGGTTCACTAACAGAGACCCAAACTAGACAATGTGTAGAGAGAGATTTTGGAACCCTTAGTCCTAATCAGGACGTCTTCATCAAGCCTCTCTTCTCAGGGCTCAGGGAAGAAGAGATGGGGAAGACTGGAGAGCCTGAGACGATAGAGAACACCAAGAAAAGTGTCCAGAGACAACAGGACTGATGCACATATGAGCTCAGAGAATGGCAGCATGCACAGGGCCTGCACAGACTCAAGCCAGACTGGATTCCAGATGAGAGGGGGAAGTGGACAGCTCCCACCTCTCACCAAGAAGCATCTCCAAGCTTGCAAAAGAAAAATTAGTTTTCTCTAGTGGAGTCTGACTAGGTATAGTAACCACACTTAAGGGTAGATTCCACTCCCAGCAGTAGATGGCCAACACAAAATGAACTCAATGGTAATTCTACAGGCTTTTTGTCTTTGAGCGTTTTTTCTTTTTTCTTACTGGTCTTTTGCTTGTATATTAGGTTTCTGACTTTGTGTTCTTATAGGTTTTGTTTTGGTGTGTTTCTTGTGCTTCTTATTTTCTTTCTTTTCTTTTTTTTAAAATTCTGATTTGTTTGCCTGTTTGTTATTTAATGAGAGAAAGAAAGGGCATAGAGTTGAGTGAGTGGGGAGGTAGGGAGGGAAAAAAAACTAAAAGACAAACTGTGGGGGTAGAGGAAGGAAAGTAGGAAAAAGGAGGAGGAAAAGTAAAATCAGAAAGAGTCGAAGGGAGACAAGAAGTAGAGGAATGGCACGAGCTTCTTACAGAAAGGCTCATTTAACCATTCAGCGAGTACTTAAACCCTCATTAGCTATCAGTAAAGGGCTGGGCAGAAGCAGCAGCATCTTTAATACTGAATAACCTGTAGCCTATTGAGAGAGAAAGATATGCCACACAACCATGATATATTGACAGCTATTATAAATGTATTGTGAGGATTAATCTTGATGGATTTTGGAATTACCTAGGAGACACACATCAAGTCAACTTGATGGATTTTGGAATTACCTAGGAGACACACCTCTGGCCGTGTCAGAGAGACTTAACTAGGAGGAAAAGACGCACCCTCAATGTGGGCAGCAACACCGCATGGACTAGGGTTCTGGACTGCATTCAAAAGGGGAAGGAGTTAAGTATGAAGCATTTATGTCTGCAAGCTTCCTAAGGATGCAATGTGACCTGCTATATTATACTCCTGTGCTTTGTGAGTGAGGATGTGATGTGACTGGCCACATCACATTCTCATTCCCATGTCTTTCCCATCACAATGAACTTCTACCCTCTCAAACCATCAGCCAGAATAAATCTTTCCTCTATAAGTCTCCCTTTGCTAGGTACTTTGTCTCAGAAATGAGAAAAATAAGAAGGGACCAGAAAGATGCTTTAGTAGGTAAAGGCACTGCCCCCAAAACTGATGACCTGAGTAACTCCTAGAACCCACTGTGGAAGAGAGAACAAAAATCTAAAAGTTGCCTCTGACCTGGGTAAGCATGCATGCACACACATGGTATGCTATAGTTCCTCCACAATAACATATTGTACATATATTACATAATATACTCATAATTTATATTAATTTATCTAATATATTTTGCTGTGGAGGAATGAAGGAATCCTGGAGAATGCCTTAGCAGCTTGAAAGCTGCAATATGTAATAAGAGGGAGACAGGAATACTAATCTCACCTACAGAGAAGCAGAAAGCAAGATAGCCAAGGATCCATTTGACCTCAGGGATGCAGAAATCCACAGTAACTAAATAAAAGTTCTATCTTTTAATAGCAACAATGACAACAGGTTTCATCTCACGTACCAATGTCAGAAGCAGATGGTTCACTTGCCTCACTAATTGAAACACTGGCATCAAGTCTGGCCTGTTGCTGGAGCGGAAAGAGCCCAGAGATAATTCTTGACATTATTTCTTGTTCTACCCTAGAAGTATAAAGTTAGATACACCTAAATTTGGTTAAAAGTATAAAATGTTAGCTATATCACTCTTAAGATAAGGTGTGCTCAAAGCACAGACATGTGAGAGCAGCCTTCTGGAAGTTACAGCTGGAAGGAGGAGAACTTGTCTCTCCTGTCTCTCTAAGACCAGCCCATGGGACTCTCCTTTTGGGAGACAGATTATGAAATCGACTTAGAGCTTTTCATATTAGCCTGACAGAAAGCTCCCTGGAACCCCGCTAATTAAATATACCATTTGAGTTGATAATTACCCAGTATATCATGTATGTGAAAAGCACCCAGAACACACATATGAAGTCATATCACATCAACACTCCATGAAGTTCACTGAGCAGAGTTTAGGACTGGGAAGTGCTTGAACAGCATCCTTAAACTGGCCATGTGATGTTTCTATTTGTGAATTAATTATAATGAAATGATTTTGTTCTTTAAAAATGCTAGAAAAAGTCCCGTTCTTCCCTCAACAAAAACATAAACACACAGACTGCAATACAGGGTAGGGTTCTTTTCCTTGAAAAGGAAAGAAAAATTTATATCCACAGTCATTGTTAGGAAGATGAAAGGAAAAGCAAAGAGTACAGAGTAGGAGACTTCTTCAATCCACTTTTTTCAGAGCAGCTAATAGGCATATTAAAAATTACTGTTATATAAATGATAGATGTTCATTGTGGAACATTCAAAAAATTAGATTTTTTTAATTGGTCAGGTTCACTCCTAATTCTAGATTCAGAGATAAGTATGGTTAATAACCTGATATATATTTCAAATATTTGTTCAGTGTAAACGTATATTAAGGTCTTATAAGATAGGCTTATACTGGGTCTCTTGTCTCATTTACACCTCAGGATACTATCTTTCATTCTTACTAAATATTCTTCTAAGCCATTTCCATTTATATCTGCTATTATGATTCTATTCACACCAGTAGGATTATAAACTTACCACTGAATTAAACTATTTTCCAATGTTTCTTTTCTCTCAATTACTTTATCTAAAATATCAGTAGTGGGATGAAAAGCAGAAACTACTGGAGGAAATGAAGGACCATTATATTTTGTAGGAACAACTTTAACACTTCTGTTAAACTCCAACATTGGTGCAGAGCATTCAGGAATTTCATCACATTTTTCCTCTTCCTGGTCACAAAATCAAAACAAAACTATTATATTTATGTATCTGTTCAATATGTACTAAGTGCCAAGCACAGGCAAAGAACTCAGCTATATGAATTAACTAACATTCACAAACCAGCCAATAACCTCTCTACTTAGGTGGTATGACATTAAATATAACATACATATTACACTTATCGCAACACAGATATGAGTCAAATACTGGAGAAAACGCATTTTACATAGTTTGTCTTTTTAAAACTCAATGTTCAAGCCCTGGGAGAATACTTGCATACCCTGAGTACACACAGAACATAAAATATATATATATTCATTCTATATAATCATAAAGCTAGAAAAATTAGGGATCTTAGTATTAAACATCATGAAATATCCAGAAATTTATGAACTTGATAATCAGAGAAAAATTCTGATGACCCCAAATATTTCTTTATTCTATCAGAACCTGCAATTTGAATTTAAATATAATTTATTTTATACAATACTTTCACCATCATATCACATCCCAAAGTTAAATTCTATTTAAATCAAAGTAAAGCCACATTTCTTTTTTTTTTTAAAGATTTATTTTATTTATTTTATGCATATGAGTGCTCTATCTGCATGTACACCTGCATTCCAGAAGAGGGCACCAGATCACATTGTGGATGGTTGTGAGCCACCATGTGGTTGCTGGGAATTGAACTCAGGACCTTTGGAAGAGCACTAGGCAGTGCTCTTAACCGCTGAGCCATCTCTCCAGCCCCAAGCCACATTTCTTAAAGCCCTCCAACATAGTTGGGATAGTCAAAAGACATTCAACCACCTGGAAAAATATTTGTAGGAAAATGACTTCCAGTGTCTCTAAGCCTTGTTACCTGAATAACATCGATTACTTCTTCAAAGTTAGTTCCTGGAAGTTTCACGTCTTCTTCATCCACCTTCATAAATTCTGGAGTCTAAGGAAATATTTTAGAAAGTTTTTTTTTGCCTTCAATTTAAAAATACATATAATTTCTCAGATTTCACACAGAGTATATAATCTTGATATAGCCCAATTATTTTAATGTTCTGTTCAGAAGTGATTTAATTAATAAATGAAATCCAGGTTAGTCCTCAATTCATTATCTCATCACTTCAAGAACTATAATAACTATAATTATTATTTTGGTTTTTCGAGACACGGTTTTTCTCTGGATAGCCCTGGCTATTCTGGAACTGACTCTGTAGACCAGGCTGGCCTCAAACGCACAGAGATCCGCCTGCCTCTGCCTCCTGAGTGCTGGGATTAGAGGAGTGCAGTACCACCACCTGGCCAAAAAATTACTTTCAATAAAAAAATATTCTTTTTTAATTATCTGAGTGAAGTGGTTCACACTCCTTAACTCCAGCATTCGGAAGGCCATGGTAAGAGGATTACTGTGTGTTCAAAGTTTGTAGGGCTAATTAGTGAGTTCTAAGATAGTCAGGGTTACAGTGTGAGACCCTGTCTCAAAAGACAAACATAAATAGCAGTCTGATATTTAAACTACACTAGTACATACAAATTATTAAAAATTTACATTTGTTTATTTTGTGTCCACAATGACATCAAAGCCTTCAATGTGGAGGGTCAAAGGATAATTACAAGAACCAATTTTCTCCTTATATCATGTGGGTCTTAGGGATTAAATTCAGGTCCTCAGGCTTAGCTGCAAGCCCTCTTACCCACTGAGCAATATATCCGGACTACAGGGCAAAATTTAAAGAACTACCAACAGGCTAATTTTACACCCTGAGGAAACTACTTATACATGTAGCTAGGTAAGTATACACATTCACAGACTCACAAAAGACAGAAACAGATTCAAATCACTTTAAAATAAAGAAAAATGGGGCTAGCAAGAAGGCTCAGTAGGTCTTTACCTTATACTTGTCACCAAGCCAAATGACCTGAGTTTGATTTCTGAGAGCCACATAATGGAAGGAGAGAAACAGCTCCTGAAAGCTGTCATCTGATCGCTACATACACCCCACTACACACACCATGCATGCATCACATACACGCAAGTACACACACACAAAATAAAAATGTAACTTAAATTAAGAAGAGATAGGGACTAGAGTGATATCTCAGTGGTTAAGAGCACTTGCTGTCCCTGCAGAGACTGGTGTGGTCATAGCATCCACATCAGGGCACAGTTGCCTGTAACTCCAGCTTCAGGGAATCCAATGCCCTCTGGTCTCTATAGGCACCTGCATGGACTTGGTGCATATAAAACCTGACACAGGCCCACACATGCATAAATTTAAGAAACCAACAAGTAAATCTTTAAAAATTTGTAAAATAATTTATTAATTAATTTAACTTTGTTATCTTCAAGTTTAGTATCTAGGTAAACTTGCTATTTTAAATCTAGTTGTTAAAAACAAGTTTCTTGAGCCGGGCGTGGTGGCGCACGCCTTTAATCCCAGCACTTGGGAGGCAGAGGCAGGCGGATCTCTGTGAGTTCGAGGCCAGCCTGGTGTACAAAGCAAGTCCAGGACAGCCAGGGCTGTTACACAGAGAAACCCTGTCTCGAAAAACCAAAAAACAAACAAACAAACAAAAAACAAGTTTCTTGCTGAGAACAGAATTATACATAATCCAAAATGTATTATTTGTTATCATAAATGTTCTAATAAACCTATGATGAAATCATAAGTAATTCCTTGTAAAAAGTTTGTGGTAGAAGTTAGGCCTCTTTAGTGAATTAGTATGCAGTTCAGCTTGGCATCTGGCAACACATAAAGCTTGGTGTCCCTTTGGCCGCTGAAATGGACAGAGAGCAGTTGAGACCATAGTTCTGTGAACTGCCCTATTGAAGGGACATGGCTAAGCAACTGGACAAGCTGTGAGAGGACGTTGTCGGTTGCAAAAAGAGTAACAGGACTGCTGAAGTTCCTTAAAGGCGTCTGTCTTGAGGCTCCAGGGCGCCAGAAGAGTGAGCCAGTCTAGCCGAGTTTCGAAGCCGCCTGAGCAGCCCTCAGTTTGGCAGTTGGAACAGACTGACTTTATAAATTGGCCACAATTTGGTAGTTGAAATACACTGGTCTTGCGAACTGGCAGTATTAGGCCCAATGGACACTTAGATTGAAAGACTGCCTGCTGGGACTGCCGCAAATCAGGTTATCCTGTATAGACCTACACTAAGAATATTAATATCCTTTTAAGGAAATTAAAATAGAGTAAGATAGGTGTTTGTTAGGTGCCAATGAATATAATTGGTTATAAATAAAAATATTCAGTTACAAAAGTTAGTTAGAATAAGCATAAATTCTATTTAGGATCAATTCTATTACAGTATTCATAATCATGAAAGATCTCCCACTTTAAACAGGGTCTCACTGTGTCAGCCTGGCTGTGCTGGAGCTGGCTTAGCAAACCAGGCTGGCCTCGAACTCACACAGATCTTCCTGCTTCTTCTTCCCACATGCTGGAATTAAAGGTATGCACAACTATGCCCAACTGATTTTGACTTTTATTTCAAGTTTGTTTGTTTCCTTTCTGAGATAGGGTTTCATCAAGTAGCCCTTATACAGCTGAACTCAAATTCACAGAGATCTCTCTTCTGCCATCACACCGGCAAATTTTGACTATTATTAAAAACTATAAACTCAATGACCAATTTGCAATATTAGACAAAACTAGGGATAAATTATAATGATATTTTGCTGTAATAAAAGTCATAATTATTCAAAAGCAACAAGAAAAATATATATTTTTGCATGTCAACAACATGATAAGAATTTTAACACATTCAAATATAAACACTATGTGTCATTATTAAAGTTCAAATTCTGGATAGGTAAAGGGACTTGTAGCCAAGCCTGACAACCTGAGTTTGACCCCCAAACCCACATGTGGTAGAAGGAGACAACAAGACTCCTGATGAGCTGTTTTTCCTCTGACTTCCACATGTGCATTGTGGCATGTGTGCAGGTGCACATACACACACAATAAATAAATGTGTAAAAGATTCCAGTTTACAATGTTCAATAAATCATATATTACTAAAGACATAGAAATTCTTTCTTCACCTGTGACAGTCTTACAATTATTACGTTATACTAAGAATTACCATGTTCTGAATATTTATAAAGATCTCAAACCAACTTCTTTAGAAACTTGTAAACAATTTGACACTCATTTCAATTTTGTAATAAACCTAAATTATTGTTACATATTATGAATTGTGTAGTTCTGACTGGAACTCACTATGCAGACCATGCTGACCTCAAACTCAGAGATCCGCCTGCCTCCGCCTCCCGAGTGCTGGGATTAAAGGTGTGAGGCAGTACATCCACCGTAATATACTCTGGTGTGAGTGAGAGCCCTGCATAAAGCTAAGGACGTGAAGGAACTCTGAAACCTACCTGGATCCAGGTGTGCAACGGAGGAAGACAGGGCTCTTTGGGACTTGGCGGAGGGGAAACTCCATCACTGTTGTATGAAATGCTATCAATATCCACACTAGGTAGGATCTGCAACAGAACAGAACATCTGGCTTTCTGTTTACCACTATGACTTAAGTCACTGTCAAAAACAGACAACAAAACATCCCTTTACATTTTTAATGTGGCTAACAGATATTTTGAATTATGAAAGCATATTATACTTTATCCTGCTTTTTTTTTCCTTTTTTTGATCTTTTGAGACAGGATTTCTCTATGTAGCCTTGGCTATCCTAAAACTCATTGTGTAGTCCGGGCTGGCCTTAAATTCACAGAGATCTGCATACTTCTGTCTCCAGAGAGCTAGGATTAAAGGCACACACCACCACCACCTGGCTTTATCTTGCTTCTTTGCAGACTTTATATTTTAAAACAACTGCATAACATTTCAAGGATTATAGATTCCTAAATCACTTAATCAGATTCCTTGTTGCCAGTTCTTCCCATTGTTACACATAGATTCCAACAACAATCCAACATCTTCATATATGCAGTGTTTTCTTCCCAAAGTTTGAATTACTACATCATGTTAGATAGATTTTGATGAACTTCTTGGGCCACAGTGCATGGATAGTCATTATTCTGTGTAATTGTTGGTAAAATCCTATCTAATTTGTTTACTTCAGCAAAAACACAACTCTAAGTTTTATCCAACCCTCAACTAAAATAAGCAGTTTTGCAATAGCAATAATTAAATAAGACTATATTATCATTATTTTGATTTTTATTATCTTAGCTACATCTAATTTCCTTGGAATTTTTTTGTTTTTTATATTTATTTATTTATTTTGCGAGATAGCGTTTCTCTGTGTAACTCCCCTGGCTGTTCTGGACTCACTTTGTAGACTAGGCTGGCCTTGAATTCACAGAGATCTGCCTGTCTCTGCCTCCCCAGCGCTGGGATTAAAGGTGTGTCACCACCATGTCCGGCTAGTTTCTTTGTCCTTAAATGTACTTACCCCACTTGTAGAATCTCATTCACATACTTGGCTAATACCTGGATTTAGATCTATGTTTTCTTATAACTTACAGAAGTCTTTGTATAAAAAACAAATTCTCCAGGATCTTGCTTTCACACGTTCTCACTCTATACTACTTTCCTTTTTAGTTAAATTTCTTTGACATATATAACCTTTAGGTTTTAGATTCAAATCTCTCTTTCCTATTGTATCTAAAGTATCTTCCCAAATATCCAGAATTTGCTTCACTTTTAATAAAAAAAAAAATCAATGAAATTATCTTCAAGTCTTTATGATTTTGCATTTCATAATTTGAACTGGCTAAATTGGAGCTCATTTGTTACACAGTTAGAACTTGAAATCTAAAACTAATGTTTTCTTATTTTATTAAGCCAAATATAACACACATTATTTCACTTATAACAAGTCTCTATCATGTTACATATTCTTCCTAAATAATAAAGCTAAATTCTGAAATCTCACTACAATGCTCTAGTAACCTCCACAGTAAACCAAGTTTATAGCCTCACATAAATTATGCTACTTGGCCTTGAATTTGCTCTGTAGCTGAGGATGATCTTGAACTCCTGGTCTTTCAGCCTCCACCTCTCAAAATGTTGGCTCAATTAAGCCACCGCGTCCAGCTCATAACAAAACTCTTTTCTAAACCCTTTATTCTTTCAGATATCAAAATTATCCCAAAGTTCAATCTCATATTATTTTTAAAAAGTAGCATTTCACTAAAACAGCACATTAAATTGGGAAGAACAGTGAACTTGAATAGTTAATAACAATGAGTTCTTTCTACATACACTCATGTCCTAAGATTGGATAAAGTTTGAAATATTGATTATGTTAGCCACACCCTTCAGTAACTCTTGTTTCTTTTATTGTTGAGTTTTGGTTTGTTGGTTTGCTTCCTTGTTACTGAGGCAGTGACTCCCTGTACTGTAGTCTCAGCCGGCTACTTAGCTAGGAACTTGCTAGGCAGACCAGGCTGGCCTGGAACCTGTTGCAATCCTCCTATGGCTGCCTCCTGGGTGCCTGTACTTTCTTTATAAAAGCTGATTATAGTAACTGTTCAAGCAGTCCTTTAGAATATTGTCCCGCCACTTTAATACAGATCACCGACTTAGAAGCACAGTGTGAACGCTGCAGAGCAAGGAGAGATGCTTCACATTGAGATCAGCTTCACAGTAACACAGGAACTTTGAAGAAAGCAGAGTCTTCATAAAGTTATGATCCGCTTTAAGTTCCTTTGGCTGTAGTGTGCTCGTGCACCCTGGCATACCTGTACAGAGAGCTGGGGAGGATCCTTCTTCTCTGATTTCATTTCTACAACTGCTATATTAGGTTTCTTGACTCCAGCTTCTACTTTCCGGGATGATGGAGGAATAGAAGTAGTCACAGTTACAGGGTGTGGCTTGTTTACCGTCACTCCAACAGGTGGTATGGAATCACTATTACTTTGGGTTTGTCCTGTGAAATTTAGGGTAGAGAACGAGTCAAGTGTTTCTAGGATAAAAGGAAAAATCAAGTTTAGTGCCTGGCTCTTTGTGACTGCTCTCGCACACAGAAAGAAAGCGGTACCTCACTTGTCCCCTCTCTCCTCACTGCCACTGTCCACACGTGTGATCCCATAGCAGCCTGCTGGCAATGCTCAACTGTAAGCTATTCGTATGCAATTCCCACGTCACACACACACTATCTTAGTTCTTAAAGGTTGTTGTCTAGAACATGCTCCATACTGCCAGGTGTCGTTTCAAAAGTCCTTCTTGTTTTTACATTTCATGGTAAAGGTTAAGCGGGTGGGCACAGTGGCCCCCCAAGAGCCCTGAGTGAATGTGTGCTGCTGACACAGACACAGTCTTTTCAGGGGCCTACAGCCTGAGCCCCATGGGAAAATGGCAGAGCTCTCCCCGGCTAGGCTCAGGAAATGTCAAAAATTGCCCTCCTCATCCAAGTGCAAATGTTGACGGTGTGTGGAAAAAAAGTCCACCGTAGCTCTCTCCTCCCATGTCCCCATGGTGCTCCCTCCCCTACAAAGACTAAACCAACCAAGATTAACTAAGCCTGTCTCCATGTTTATTACCCCTTTGTAACTACTAACCTGTGTAACAAAATTTTATTAAACTATATTATTGTAAAAATATACTTATAAATTAGGTATATTTAATAACACTAATAAACACCTGTAACCTAACAACACCTAAGCAACGCTACCCTAACCCTTTTGAAAAGATATTAGGCCGTGGGTCTTTGAGGGCAAGCTTGACAGCCTTCTTTCTATCTGCAGGCACACCTCAAACAGCATTCAGCAGTCTGGCTCTGGCATTATCATGGCTGCCTCCACCTCAATTCAGATCAGGTTTGAGGCTTTCTCCTCAGGCTCAGGGCCTAGAGTCACCCAGTGGTTCATGGGCCAGCCTGCTTCAACTGCTCAGCTTGGGGCCCAGCTTCGGCTAGCTGAGACTGTCCACAGACACCTCAGGCCACTGTTTGAACTAGCTGAGCCCGGTTGTGACAGGGACTAGCCTCCTGCCTGTTTTCGCAGTCTTCACTGCAGCCTTAAAGTTCTGCTTGCCTTCTTGCACCTCGTTCACTCACTCGGCTGCTCTCCACCTGTGGACGGATGTCTTCTGTGCCCGGCTTACACGAACTTTCTCTTAGCAGGTTCTATGCCGCACTTTTTCTGCCAGTCTCCTCGGACTGGCTCTTGGGAAGTCTCTCAGACTCGGTGCCAAGGCTTCTATCTGCCCACTTCTTACCTACCACCTCAGGGCTGGTGTGGCTTACGGGCCGGTTAATTCATAGCTGCTTAAAGTCCTGCCTCTCTGTCAGCTGCTTCACACCTTGTCGCTCATGAGGGCATCTCTCTCTCTCTCTCTCTCTCTCTCTCTCTCTGTCACATGGGGCTTAAATAGGGTGTGGTTCTCAAGGTTTCTTGATGTAATTCACAGCTTGAGGGCTCTCTCACAGTCTCTGGGGCTTTGCAGCCATATCCCTCAACAGGGTCTCGGCTGTCCAACTGAGTTCTGTCCACTTCGGACGCTATCATTGTTTGATAGCTGAGCAACTCATCTAGAAGCAAAGCCAAACAAAAAAAATCCTCCCCAGTTTCCCAGGCTTTCCTTCTTATGCCCAGGACCATAGGCTGCCATGTGCCAGGCCAATCTGCATGCCAGAAACTTTTACTAACTCACTAAAGAACACCATTACAATCCTGCATCTTTATTAAGCTCCACTCAAGAGCCCCAGACTCTCAGTTCATTAGAGAGCCCAGTCCACTGCATCCAGTATGTCATCTGTGCGTTTGTCTTCAATTCGTTCTCCTGCTTGACCCAGGCAGGTCCAAGTCCCTGAGGCTGTGTAAGGACACAGCACATGTCCATAACGCCAGCACTTAGATAGCTGAGGCAGGAGGACTGCTATAAGTTTGAGGCCACCCTATGCTACACCACAAATTGAAAGTTAGCATGGGCTAGAATGAGAAACCGTCTCAGTAAACAAATAAACAAATAAATGTAGTCTTCATTTATACCAAAAGTGTACTCTCAGAGAAAGAAATCAGGAAAAAAAATTTCACTCAAAATAACTGAAAAACATTATGTATTTAGAAATATATTTAACCAAAGAAGTGAGGACCTCTACAAAAAAAACTTCAAGATATTAAAAAAGGGAATTATAGAAGACACTAGAAGATAAACAGACATTCCATGCTCCTAGACTGCCAGAATTAATATTGTGAAAATGATTATACTACCAAAATTCCTTTCTGACTCAATGCAATACCTACCCAAATTCCAATGTCATATTTCACAGGTGTAGAAAAGGCAATGCAAGAATTCATTTGTAACTACAAAAGATCATAAATAAATAGATAAAGCAATCCTAAATCCTATGGAGTAAATAACAACACCGTGGAGATATTACAATACCCAATCTCAAATTATACTTCAGAGCCATAGTGACACAGAAAGTCTGGTCCTGGCATAAAAATAGACAGGTAAAGCAATGGAATAGAAGAGAGGACCTGGAAATAAAATGGCCATGCTCAATTTTTGACAAAGGAGGCAAAAACGTACACTAGAAAAAAAGATAGCCTCTTCAACAAATGGTGCTGCCAAAGCTGGGTTTCTATCTGCAGAAGAATGAAATTAGATTCATATTTTTTACCTTATACAAAAATCAATTTCAAAATGGACCAAAGACTTTAGTAACTGAAAAACTGTAACTTCTAGAAGAAAACACACAGGATACCCTTCAAGATACTGGGGTATCTACAACCTTTTATTTTTTAATGTGCATTTGTGTTTTGCCTGGATGTATGTCTGTGTGAGGGTGTCGGATTCCCAGGAGCAGTTCAGACAGTTGTGAGCTGCCATGTGGGTGCTGGGAATTAAACCTGGGTCCTGTGGAAAGACAGCCAGTGCTCTTAACCACTAAGCCATCTCTACAGACCCCAATAAAACCTGTTTAATAGAGGACCAACAGCACAGGAACTAGCCCCAGGCATCAACAGGTGAGACTACGTGAAAATCAAGCTTCTGTTCATCAAAGGAAACACACAGAGCACACAGACAGCCCACAGCCTGGGAGGACATCTTTACTAGCTACGCTTCAGACAAAAGGCTAACATGAAGAATTTATAAAGAACTTCAGAAACTAAACACCAAGGAAATAAAAGTGCCAGCCAACAAATAGGCAAGTGAACTGAACAGTTAAAGAAAAAGAAGAAAAACAAAAGACCAATATTTTCTAAAGCATTCAATGTCTCTAGCCATCATGGAAATACAAATTAAAACTGCTTTGTGACACTAGTTCACTATGGTTAGAATGGCTCTCATCAACAAATCTAACAACAAATGTTGGAGAGAAAGGAGCCTGTATTCATTGTCAGTGGGGTACATTAATCCAGTCACCGTGAAAATCAGTTTGAAGATTTCTCCAAAAATTAAACGTAGAACTACCATACGACTCTGCTATTTCACTCCTCACATACACTCCATATCCTATACTCCATAGAGAGACATTGGCTCCCATGTGTTTACTGGTACTTTATTCACTCTAGCAAAGTGGGACCAACTTAACTGTCCATAAATAGATAAATAGATCATGAAAATTTGTACATATATAAAACGAAATACTATTCAGTTCTGAAGAAAAATATAATTACAAAATTTGCAGAAAATGGATGGATGTACAATATAAAATATTAAGTGAGGTCACATAATCTCAGAAAGAAAACTGCACATTCTCCCTCAGATGCAGAATCTAGCCAGTAACATGTATGTATGTGTGTGTGCGCGTGTGTGTGTGCGCGCGTGTGTGTGTGTATATATATATATATATATACACACACACGCGCACACACAAATGTACACATGGGTACAGGATAATATTTAGAAAAAATAACAAAAAAGGCTAAGTATTAGGTCAGGAAGGACTGGATGCCAGTTATGGGCACAAGCTATAGAAGAGGATATGAAACTAATAGTTTTTCCAGTTCTAGCCCTGTCACTGTTTTGTGTTTTTAGTGGTGGATAAATGCACAAAAATATATTGGATATCAAAAGCACAAAAGTGAACATGAAACAACACTGACTCTGACATAGATAGACTTTGGGTCTGGTTAATTTCAGTGTATTTTTTTTAATAATAAAGTTTATTAGATAAAAAACAACGGTTGACAGTACAAAGTACCTACTAAAAACACTCTAAAGCTAGACTTGCCTGGATTTGAACTGCTGTTCCACTCTAACTGTATAGCTTTGACATAGACTCCTTATATCTCATTTTTTTAATCTATAAAATTGATCTGTTACCAAGTGTTTTATGCCATGAATTAAAATGTAGTGAATATCCCCAAATGCTAAGGTGTCAAAAGTTTTATCTTTGTAATAATCAAAGGTCTGTATGAACAGGTGTTAGTTACCACGCTGACATATTAACTCATGAAAGTATCTCTGATGTTAATAGATATAGGCTAGAGAAATTCAAAGCACTTGCTGCTCTTCTAGAGGACCAGAGTTCAGTTCCCAGCACCCACATCAGGAGGCTCACAACCACTTACCTATGTAACTCCAGTTCCAGGGGACTGAATGCCCTGTGGCCCTCATGAGTACCGGCACACACATGGTGCACATAAACTCACGCAGGCCTTACACAAACACACAAATAAAAATATCTTTTTGAAAAATGTGTTTGGAGGGCTGGAGAGGTGGCTCAGAGGTTAAGAGCACTGGCTGTTCTTCCCAAGGTCCTGAGTTCAATTCCCAGCAACCACATACACATGGTGGCTCACAGCCATCTCCATTGAGATCTGCCCGGGGAAATATATGTAGAGCAAATACTGTATACATAATAAATAAATAAAAAATGTTAAAAAAAAAAAAAAAAAAGAAAAATGTGTTTGGAGTTGAAGAGATTAAGTGGTTAAGAGCACTTGCTGCTTTTTTTTTTTTTTTTCACCTGCTGCTTTTACAGAGGATCTGGTGTTCTGTTCCCAGGACCCACATACAGTTTTCATGACTTTTGTTCTTGAGTAAAGAGATTATAGGTATGCAATAGCAAACCAGCAGTTCTGTCCAATTTTTATTATCATGACTCACAGAAATCTCATATAAGAAAACAACCAACTATTTACCTAGAATATATGATCATCTGTTACTTATCACAACCTGTGATAAGTACATAAAAGTGCTTTAAAGTGTTTCTAACACATGACAATATTAAAACAAACTTGGCTTCTTAAGTTATTGTGTATGTCAATGACATGTCAATCGTGTCATCTATAGCAATACACTGAGAGAATTTTTCCTTGGAGTGACATTACAGCAAGAACTCACTGTTTAAGAGATCACTGTCACTGCATAAGCTACATTCTGAGGTTCTCCCCAGACATAAGAAAGTAGGTGACTATCTGTTAGCACCACTTTATAACTTCTGCTACTGATCATAAGCAATGAATCCCCTCCCCTTCTCTACAGCCATATATTTGTTGTTTCTTACCTAAAAGAATTGCCATAGGAATTAGATGACCTTCTAGGGTACCTGAAACAGTAGGCATTTCTCTACTGAGGCTGAACAAATACTGCTGATCACCTTGAGGTAGTGTGGTGATGGGCTGTTGTATTTTAGAATCCATTTTCATAGGTTTTGTTGTATAAAAGTCAGTTTGTGTTCTTGCTGACTTGACTTTAGTGCCTGTAAAAATCGCCATTGAAGATATTTAAAATTCAACAAGTATCTATTAATTAGCTACCTAGAAATACAATAATTCTTTTTCCCAGCAAGATTTAATTCAATTTAATAAGTTTATAGGGTCTCAAGTAGAAATAATACATAGGCCGGAGGTTGGCAAAATTAGGAAATGGCCAGACAGGAATTAATTTGGTCTAACTGACCATGTAGTCTCAGTTGCAACTATCCATCTCTGGTGACATAGCACGAGAGAAGCCATGGGTAATAAATAAGCTTAACTAAATTAGATAAAAACGTGGTTATGAAAACAGGCAGCTGAGGCTGGTCTAAAGGGCAAGTGCTAGAAACAGCCAGAGGGCTGCACAGAGAAACCTTTTCTTGAGGAGGAAGAGGAGGAGGAGGAGGAGGAGGAGGAGGAGGAGGAGGAGGAGGAGGA
>CAJQZJ010034299.1:1034567-1054935 GCA_907164525.1 Lophiomys imhausi | reverse complement strand
AAGGAAGGAAGGAAGGAAGGAAGGAAGGAAGGAAGGAAGGAAGGAAGGAAGGAAGGAAGGAAGGAAGGAGAGAAAGAAAAACGAGGTTGGAAGGTAGGAAATGGTCAGTGGCACAGGTCTAGCAGAATGCTATGTCGAAATCATTTAGTAACACCAACAAACAGATCTGACTGTCATGTTTTTTCAGTGCTTTATTTTCATCCTTCTTTCCGACTTGTTTTGATGACTTTCTTTATTCCTTCTGTTTATCTGTATTGTTATAATAGTTTACTAGGTGTATGTGTATACACATTTGTTATTGCAACAGAGTCTGATGTAGCACTGGCTGACCTCACAGTATGTAGGTCAGAATGTCCTTGAACTTGTGATTTTTCTCCTGCCTCCACCTCCACAGTGCTGGGATTTCAAAAGTGTGCCAACATGACTGATTTCATACAGTGCTGTGGGCTGAACCCAGAGCTGTATGCCAGGCAAGCACTCTGTCTAACTGAAGTACATCCCTAGCTCTTCCTAACTTTTACCTTATAGTGGGTTTAAACACTACTCCCACTTTACCTGGAGCATGCCATTTGCTTGTTTCTTCTTGTGGACAAGATCCTGAACAGCATCATTATTCTTCTGCATAGGAACGTTAGCTGTTCCTATCTCTTCAGAGGGAGGAAGTCTTTGTGAATGTGGAGCTTCCATGCTACAAAAGATTTTTAAAAATCCTACATTTTCATAAACTCAGTAAGCAGTTATACTTATAGGCTTCTTGCCTGCATGTGTGCCTGAGCATGGTGCTGTGCCCAGTGCTGAGGAGGTCAGAAGAGTGTGTGTGACCCCTGGACCTGGATTTACGCACGGGCAGCTACGAGCTGCCATGTGGTGCTGGGAACTGAACTAGGCCCTCTGCAAGAGCAGTAAGTACTCTTAATCTCTGAGCCAATTCTCTAGTGAAGAAAACATTTAAGGACATGACTCTCTAACACATTCTGAGGTGTGCACTGCTAAACAGTATTGTACAAAAATCATACCACAGATTTAATCAGCTATTATAAACACAAGAAACAGGAGAATCTGACGAGAGACACGTATGTGCATCACGAGAAGACAGCAAAACGCCCTGCTTACAAGAAACTACTGTTCAGATGCACTCAGAACAGCAGAGAAAGAACGTTTGAAACGCTGTTCCTCCACAGGCAAAGAGAACATTCAAAATCTGTTTTGCTTTCAGAACTCTAGAAATGAAAGGCCTGCAATAACCCAAAGAGAATTTATTAAGCAAAATAGTTGATGCAGAGCCAGAGGAGCAAGCTTTACAAATTTGGTCTTTTGGGTTTTTTTGAGACAAGGTCTGTTGTGATTTGAATAGGA
This sequence comes from Lophiomys imhausi, assembly GCA_907164525.1. Classification (NCBI taxonomy): domain Eukaryota; kingdom Metazoa; phylum Chordata; class Mammalia; order Rodentia; family Muridae; genus Lophiomys; species Lophiomys imhausi. Next base: position 1,053,579 of record CAJQZJ010034299.1, on the reverse strand, counting down.
ATGGCCCCCATAGGTCAATATGGAGTGGCACTATTAGGAGGTGTGGCTTTGTTGGAGGAAGTGTGTCACTGCAGAGGTGGGCTTTGACGTTTTATAAGCTCAAACTAGGCCTTAGGCCTAGTGTGGCAGTCTCTTCCTGCTGCCTGTGGATCCAGATGTAGAACCCTCAGCTCCTTCTCCAGCACCATGTCTGCCTGAATGCTGCCATGCTTTCTGCCAGGACAATAATGGATTAAACCTCTGAAGTGTAAGTTAGCACCCATGAAATGATTCCTTTTACAAGAGTTGCTGTGGTCATGATGTCTCTTCATAGCATTACAATTACAGCGCAGACACAGTAAAACACAATATGTTAATGAGAAAGCCCATGCACTGGACTTATTAGAAAATGACTACTAAAAAGAAAACCAAATTCTTCCTTTCTTATTTATTTATTTTATTTATTTGTTTGTTTGTTTATTTTTGGGCAGTACTGGACACTGAACCTAGGTGTCCATGCATGTTAAACAAGGTACTCTATAACTGAGCTACTTACTGATTACTTTTTATTTTTTTAAAGATTTATTTTATGCATATGAGTGCTCTATCTGCATGTACACCTGCATTCCAGAAGAGGGCACCAGATCACATTGTGGATGGTTGTGAGCCACCATGTGGTTGCTGGGAATTGAACTCAGGACCTTTGGAAGAGCACTAGGAAGTGCTCTTAACCGCTGAGCCATCTCTCCAGCCCTACTTTTTATTTTTTATTTTGAGACAGAGTTACACTAAGTTGTCCAGGATGGCCTTGAATTCAATCTAGCCTAGGTAAACCCTGAGCTTCTGACTCAGATTCCTGGGATAATAGGGCTGTATTATAATGCCCAGAATGTTAAGAATGAACTCTAGACATATATGAGATAAAAATAAAACAAAAATTCTGAAGGTGAATTCCAGTAACTAAAATTCATTTGAGCATGTCACATTGTGGCCCAAGTTAACCTTGAACTCAAGATCTTCAGCCTCACATTTGCTAGGATCACAGGTATGCACGACTATGCTCAGCTTCAAATGTAAAATTAGTTACTAAAGGGCCTCAATATGATATCTGAGATCAGAAGACTCAATAAGTTCTAAAGACAGGCTAACTGAGATGACCTGAAGTGCCACAATTTAACTGAGGTTCTTTGATGTCAGCCCTGGCTATCGGGATACTGGATGCATTAAGATCAAGCTGTATGAAAATGTCCCTAAGCCAGCCAAGAACTCCACACAATTCTGCACTGGAGAATACAGGATAGTCCCTTTGGGCTCCAGTATAGAAAAAACTGGAAAGATCTATAAACATATGTCATTATTCCAAGTCATTTTTTTTTCTTTTCTTTCTTTGGTTCCAGTGACACACAAAGAGCACTTTCTACAGGATCATAAAGGATTTCATGATTCAGCATGAAGATTTTATTTTGCAGATGGTACTAGATTCAGAGGCCATTTGCAGATGAAAACTTTAGATACAGTTATAGGCCTGCTTTCCATGGCAAACAGGGGTCCTCATACAAAGGACTTCATCACCTATTCTTTGTGAGTGGATGAATACAAAGCACATAGTATCTGGAAAGATCATCAATGGATTTCCAGTGATAAGATTTAGGAAATTCCTACAAGCCTTAGTTGTATTAGAAAAGTTCCTACAAACCCAAGATGACTGTGATTGAACTGTGTGGAAATTGTAATCTGTCAGATCTTTCCTTGCTTGGATCATGTTCCTTTGTCATGTAAGCTAGACTGCCCCTATGTTTGCTTCCCTACCTGCTATAGCTGCATTTGATCAAGAGACCCTAGAAGTGGCTGGGAGTGGTGGTGCACACATTTAATCCCAGCACTTAGAAGGCAGAGGCAAGAGGATCATTTCAAGTCCAAGGCCAGCCTGGTCTACATACCAAGTTCCAGGATAGTCAGAACTATACAGAGACCTTTTCTCAAAAACTAAACAAAAACAAAAACGAAGAGAGAAAAAGAAAGCTACAGAGATCCCAGAAGTATTGGATTCAGGAAGAAGAGGGTATTTAAATTCTAAAGTGTAAACACAGAAAGTTTTTTAATGCTAAAAATTAGAAAGAAATTAAACAGAGCCTCAGAAACATGGAACACCATCAAGTCACTAACATAAAGCAAGAGTCTTAATAGGAATGAAAAGGTTCCAATATCATTTAATTATGTAAACGAAATAATAGCCTTAAACTCTCCAAGTTTAATGAAAATTAATCTATTCATTTAAGAAGCTCAATGTGGTATGAGTTTTGTTTTTAAAAAGAAAAAAAAGTTATGAGAATGTATTTGTTTAATCCCAGGAGTGAGGCAGCTTCAGTAAATCTACAGGTGCAAATTATTAACTGCCTCATGAGCTAACGGGCATGGCTTAGTCAACTGAGCAAGTTTAACTCAGAGGACTTGAGAAAGGGATAAAAAGCCAGATCCCCAAGGAGAAGGGGGGGGGGGCTACAAAAAATAAAGGGATTGCTGCTTTCCCTGGTGCTGGTTCTTCTTGCTGCTGTTTCCTGGTTTTCTGGACTTCTACTGAGACTGGTATTGCCCCCAAAGAACCCAACAACCCTCATCAGCAGGAAGTAGCTCAAAGAGAACTATGCTCCCTTTCACCTCTAACTTTCTCTCCCACCGAGCATTGAGGGGTTGGAAGGAACAAGGGTTGGAAGGGAGGTAGAGGTATTAAGTATAGCAAAAATAGTGAATATAAAAATATTAATAAAAGTCACCTTGTTACAGCTCAACAAACTGTGAGCAGGACAAACTCAAAGGTAGTCATTCCAAGCTAGAGATCATTATGTTAAGTTAAATATGCCACACTCAGAATGACAATTACCACATTTTCTCTCATATAAAAAAATTTAGATTTAAAATGTGTGTATGTGTTGAAATATAAAGGGAACAACCATCTAAGGAAGAAAAGGATCTTAATGGTAGGCAAAGGAAGGGACAGTAATGAAATCATGAAAACAGAGAGGAGGACTATTTAGAGGAAGGCAGGCAGCCAGTGAAAGGGGCGCAGGGGATAATGGAGGGAAGTGGGGCAAGAAAGGTCTTGAAGGGACAGCTAAGGAAAAACTATATTGACACTTATACATGAAAATGCCATAATGACACCTATTATTTTATAAGCTAACTTAAAAAGAAAAAGAAAAAATAAATCACAAAACCCAAATCATAGTCAAATTGTCGAAAGTCCACAACAAAGAATCTTAAAAATTGCAAAAGAAGAGTGACTACATACAGGGAGTAATCAACAAGACTGGCTCCTGGATTCACACCAGTGACAACACAATGTAAAGGCAATGAATGCCAACACATGCAGTGGGGCTGAGAGGGGGGGGCAACCAGCAATTCTAGAAAATTACCTTTAAAAGTTAAGGAAAGTACACCAGAAAGGTAGGCCTCCACAGGCCAAGGAAGGATGGCTCAGAAGCTAGGCCATGTTTTCACCTTCATCGAGGGATTTACAGCTCTTACAAATACAAGAATAAAGTTCTGTTCTAGCAACAACAACAATAAAAATAATAAAAGAAAGAAGTTAAAGATGATCTCAGATAAACAAAAATAGAGAATTCATTACTAGCAGAGATAACCTACAAAAAATATGAGTATCTTTCATGGTGGGATAAAAGATACTAGACTCTAGCTTGGAGGTATTTGAAGAAATAGAGTACTAGAAAAGGTAAACTATAAAGATAAATATTAAAAATACCTGCATTAGTCAGGTGTTATAACATATGCCCTTAACTCCAGCAGTTGGAAAGCAGAGGCGGGCAGATTTCTGTAATTTGAGGCCAGTCTGGTCTATATAGCAAGTTCTAGGCCATCCAGGGCTACATAGTGAGACATTGTCTCAAAAAAACAAATCTGTACTTTTGAAACTTTTCTCCTGTTTCAAGTCAGCTGTACAGGGACTAGAGAATTTATTGCTTTTGCAGAGGACCGAGATGTGGTTCCAAGAACAAAGGTGGCCCAAATCTGCATTTACCTTCAGTTCCAGGGAATCTGCCATCTTCAGGTTTTTGTGGACAACTGTGTGCACATGGTACACATTTAGACAAGCAGCTGCGTGTGCATACACACAGACAGCCACATGAAGTATAGTTACCAAGCTGTACTTGGTCTCATAAAAATAGACTTTTCTGATCATACAGTAGAAAGAAAGGAGAGAAATTTTCAATATGCAGAAATCAAATGGGTATTAAGCTGAACTAGGTCATTTTAAATTAGTATGTCAATTATAATCTCTAGGGTAATCACTAAGAAAGGAACAACAAATGCAGCAAAGGAAATAAAGAAATGAAAATGGTATAATAGTAGGTATCTAATACAAAAGAAGGTACTAATAGAGGGGCAGTACAATTAAAGAGTGAGACTCATGAAAGCCATACAGCAATATTGCACACATAAAAACATTAAGCAAAATTATGCAATATTTCAAAATCAATCAGATTGTGATTTTGTAAAGTTTTTCCTTAAAACATTTTTTTTATCACACTAAAGTTAAATAATTATTAGGTCTTAGTTATACTTGATCTTAGCCTTTTAAAACTTTTTTTGAGGGGGGAAGGGGACAGGAGATTGGTCCCAGGGCCTCATGCATGTCACAAGTCCTCTACTGTCACTAAGTTGGAACTTGAGCCACAAAGCAAGTTGTATGCAAAATTTCAAATATACCACAGAAAAGGAAAGAGTACAATGAACTCTTTCTGAACCATCCCTCTCAAAGTTAGCTTCATTTACTCTACATTCCCAACCCACTTTCTCCCTCCTACCCTCATAGTAAGGCTATATATCATGTCACTAGAATGGCCTTTATTAGAAATTAACAGCCCATATTTTTAATTTTATATAGAATTATATATCTATTCTATAATTATATACTTTAAAAAGCAGTGGTGTAAGAAAATCCCTTAAGAAAATGTATAGCTATGAGCAAAGCTCTAATCTAACTAGTTCCAATCTCGTTTTTACCTGTCTCTTTTGTCAGAATTCCATCCCATTTTTGACCTAGTTAGTGAGGTTATGTCTGATGATTCGTTTTTTCTTGCCAAAGAATCATTACTATTCAATATCTGCTCCAACAGTCTTATATTTCCTACAACAGAGAAAAATATGTCATTTTCCAAATTAGTTCATTTCTCCTTTACATTTGACCTCATTTGTATTTGCACTCGAGCCTAGATTAAGCTCTTACGATGATTATCTACTCAATTCATGCTGCAACTGCTACGGTTCTTTGCAAGTATTCCCTAAATCTGTGTTGGAAAGTTAATTCTCAAAGTTACATATTAAAGGTATTTCAGATGTGGTGTCCTTGCGAAGTGACAGGGTCATATGGCTTCTGTCCTCATGAGTGGGTTAGCTACCAAGGGAGCAACTCTTTTATGCAGCCGAGCTTTCGCTGGCTGGCTGGCTTTCTTGCCATGTAAAGCCTTCCACCATACAAGCACATGTCACCCACAGCAATGCTTTTCAACTTCTGGAATAGTAAAGCAAACTTAACTTCTTTTCTTTATAAATTACCTAACCTATGGGGTCCAGTTATTGCACCTGAAAATAAATCAAGACAACAACAAAGTCATAAATAAACTCATCAAGTATGGCAAAATATTTTCATCTCATTAAAAATTAGAGATGTAGGCCGGAGTGTAATGTTGCACGCCTTTAATTCCAGCACTCGGGAGGCAGAAGCAAGCAGATCTCTGTGAGTTCAAGGCCAGCCTGGTCTACAGAGTGAGTCCAAGACAATCAGGGATACACAGAGAAACCCTGTCTCAGAAAAAAAATTAGTTATGTAAAAATTTGATTAATACAAGTAAAAAGACTAAACATCTCTATTAGAGAGTAAGGATTTTTTTTTTGTTTTGTTCTGAAGACAGGGTTTCTCTGTGTAGCCCTGGCTGTCCTGGACTTGCTCTGTAGACCAGGCTGAATTCAGAGATCCACCTGCCTCTGCCTCCCAAGTGCTGGGATTAAAGGTGTGTACCACCACACCCAGCTTGAAAGTAAGGTTTTTAATCATCAACCACACAGTTCATCAAACTGAACTACTGTAGTGAGAATTTTGGTTTCTTTAAAAACTCAGTTATGTTATGTGAATATGTTTTTGTTTTAATCCCAGATATGGAATATGGTGCTGTTTCAGGCTGCTCACAGCAGGTAACTGATTTGTTTCATGCTCTAGGAAGGATGTGATTTTTGCCAGCTGCAGACAATTTTTTTTTTTTTTTTTTTGGTTTTTTCAAGACAGGGTTTCTCTGAATATCTCTGGCTGTCCTGGACTCGCTTTGTAGACCAGGTGGGCCTAGAACTCACAAAGATCCGCCTGCCTCTGCCTCCCAAGTGCTGGGATTAAAGGCGTGCGCCACCACCGCCCGGCCCAGCTGCAGACAATTTACATTTGGAATTCTGGGGACTCTTCAGAGAGTATAAATGTGAGAGCCCCAAGAGGGCCTGGGCAGCTGCTACCCTCCCTGCTGCTAATGGTTCCTGATGCTGCTTTTGCTCTTGCAGGATTGCTGGTTGCTGGTTGGAGATATTCTGAAGTTGAAGTTTGGCCTGGCCCCAAGGAACTTAATGTCCCTATAATCAGCAGGAAGTAGTCTAAAGAGATCCATGCCCCCCCTTTCCCTCTGTCCTGCTTTGTCTCCTACCTAGTGTTGGGGGGTTCAAATGGATTAGGGTGGAGAAGGGTGGTAAAAGAAACCAATAAAGTAGCCAAAAAGCAAGTGGTGCCCAGTGTAGGGTGCCAGATACAACAGGACTTTGTGAGATTCTCCAGTGGGACACAAAGGTAGACGGATGTGAACAAGGAAGAGGGGCAAAGAACTAGCCACACAGCAGGTTGTGGGATAGAATAGTCTGGATAATTTAGATGAGCTAGCTAAGAATCTGCCAAGCTAAAGGCCTAAGCTTTAAAAAAAATATTAATAGCTTCTGTGTCATTATTTAAACAGCTTGTAGATGCAATAAAGTCTCATTATAGACTATCTTAATAAACTAGTAAAAAGAAAGTTTATCTGTTTTTTGCAATTATCTGAATGTCCCGCTAGCTTTGTTTTTAAAACTATGTAATAACTACTTTTGGTGAGGTAACTGTCTTTTAAATTGTTAAAACTTAGCTAAGGTAAGACTTGAATGCTTAAATGATCCCAAGAATAAAGGCCTACAGCTTAATATTGTCATTAACTTTTACCAGAAGGGCTACATTTTAAGGCTTCGTAGGATACTAGTATTTCAGTTAAAACATAAAAGTTCTTTGGTTTCATTAAGTCCATATTCCAGTTGAATGTGGTAATAAATATTAATTTCCCTTTTACTTAAATTTATACCTAAAAGCGATATAAGAAACATTGTGAACACGATCAGCCTTGCATTCAGCAAAGCACTATTTTTTATTTATTAATTAAAAATCCTAATCATGGGGGTGGAGAGATGGCTCAGAAGAGCACTGGCTGTTCTTCCAGAGGACCCAGGTTTAATTCCCAGCACCCACATGGCAGCTAACAACTGTCTGTACCTTTAGTTCCAGAGGATCTGACATCCTCACACAGACATACATGCAGATAAAACACCAATGTACATAAAACAAAAATAAATAATTTAAATATCCTATTCATGAAAGGTTTAAGTAATCTGTAAGTGATAAATTTATATAAACCGCAACTACAATAAATCTTTATTCAAAGATACAAAAAGAAGCTAAGGAAATGATACCATGCCAAAAAAAAAAATAGTAATACTGAAACTAGTCACCTAAGTAGAATTTAGTTACTACTAGGCACACAATCTTAAATCTTGGATGGGAAATCTCATGAAATTTTACTGATTTAATATAGGTCTAAGCCAGGTGTGGTGGTACAGTGCTTAGGAGGCTAATGCAGGAGAATCATGAATTCCAGGTCTAGTGAAGGGTTGTGGTTTGAATGTGAAATGTGCCCTACAGGCTTCCATGTTTGAAAATTTCCTCTCTAGCTGGTTTGGAAAGCTACGGAAACTTTAAGAGACAAAGCCTAGCTAGAAAAAGTGAGTCACTGGGACAGGCTGTGAGGTTTTATAGCCTGGACTCACTTCCTGCCTGCTCTCAGCTTCCTGACTATAGAATCCACATGACCAACATCTAAGCAGCCTCTCACCCTCCACCTACCATGTCTTCCCTTTTTACGCATGGGCTGCAATTAGCACCACCTCCCTTAAGCAGCTTCTTGTCAGGTATTGGGTCGAAGCAAAAAGAAAAAGTAACTCCTACTAAGGTGGATGCTGATCCCTATTCGTTTCCTACCTTTAAGACTGGACATTTCCACATTTTCTTTTTCATCTATAGGGCTTTCCCTCTTTGATATTTTCCCATCCCTTGAAACAGGTATAGGAGCAAACTTTCGAGGGGCTGGTGTCTCCAAAGGCGATTTCTGTCCAACAAAATCTGTATCCTCAATTTCACTTAAAGGCCCTTTAACAGAAAGGAAGAAAATAAATAGGGGCTTATGGTGTGTCTCCAGTGGTAGAGGGCTTGCATCTAGCATTCATGAGACCCTGGGTTCAACCACTAAGCACCACACATACATACATATAAAAGTAATTAGCACAATAATAAAGAGAAATTTAACTTCAAAACACTTTTTATATGATAGTAGAGGCAGGTGGATCTCTATGAGTTTGAGGCTAGCCTATTCCACGTAAATAGCTCAGAATAGCCAGGGATACACAATAAGACACTGTTTTTTTTAAATTAATTTTAATTAAAAAATAAGAAACTTTTTTTGAGCACAAATGGCATTTGCCTTGCAAGCATGGGGTCCTGAGTTCAATCTCCAGAACCTACATTTAAAAAAGTTAGGTGTAAGCCGGACGGTGGTGGCGCACGCCTTTAATCCCAGCACTTGGGAGGCAGAGGCAGGCGGATCTTTGTGAGTTCGAGGCCAGCCTGGTCTACAAAGTGAGTCCAGGACAGCCAAGGATACACAGAGAAACCCTGTCTCGAAAAACAAACAAAAAAAAAAGTTAGGTGTAGCCGGGCGGTGGTGGCGCACGCCTTTAATCCCAGCACTTGGGAGGCAGAGGTAGGCGGATCTTTGCAAGCTCGAGGCCAGCCTGGTCTACAAAGCGAGTCCAGGACAGCCAGAGCTGTTAAACAGAGAAACCCTGTCTCGAAAAACCAAAAAAAAAAAAAAGTTAGGTGTGATGGCACATGCTTAGAAGCAGAGAAGTGGACTGCTGGAGCTCTCAGAACAACAAACCTATTTGTCAAGTTATAGGAGTGAGAAACCCTGCTTCAAAACAGGTGGACTGGGTATGGTGGGGTGTACCTTTAAGGCCAGCATGCTGAGACAGAGGCAGGTGGATCTCTTCTACTGACAAAGCTGCTGTGAAAATGGCATTGCTGGACATTTTTCAAAACAAAATTATCTTAGTGTTTTGCCTCTAAGTGCACTGTGTGTGTATGTGTGGTGCCTGTGGCGGCCAGAAAAGGGCACTGAGTTTCCTGGAACTCAAGTTATGGATGGATGTGAAACAGCATGTGTATGATTTTTTGACTGCATGTGTGTCTGTGCATCACAAGCATGCAGTGCCCGTGCACACCAGAAGAGGGTATTGGATCCCCTGGAACTGGTGTCATAGGCCCTCACAAACTGCATGTCAGAGCTGAGAATTGGCTGGGTCTTCTGCAAGATCAGCCAGTGCTTAATCACCGAGCCATCGCTCTAGTCCCACCAGACACTTTCAATGCCAAAGAGAGCTAATAAAGTACCTGGCAATATATTTTGACCTAATAATCTCACTTTTCAGAATTTATCCTAAGGAAATAAGAAAGATAATGTTAAACCAGCATGCTGGCACAACTGTAATCCCAGCACTAGTGAGACTTAGGCATAAAGATCACACCAGTTCTAAGCCAGTCTGAGCTACAATATAAAACCCTGTCTCAGGAGAGAAAAGAGAAAAAAAATAGATATATGGCATTTTGTAATATTACTCCTAAAACTCCTAATTGCCCAACATCACAATGGCTAAAGGGGGATATGGTATTTAACTGTACTCAGGTGAGTTTTCTTCTGACAAAATCAAGGAAATCAATGAACATACAGTTTGTCAGACTAGAGAATAATTATAAGCATTTCGATTCCCAATACATGAATTTTCTAAGTTTCTAGATTTCTGAAACTTTGCTAGTTATCAATTAGAATCATAAATTAGAGATTACTATGACTCATAATTTGAACAACCTTCAAAATAACCTTAAGTTTATTTAAGCCAAAAAAAGATATAAAATCAAGACTTCAAAAATAATCTTATTTTTGAGACAAGGGGTCCTACCACTTTGTAAGTAAATTTGCACCTTTTACATATGAAAGAACATTCACCACCGATATATTTTATTCTTTTTTTTTTTTTTTAAAGATTTATTTATTTTTACATATACAGTGTTCTGCCTGCATGTACCCCTGCAGGTCAGAAGAGGGCACCAGATCTCATTATAGATGGTTGTGAGCCACCATGTGGGTGCTGGGAATTGAACTCAGGACCTCTGGAAGAGCAGTCAGTGCCCTTAACCTCTGAGCCATCTCTCCAGCCCGATATATTTTATTCTTAAGAAACTAAGTATTTTACCTTGTTTAGAAACAAATGTGTTGTGTGAAGAAACACTGCCACCAAGATTAGCATGTCCTGGTTTTCCAGAATAATTTCCCATGGCTCTGGAAGGGGACATGTCAACAAGTTGAAGACTATTAGCTTTAAGTGCAGCACCAATAAAATGGGTCTAGAAGAAATAGAATTATTTCATTAGTTTTAAATTATTTTACATATGATTTGACATCAAGTGACAAGATATATGGATATTTATTAGCAGGCTTGAAAACGGCTTATCACATTTAGGATACAACAAAAATGGGTACACTTATGAGCAGGCAGAACATTTATATACATAAAAATAAAATGAATTTTATTATATATATCATATATACATATGAAATGAATATTGTAACAAATAATGCTGATTTCAGAAGTTTTATGGTGGATCACAAAAAACCTTAAGTTATTCATAGTTTTACAGAACTCATAGGTATTAAGATCTCTACATAAAGTAGATGGAGATAGACTCAACTATTTAATTTCATTAGGCATTAATTAAATAATATACCTTATAGGTCATCAAGACTTCAACTTTATCTATAATTGCAAGCTATATATAGATGGACATAGTGAGTTCTAGGCCAGACAGGGCTATACAAATAAATAAAACTGTCTATACAAAAAACAGAGGCTGGAGAGATGGCTCAGAGGTTAAGAGCACTGGCTGCTCTTCCAGAGGTCCTGAGTTCAATTCCCAGCACCCACATGGTGGCTCACAGCCATCTATAATGGGATCTGATGCCCTGTTCTGTCATGAGGCATATATACAGACAGAGCACTCACATATATAAATAAACATTTAAAAAATAGAAACAAAAAAACTTATACCTTTTTCTTTTTGATGAGAAGAAAACTTTTTTTTTTTTTTTTTTTTGTTTTTCGAGACAGGGTTTCTCTGTGTATCCCTGGCTGTCCTGGACTTGCTTTGTAGACCAGGCTGGCCTCAAACTCACAGAGATCCACCTGCCTCTGCCTCCCGAGTGCTGGGATTAAAGGTGTGCACCACCACGCACGGCAGGAAAACTATTTTTGAGCAAAGAGGTTGAAGTCTAGAGAAGTAAAGCTACTAACAGAAAAGGAATCAGCAATCTGACTGAGTCATCTGGCTTCTCACTAGATAATGTACTATACACACTCAATCAAGTCACACATGGGAGACTTCCTAAAGCCTATTGCATGCCTATAATCATGCAGCAAAATATTTTTAACCTCATGAAAACTTCAAGATAAGCCCTATTAAGACATCTTCAGGGCTGGAGAAATGGCTCAGCAGTTAACAGCACTGGCTGTTCTTCCAAAGGACCCAGGTTCAAATCCCAGCACCATATGGCAGTTCACAGCTGTCTGTAATGGCTGGGCGGCGTGCTGGTGCACACCTTTAATCCCAGCACTCGGGAGGCAGAGGCAAGTAGATCTCTATGAGTTCAAGGCCAACCTGGTCTACAAAGTGAGTCCAGGACAGCCAAGGATACACAGAGAAGCCCGGTCTTGAAAAACCAAAAAAAAAAAAAAAAAAAAATTAAGATTTTTACAAATTAAAAGGATGTTCTAGGTCTAAGAAAATGGTTTTAAATTGGTAATGCAAGTTAGGATTGAAACTGAGTTAGGTATAGAACTTTAAACTCATTGCAATAGATAGATAATAGAATATTAATATCAGGTGCCAAATATGTATGGACTGATTTCTTTCTTTTCTTTTTTTAGGTTTTCCTAGACAGGATTTCTCTATGTATTCTTGACTGTCCTGGAACTCACTCTGTAGACCAGGCTGGCCTTGAACTCACAGAGATCCGCCTACCTCTGTCTCCTGTGCTGGGATTAAAGGTGTGCACCACCATGGCCGGCCTTCCTTCCTTCCTTCCTTCCTTCCTTCCTTCCTTCCTTCCTTCCTTCCTTCCTCCCTTCCTCCCTCCCTCCCTTCTTTCTTTCTTTCTTTCTTTTTTTCTTTCTTTCTTGTCTTGTTTCTATCCTGTCTTGTTTCTGGACATTGGGAATGTATGTTATACCTTATAATTTTCATAATTGTGGCTTAATTATTCTTACTGATTTGTACTGTACTTATTGTTTTAAGAAAAAGAGGCATTTATTGGATTAAAAGAGGGAGTGTTGGGGGAAAAAAGATATACCTTAAACTTTAAAAAAAAAAAAAAGCAGATAGGAGGATGAGGGGGAAGAGTGCAGGAGGGTGGGACCGGAAGGGTGAGGAGGGAGGGGATTATGATTGAGATGTAACTTGAAGAAATTTTTAAAACTATATAAAAAAAATTAACCAACACAGTGTGTATAAGTATTAAATAAACCTTTGCTAAATAAAAAAAGGAAGGAAGGAAGGAAGGAAGGAAGGAAGGAAGGAAGGAAAGGAAAAAAGAAAGAAAGAAAGAAAGAAAGAAAGAAAGAAAGAAAGAAAGAAAGAAAGAAAGAAAGGCCGTGGTGGTGCACACCTTTAATCCCAGCACTCAGGAGGCAGAGGTAGGCGGATCTCTATGAGTTCAAGGCCAGCCTGGTCTACAGAGTGAGTCCAGGACAGTCAAGAATACATAGAGAAATCCTGTCTAGGAAAACCTAAAAAAAGAAAAGAAAAGAAAGAAATCAGGCTGTCACACCCTAGTGGGCTATTACAACATCAGTCAATCCTAACTTAGAGATGTGTGCACAAAAGGCTCTTGAGACATGCGCTGGCTCTATCATAGATACCTGAATATCTATTTGTTGTTGCTGTAATTTTTCAAGGTGCCTGATGTGCTGCTCCATAAACACATTCATTTGCTTCTCATGATCATGACAATGTAATTTCTCTTGCTTATTCTGAATGCTCTTTTGGTGCTCTGTCACACGCTGTAACTGTTTATCAGTCTCCTGTAACTTATTAAGTAATTGTGCAACAGAATTAACCTTTGCTTCCAAATCACTCTGTACCTAAAACAAAAATATCAAAATAGTATTTCATATTGTAGAAAGACATCAAAGACATGTTCAAGTCCTGGAAAGGTTATTTATAGCAATCAGCACTGAGAAAACGGTATTAAATTGAACCTTTGCTCATGAAAACCCTCATGATTCAATGCTTTTGTTTTTAGAATCACAAAGTTAAGAGGCAAAATAAAGTAATCCTTAGGTATGTTTTGCTTCATAACCTCTACATACATATGTATGCATACACACACTAAATCTGCCACAAAAGATTTTATAATGCCAGAAAAAAAAAAGATTCTTAAAGAGGAGGAGATAGCAAAACAAAGTAGCTTTTGATGCTACACAGGATGGCATGTATGAAGCAAAGACAAATCGTGAGTAAATGTGTATTGTTGATATGGCACAGTTATGACAAGAACCAAGGCTGTGGACTCATGAGAAACTGGCAAAGCCTTCTTCCTCTGATCCAAATATTTACTTAAGATTAATCAGTGTGCTAGGAACAAGCCAGGGATGGTGGCACGTGCCTTTAATTCCAGCACTTGAGGGGCAGAGGTGGGCCAATCTCTGAATTCAAGGCCAGCCTGGTCTACAGAATGAGTTCCAAGACAGCCAGGTCTACGTAGAGAAACCCTGTCTTGAAAAACAAAAAAAAAAAAAAAGACTAGGAACTGTGGTTTTCTCCTCCTGGATGTTCATAGTTGAGACTGCTGTCCTACAAAGACTTTGTACTGAGACAAGCTAACCCTCCTTCTGTGCTGTGTACAATTAACATGCTGAGGTCCCATGTTATGGTGGTAGTAGGCATGACTTCAGAGAGTGCACACAAGCCCACCTGACTCTCAGCTTTTCTCTATGTGTGCCTATCCTCTTTTCATTCTTTTACCATTCCTCAGCATAATTCCAGACCCCAGCTGTACAATGGCGCATTCCTGTAATCACAGAAGGAGCTCAAGTTCAAGTCCAGATAGGAAATCCTGTCTCAAAAAAGAACGACGTAGGGATGAAGCTCAGTAGTGTGCTTGCCTAACATGCAACTGCATAAACAGGCATGATGGTGCATGTCTGTAATGTCAGAACTTGGGGGATAGGAGGATCAAAAATTAAAACTCAGTCATGACTACAGAGCAAAGTCAAGATCAGCCTGGGATACATGAAACTGTCTCAAAACAAACAGACAAACACCAAAACAGCTTTTGATACCTCTCTAATGTAAGGCTGGGGTAGGTCAACAACTTTGAATCTCAGTCTTGACTCTGTTTTCCATTAGCTCTAAAATCTTATGCCCATCCTGATCTATTTCTGCTTTCTCATTACAAACTGACAGGCTAGGCCTATATGATGAGATAAGATCACATACAACCCTCTGGTTCCTTCAGAAACACAGGTCTAGTAGTACAGCGCAGTGTGACAACACTTGCCGAGGGCCCTCGTTTTAATTCTCAGAGACTGATATCCAGAATGTCAACTTTTAGTGCTACAGTGAAAATGTTCTGGCTTCTCTAGCCAATACATTCACAAGGAGACAATTTTCAGTTTCTGTAAAACAATTCACAACCACAAATAGGAACAGCCTTTCAAAGTAGGAAGAACTAGAATATTTCTAAGTGTACAGTCAGACACAACCGTTTCGGAGTAAGGTTTTTTGTTTGTTTTTGGTTTTTTTTTTTTTTTTTGGTTTTTCGAGACAGGGTTTCTCTGTATATCCTTTAGCTGTCCTGGACTCACTCTGTAGACCAGGCTGGCCTCGAACTCACAGAGATCCGCCTGCCTCTGCCTCCCGAGTGCTGGGATTAAAGGCGTGCGCCACCATGCCCGGCGTTTTTGGTTTTTTAAGACAGGGTTTCTCTATGTAGCCCTGGCAGTCCTGGACTCACTTTGTAGACTAAGCTGGCCTTGAACTCACAGTGCTGGGATTAAAGGCATGCATCACCACGCCCTTCTCAGACCGACCTTGTACCTCAGTGTCCAGGGATAGTTGGGAGGAAAAAGTACCTTTATCAAAGGAGCTGCCGTCGCAATGGCAGCCGCAGTTGCTGCTGCCACAGTTGTAGCTGAATCGATTCTACTGGGTGAAGTGTCAGTCTCCTGAGCCACAGTATTCTTTTCCATACTTGTGTTCTCTAAAAGATGTACTTTCACCTCCTTAAAAGCAGGCATGCTTTGAGCTCTTTAAATACAAAGAAATAAAAGTTTTCAGTAATCTGCACTGCACCATTTGAAGAAATACCTACATGCCCTAACCTGGGAATCCTCTAAAGTGTTTTTTCAGATTTCTCTTTTAAATTTTTATTTTATTTGTAGTTATATGCAGTGTGTGTAAGAGAGGACACGTATGTACATGTGAGACAGGTGTTCTTGAAAGCTGGAGACATAAAACACCCCTGGAACTTGCACTGTGGAAGACAGTGAACTGTCCGATGTGAGTGCTAGGAATTAAACTCAGGCTTCTACAAGTGCCACAAGCACTTAACAACTGAACCTTCTCTCCAGTTCCATCTTCTTGATTTTTTAAAAATTAAATCTAGAACTAGTGAGATGTCTCAGCATTTAAGAGCACTGACTGACTGTTCTTCCGAGGGCCCAAATTCAATTCCTAACACCACCACATGGTGGCTCACGACCATGTGTAATCACAGTTCCAGGGGACTGGATGCCCTCTTCTGACCTCTGAGGGTGCCAGGTATACACATGGTATACAGACATACAAAGCAGACAAAGCACCCAAATATATTTTTTAAAATTAAATGATTATTAAAGTCATTTAGTTAATATTAAGTCTACAACACTAAGGATTAAAGAAATAAAAAGTTATCCTTTGAAGGCAGTAGTACTATTTTTGAAAATATGTCTCTTATACATGACAACCACATATAGCCACAGTTATAAAGACAAGTAATCAAGAAACACAAATATAAAACATAAGAGTTCTAAGAATTTAAATACTAGTTTAACTCCCAAAGGTAGGAAAACTGTATCTGTTTCTAAGAATTGATGATTATATTCACCAAATACTTTTAGAAGATTTATAAAATTAGGGGATGAGGACATAGCTCAGTAGGTACATGCTTACATGTATGACATCCTGATTTCCAACACAGCCAGCACATGTACATTAAAAAAAAAAAAGCCAGAAAATCAAGAATGGCTACCATTCCACTCCAGACTCAGCCTTCCCACATCCTCCTCCAGGGTCTGGCCTGGTGATTACCCTGACACATCAGTACTTGCTTTTTCACATCCCCCCATATCTAGCCCAGGTCCCAAAGCCAGTGCCCCAGACTAGTCTGGCCACCTATATCTTGCAACAATGACCTCTAGGCTTCCACAGACTTAATATCCTGAATCCAAGCCTAGTGCCACCACCTCCCCCTGAACTATAGCTAACATTTAAACTCCCACTTAGACCCGCCCTACCTACATCCACCCAGAGGACCCTGCCGACTCCACCATCCCAAACCATACCATGCCCTCCACACTCTACACCACATCCTCCTCCAGGGTCTAGCCTGCTAAGAACACAGTGTTTACATCCATGTCTTCTCCGCAATCTACCAGACTTAGCCTGGGTCCAACAAACAGTACATCAGCCTAGTCTCACTTTCCCTGCCTTCACAGCAGAAGGGCTCTATGCTTGGGCCAGTATTCCCTCTATCTATCCACCATATTACATAACCCCACCATGTACACTCAGACCTCCACACTCTCATCTTGGGCAGGAGGAAGCACCCTATTTACCCGCCCAGTTCCCTCTGACCATTAGACTGTATTACGCCCAAGCCACTCCAAACTTCTAGACCCACCCTCCCCACATTCTCTCTTCTCCCCCGTCCTGCTCTATCCACAGCAAACTTAAAACGAACTTAAAGGAAGCCCACATGCCCAGATCTCGAAAGACCAAGTCAGTGTCTTCTCTTCAAATCTAACCAGTCCTATATAAATGCTTGCCAATGAGAATTACATAGTTAACACCAGGACACAGAATTTAAAAGAGCAATTATAAAGTTCACCAAAAAATTCAAGGCGTTTAAAGAAAACACAAAGAAACAGCTCAGTGAAATCAAGGAGAAAAAGTTTAAGGAGAATAAACACAAATATAAGGCTGATGGAAAAGGCAAAGACAATCCAGGACTTGAAAACAGAATTCAATAAAGAAACAGAAAAACTGAACAGAATACAAGGTAAAATTGAAAAACGCAATAGTCCAACTAGAAAACTGAAAGGAAACCCTTACAAGTGGGACACATCAAGAAAAATATAGCAAATCAGGTCTTGAAGTTAAAGTGAAGGATCCTAGACCAAAGAAACAAAAACATGAAAAAAATTTTTAAAAAGCCCCACAGGAAAAGAATACATAGGAAATGTGGGACACCATGAAAACCATCAAACCTTCAAATTGTAGGTAGAGATGAGCAAGAAACACAAATCAATGGCAGAGATCTTCAACAAGATCATAGAAGAAAACTTCCTCCAAGTAAGTTAAGTATGGTGGTTTACATAAGAATAGCCTCCATAGGCTCATATATTTGAATGCTTAAGTCACCAGGAAGTGGGACTATTTGAAAGGATTAGAAGGATTAGAGGTTTGGCCTTAGTTATCTTGGTCATGGTGTCTCTTCACAGAAATACACACCCATACAAATATAAGAACCACATGAAACATCAAATAGGCAAGAATAGAAAAGAAAATCACCATGATATATCATAGTTAAACACTAAGTATCCATAACAAAGATGTGTATTGAAAGCTATAAGAGACTCGCCGGGTGTGGTGACGCACGCCTTTAATCCCAGCACTCGGGAGGCAGAGGCAGGCGGATCTCTGTGAGTTCGAGGCCAGCCTGGTCTACAAAGTGAGTCCAGGACAGCCAGGGCTGTTACCCAGAGAAACCCTGTCTCACAAAAACAAAACAAAACAAAACAAAAACAAAAACAAAAACAAAGAAAGCTATAAGAGAAAAAAATGCAGGTCATATACAAAGGAAAACCCAGCAGAATATCACAGCTGATTTTTCAATGGAAATTTTGAAAAGCCAGAAAAGACTGATGGCCATCTTAGACTAATATACTCATCTAAAATATCTGCCATAATTGAAGGAAAAGAAAAACTTTCCATGACATAAACAGCCTAAAAAAATTTATATCCAACTGTGGTGGTTTGAATAGATATGGCCCCATAGACTCATGAATTTGAATGCTTGGCCCATAGAGTGTGGTACTGTTAGGAGGTGTGGCCTTGTTGAAGTAGGTGTGACTTGTCACAAGAAGTTGGGAGTGGGCTTTGAGGTTTCATATGCTTAAGCTGTACCCAGTGTGGCTCACAGTCTCCTTCTGCTACCTTCAGATCAAGATGTAGAACTCTGAACTCCTCCAACACCATGCCTGTCTGTATCCCACCATGACAATAATGGACTAAACCTCTGAAAATGTAAGCCAG
>CAJQZJ010034299.1:971621-1034557 GCA_907164525.1 Lophiomys imhausi | reverse complement strand
TCATGGTGTCTCTTCATAACAGAAACCCTACAAAGATACCAACAAATGAAATCTAAAGAAAATACAGAAGGCATTATTTCGGGCTAAAGAGAGGAATGATCATAGCAGAGAGATTGTTGAAAGATATATAAAGCCATTTTATTAAAACAAAATACAAAAAAAATTAAAATTTAAAAAAGCTGGACATGCTGGGCATGATGGCACATACCTTTAATCCCAGCACTCGGGAAACAGAGGGCAGGTAGATCTCTGTGAGTTCAAGGTTAGCTTGGTCTACAAAGTGAATCTACACCCAAGGATACACAGAGAAACCCTGTCTCAAAAAACCAATAATAATAATAATAATAAATTTTAAAAAGCTGGACATAGTGGCACATGTCTTTAATCTCAGTACTTGGGAGGCAGAGGCAAATAAATCTCTGTGAGTTCAAGGCCAGTTTGGTCTATAGAGTGAGTTCTAGGACAGCCAAACTACACAGAGAAACTGTCTCGAAAAACAAAACAAAACCTAACAAAACAAAATTTAAAATTGACAACAACAAAAAACCTCTAGTAAACACATAAACCCAAAGAGATTAAACAGCTCATTATTTAACATTCAATAGGTCAAAGAAATAAATTTTAAAACTAAATAAAAATGAAAATACAACACAACAAAACCTCTGGGACACACTGAAAGCAGGTTAATCCTATTAGGTTAATCTTATCTCTAAGTGCCTATGCTAAAAAAAAAAAAATCAGAAAAAGGCCAGGCATTTTTTAAATCCCACACCTTTAATCCCAGCACTTAGGAGGCAGAGGCAGGTGGATCTCTGTGAATTCAAGGCTAGCCTGGTCTACAGAGTGAGTTCCAGGATAGCCAGGGATACCCTGTCTCAAAAAACTTTTTTAAAAAATCAGAAAAAGCACAAAAAAATGGCTTAATGAAGCAACTCAAAAAGATGGAAAAACAAGAACCAAATTCAAACCTAATTGACAGAAAATAAAAATAAAAACTACAGAGAAATCAATTAAATAGAAACAAAGAATCAACAAGTCTAAGAGCTAGTTCTTTGAAAGACAAACAAAACTGACAGACCCTTGGCCCAACTAATCAGAAGAGAGAGAGAAAACCTAAATTACCAGAGTCAAAAATTAACAGGGAAACATTACAACAGACACCAAATAAATTCAGATTATTATAAGGAAATGTTTTTAAAACCCGAATTACATGAAACTGAAAAACCTAAAAGAAATGAATGAATTTCTACATTCAGGCAAACCAACAAAATTAAACCAAGAATAACAAATGAGGGGATTGAAATCGTAATTAAAACCAGGACCAGATAGATTCACAGCAGAATTCTACCAGACATTCAAAGATCTACAGGTAATCATTCCTAAACTACTCAAAAAAAGTAAAAAGAAAAAAAGAAACCGAATGAACACTCCCAAACTCCTTCTATGAAGCCAGTATTGCTCTAATACCCAAAACAGGTAAAGATACAACAAAAAAAGAAAACCACAGGCCAATATTCCTAATGAACACACTAAAAAATACTCAATAAATTACTTGCAAGCAGAATACAAATATACATCAGAAAGAATCTTCCCACAACCAAGTTGGCTTTATCCCTGAAATGCAGGGATGGTTCATCACTCACAAGTTAATAAATGTAATAAATCACAAAAATGGACTTAAAGGCAAAAATCACATGATAATCTTAGTACAGAAAATTTCTTTGACAAAATTCAACACGCCTTCATGACTAAAGTCTTGTAATGCATGGCTGGAGGGAACATAGCTCAGCACCATCAAAGCTGTACACAAGAAACTCACCACCAATATCATCCTAAATGGAGAAGAGCCTGAGATCAGAAGGAGACAGGGCTGTCCACCATCTCTACTGCTTTTCAACACTGTGCTCCAAGCACTAGCTGGAGCAATAAGGCAAGAAAAAGAGATTACAGGGATAAAAATAGGGAAAGAAGTCAAACTACCCCTGTTTGCAGATGATATGATACTATACATCAGAGGTCCCAAAAATTCTACCAAGAATATGTAGAAACAAAAATAATCAGCAAGCCGGGCGGTGGTGGCACACGCCTTTAATCCCAGCACTTGGGAGGCAGAGGCAGGCGGATCTTTGTGAGTTCGAGGCCAGCCTGGTCTACAAAGTGAGTCCAGGACAGCCAAGGATACACAGAGAAACCCTGTCTCGAAAAACCAAAAAAAAAAAAAAATAATAATAATCAGCAATATGGCAGAATATAGACTGCACAAATCAACAGTTTTTCTAAATACTAACAACAAACACACAGAGGACATCATGGACACCCCCATTCACAGTAGCCTTTAGGAAAATTAAGTATCTAGTAATAAACCTATCCAAAGAAATGAAGGAGTTCTACAATGAAACTTTAAACTTCTGAAAAGATAAAGCCAATAGAAAATGGAAAGACATCCCAGGTTCATGGATTGATAAAAGAAACATTGTAAAAAGGCCAATTCCACTGAAAGCTATAACAGATTCAATGCGATCACAATCAAATCCCTATCTCATTCTTCCCAGAAATAGAAAAAAAAAAATCCTAAAATTTATATGGAACCAAAACAGACCCAGAATAGCTAAAACAATCCTGAGCTTGGGTGGGAGGGAATGAGGAAGGGATTACAACTGCAGATCTTAATATATATTACAGAAGCATAGAAATAAATCCAATATGGAGTTGTTAGAAGACCAATAGAACAAAACTGAAGACCAAAACATGAGCTAACAAAACTTCAGCCACTTAATATGTGACCAAGATGCCAAAAACATAAGCTGGAAAAAAGAAAGCAACTTCAAATACAACAAATGGTGCTAGAAAAAAATGGATATTTACATGCAAAAGATGAAATTAGACCCATTTCTATCACCTTGCACAAAAATTAACTCCAAATGGACCAAAGACTTAAACATGAAACATGAAACACTGAAACTGCTATAAGAAAACATACGCAGTACCCTATATGACATAGGTGTAGGGAAGGACTTCCTGAACAGGACTCCATTTGCCCAAGAATTAAAGCCAACGATTGACAAGTGGAACTTCACGAAACTAAAAATCTTCTGCACAGCTAAAAAACAGTCAACAGGATGAAGAGGAAGCATATAGAATGGGAAAGGATCTTTGCCAGTTACACATCTGACAAAAGATTAATAACTAGAACACACAAAGAACTAAAACAAAACAAAACAAAAGCTCCCATCCAAAAAATAGACCTAGGACCTGAATAGAGACCTCACAAAAGATGAAAAAAAAAAAAGCTAAGAAATATCTCAAAAAGAATTCAACGTCCCTAGTCATTAGGGAAATGTAAATCAAAACAACTTTGAGATTACCTTACCCCAGTGAGAAAGGCAGAAATCAACGGAACAACCAGCAACAAGTACAGGGATGCAGGGAAACCCTTATTCTCTGTATGTTGAAAAGCAAACTGGTATACCATTGTGAAAATCAATGTGGAAAATTCTGAAAAAGCTAAAACTAAATCTATCATATGACCCAGCTATACCACTCCTTGGATATGCCCAAAGGACTTGACATCCTACTCCACAGATACCGGCTCAGCAATGTTCATTACTGTTCTAGTCACAATATGGAAACAACCTAAATGTCCAACAACTGATGAATGGATAATGAGAATATGGTACATATACATTATGAATACTATTCAGTGGTGAAGAAAAATGAAATCATGAATTTTGCAGGTAAATAGAACTAGAAAAGATCATATTGAGTTAGACAACTTGGGCCCAGAAAGACAAATGTTGCATGTTCTCTCTAACTGGAGGCCCTAACTCTAGACCTTCAGATGTGAATACATAGCCTTTGCAACGACAAAAACCAGTAAAGTAAAAATGGGACCATTGCGACAATAGGTGGTTTGGGGAGCAAGATAGAGGGGAATAGTAGAGTACAAGTAATCCGATCAGAAAATGGGGAAAGGGTCAACTCCTTAAGGAAGAGGAAGGAATTAAATACAGAAGGTACAAGAAGAGGGTAAAAAGAATAGCAACATACAACTGATCTGACAGAGGAAACCAGAAAAGGTGGAGCTCCTTAGGGAGGAGGGAAAGAGGTAAATACAGGAGAAGGAGGGAGGGGATAAAACAGGATACAACTCTTCTGATTGGGGAAATTGAAAAAGCTGGACCTCCTCAGGAAAGGGGGAGAGATCTAAATACAGGAGAGAGGGAAGTAAAATAACAAAAGAACCACTGAAAAAGACATAAGGAATTATACTTTCAACTAACGTTAAACTGTAATGCAGGTAATTCAGTGTAAAAATATATCATTTTAACGAACTTCCTTTATCTGGAATGACAACACTTCCTCTAAAAACCAATACCAGACATGAGAAGCCATCTTTTCAGTTGTTGGCCAGGGCTGTCTAAGAGACTTCCCAAACATACAGCCTATTGGTGTTACCCTTGGTTACCACCACCCTCCTCCCCCGACGCTGAAGACATCATACAACTTCAGAAACAGGGCCAATGGTCCCTGAGCTGAACTGACCTTAATGAATGTCCTACCCTGAGGACTAGCTTTCATGGTGCCAGAAGATGCCATGCTAGCTTCCAAAGGAGAAAGGAAACAACCCAGCTATGACACCCATGAACCAGATCAACAACTAGCATGGCAAGATAACCCTACAAGTACAGAGGTAGGATATCTTGAGCTGGTAACCAACCTCTCTCTCAGAGGACTTAAGACTTGCTCAACAAGAGAGGTATCATGTCTAGTACTAGAAACCTAGCTAACTGTCCAGTACTAGTGAAATCATGGTTATTGGAGGAGACTCTACAACCACTAGTTTACTAAACCAGCATAATCCCTAACAATAATCTATAAACACTTATCCTTATACCCACAGATAAGTGTAGTCTTCACTCCACATCAAGGAAACTTTTCTTTCCAAGAGACAGAGAACACTACAGAAAACCACAACTGATCAGTGTACAGTTGTGAAGTCAGTCCTAATGGATACAACTTCAAAACACCCACTTACCTAAAGCTCAGGGAATACTGTGGAAGAGGGGGCAGAAAAACGGTAAGAGCCAGAGAATCAAGGACTTTGCTGTGAGATCGTGTCTCCCAGTAACATCAGAATCTAAGCCAATAAAGTCTCACCAACAAGACTACCCAAATGAGAGCTGAAGGAGGACACCAATGAACACGCAAGCTGTATGCATAAAAGCACGAGTCCTCAGTCCTACATAGAAAACTACAGGCAACCGAGGAAAGCTGGGAGTGGGAGAGGTGGCCTTCCCCAGGAAGAGCACACCAATTAGTTATCCAATGTCAAATGGCCAGCCCTGACAACATACATACAAGTAACATTATATGGACTCAACACGTTTTATCTGGGAACATATATAAATACAAATATGTATCCAATAACAATTGATGAAAAAAGAGGCCATTAAATTTGGAGTGAGGAGGGGTATATGGGAGGATTTAAAGGGAAGAAAGGAAAGAAATGTGCAATTAAAATACAATCTCAAAAATAAAAAAAGTCAGAAAACAAAAAATTATAACATTAATGATATATACTACTGTTTTTTCCAGATTTACTAAGATCCAATTCACAAATTTAAATTATGTATGTGCAGTATAACGTAATATTTTTATACATATATACATTGTGAAATAGCACAATTAAGCTAATTAATATATCCATTCCCTTACATAATTACCTACTCTATGATGAGTACATTTTAGATCTACTCTCTCAGTAATTAGTATTCACTATAGTTGTCATGCTGCATAAGAAGTTCTACTTCTTAGTCATCCTGACTGAAATTGTACCCTTTGGCAATTATCTCCCCATTTCCCACTACTACCAACCGATGGCAACCACCAATCCACCCTGTGTCTGTGATGCATATAACTGATCTAGTTTACATGGCAATTCCCTTTCTCTGCTGGCTTACTCACCTTAGCATAAAGTCCAAAAAAGGATTGTCAAAAGTTCTGAGTTTTCTGAATCCTAGCTTCTTCAATAAGTGTTACCTAGTTTATTTAATGCACACCAAACACACCATTGGGCAGTCTGTATTACAAACGAGTATAGCAGGAAGAGGATAGTAGCTCAGTGGTAGGTCCTAGCATGCCTAAGGCCTTGAGTTCAATTCCCTCTATCACAAAAAAGAACACAGCAAACAATTAGATACATAATTGCAGATTGATAGATGACTTCATTTTTTAAAAAGCTGGTCCTTTGCCCTCTCTACTTAGACCAAGACAAACTGGTGAAAGGAATACTGACTTCACCTGGGAATCCCTAAGTGAGTCTCAGTGCTGAAGGCAGGAATATGCCATGTACAGCACGGGGTTCCCTCCCCTTCCTTCTGAGGGCAGCACAGTGCTCTGTATTTCTCTTCGATGCTTCTTCACAACTACGAGAGTAACTGTTTGCTGTGCACCTCAAATGTATGAAGTTATGAAGTTACTTTGGCTTCTCCATCTGCTGACAGTCTCATACCCAACTGAGTCATCAAGATTTCTCAATTATGTCATCATAATTACAGGATGACAGCTAGACAGAACCTGGGAAGTGGGGAGTCTTATTTAAGGTCATGTATCCTTATTTCTTTATTTTATATAATGAAGTCTGAGGTAATGGGATTTATTTGACCAAAGTCAAAGATATAGCGAGGGGCAGTGTTATAAGTCCGGTTCGCAGAGGCTTTCTTTCCCTGACACTTCAGCTTACTCAGATTAGCCTGCTTCCCCCACCTCACAAATTTCATTCTTCTAGCTGCCCTACTTTACAATATATAGCTATTACCCCTGCCAAACATATCTATGTGGAGTCACAGAGCTCTTCCTGTTGAAGACACAAAAAACACAGGGCCCACAACTAATTTGAAGCTTGACTTCCTGTACTCTCAACCTTTCTACCGAATTCACTCCTTTCTTCTTTAGATGCAGCACACCCATTGGCTTTTCCACAAACCTGCTTTTATCCCACTTGTTGGCCTCTCTATGAATTCCCACAGTAATTCACTGTTGGCACTGCTTTCCTGTCTGGCTCTACACCATGTCTGCGTCTGTGGACACTATTAGATATGCTAGGCTTTTGTAACGGTCACAGTGAGCAAGAGAGCATGCAGAGGGCAGTGAGAGCTGTTTGAGAACTTGCTGTTATTAAGCTACACTCTCCTTCCTAGACTGTGGATGTTGGCAAGCGCTCACCACTGGGCTACATCCCCAGCCCTAGAAGTTGCTATGGTTTGTTTTAAAACATTCCTGTTTTCTTCTTAATCGCTGGGTATTGATCTTGTAACATGTTAAAGCACAATTTCCTTCTAACTTAACACAGCAAATCACTGCAAGTGTCTGTAAATGAGACTTACTTTTGCTTTAAAACAGTTCTCAGAGCATCTTTCTGTCCCATGGCATACTGAGAAATAAAGATGTCATTTGCTGAAAAATGAAGACACAAAAATATATTTCAGATTCTGAAGAACAAAAAGCGAAGATTGAGGGTTAGGAGTATAGTTCTGTGGCAGAACACTTCCTCGGTATGCATGAGGTCCTAGGTTCAATCCCTGGTACTATTTTTAAAAAGAATGAATAAACAAATTTTGATTTGCAATTTGTAGTTCACATTGTGGCACTCAGGATGCACAGGCATGAAGTTCCCTGCAAGTCCGAGGCTACCCTGTTCTACCACAGCAAGTTCCAGTCCAGCCAAGGCTACTGCAAAGCTGTATCAAAAACAAAATAAATATCCCATAACAAATCTTTGCAATGAGCTCCTTACAACAAAATAGGCTTTTCCTGTATAAGTCCTTTTACAGATTTTAGATACTATTAGTAACCTAATTTGAAAAGAAAAACTAGGGCTGGAAAGATGGCTCAGAGGTTAAGAGCACTGGCTGCTCTTCCAGAGGTCCTGAGTTCAATTCCCAGCAACCACATGGTGGCTCATAACCGGCTGTAATGAGATATAGTGCCCTCTTCTGGGCTGCAGGCATACAGGCAGACAGAACACTGTACACATAACAAATAAGTAAACAAACAAACAAATAAATAAAAACATAATAAAATAATAAATAAGTATTTTTCAAAAGAGCTCAGGATGCGGACAGTAGTAGCCTAGCATGCATAAGGCCCTGGATTTGATCCCTAGCACAAAATAAATACTATTAAGCTATTGAATGAATAAGCTAATTCTGGGCTGGAAACATGGTTCAGCAGTTAAAAGCACTTACTGCTCTTACAGAGAACCTGGGTTCAATTCCCAGCACCCATGTGGTGACTCACAACCCTCTGTAACTTCAGTCCCAGGTGATCTGACCCCCCCTCTTTTGACCTTCTTGGGTACTCATGATACAGGCAGGCAAAATATTCACCCATACACACAAAATAAATAATTATATTAAAATTTTTAAAATGTAAAGCCAATTTTATCCATACAAAGAAAATACTGACACATACTATAATATGGATAAACTTAAACACATTATGTAAACTCAAAGAGTCGGGCACAAAGGTTAAACACTGTATGATACCATTTGCATGAGGTGCCTGAGGTGGTCAGAGTCACAGAGGCAAGAGCACAATGTCAATGTACTTAATGTCTCTGAATGTCATCAAACCCAGTCAGTGAACTGTGCATTCAAAATTAAAACAAAAATTTTCTGTATATTTTAACTCACCTTTAAAAGATAATTATGTTAATCTACTATAAATCAATAAAATCTATATTAATTTACCTTTGTGTGTGTTGTTCTCTTCTGTTTTATCCAAAGGTAGCCTCAGAACTACAGCATCTTTAGAAAACTCCTTTGGGCATAAAAGAAAAGAGTTAAGACTGAATGAACTTTACAGTTATGACTAATGAGGTAACAATTATAGCCATTTGTTTGTTGAGAAGTAGGAAGGAAGGTCTGCACATTTTATTATTTAATTCCCAACACTACATGTTTCTTAGGTACTTTGAAGCCACTCAAGGATCTCCCAATGACTGAGCAATGTGATATCCGAATAGTGAATGAGAAGATGAACAAGCAAGCAGAAGTGGAACAAGCGCCTGATTCAAATCCACCTTTGAACATCTCAGCTGCTCCTGTGACAATCTGTCTCAAGGGTGAGTCACATGGAGGGAGATGGCATGGTCATATAACAGTACAACACTGCAAACTGACCACAGCTCTCATGGTCACTGAGCTCACATCTTGCCTTACAAAGTTGTCCTAGGCAGTCACATCTACAGTTCAAGAGCTTTCTGTTCAAGTGCGACCCTACAACTCATCTCTAAGCCTCCATGCAGGGACTGTGGAACTCTTCAGGCACTCCATCAATTCCACGCTGCTCTTCACCTTCCTTTTTTTCTGCTAAATCATAAAAGGGAAGGAAAAAGAGGGCTGGGGGTGACGGCGCCACAGTTACAGCACTGCCTCCCAAGCTCAAGGACCAAAGTTTGGAGCCCCACAACCAAAGTAAGTCCTGGGGAAATATGGAGCCCCCTTGTTGCTCCAGCCCGATAGTAAGACGAGTCACACCACTGACACACTCTGACTGAAGTAAGGACAGTGGGGGATGCTTCCTGACAGCAACCTCCAGCCATGACATGGACACACACCCTCACTCCTCCACATGCAAACACGAACACGCACATGCACGCACAGGAGCCACATATATACATGGAACAAAAAAAATTTTTTTTTTTTTTGTTGACAGGTGTCAATTTCCTAAACACCAAGAAGACTAACTATATGTATCTGATGTCTCATATCCCTCAGATCATAGTCTCTAAAACATTTCTTCAGCTACTAAGATGGCTCAGCAGATGAAGGCGCTTGCTGCCAAGCCTGAGGACTCCAATTTGATTGCTGAGACCCTCGTGATAAGAGAGAACAAACTCTTGAAAGTTGTCCTGTGACCGCTACACACAAAAATGGCACGCACACGCCCACACACACACCTACATGTACACAAAACAGACTGTGATAAGAATAAAACGAACAAATGAAAAACAAAACATTTCCCTAAATACGAGATACTTACATAAAACAAAATAATGTTAAACAAAACATAACTTAAAAAAATCTTGAGAATATCGAAGCTTTAATTTGATTTGGAATACTTTTACTTACACTCTTATTAGACACGGGGGGATTTTCTGACAGAGGCTGGTGATATTTTCTAGCAGAAGTTAAATCCAATGAACCTAAGAAAGCAAAGGAGTCAGTGAGTGCTGCTTTGTTGTCTTTCCTAGGGACTGAACCCAAGGCCTCTCTCATGGTAAGCGGTAGCATTGAGCAGCAAGTCCTATCTGAATGGCTTTTAAGTCAAAACCTGACCCTTGGCAACTATATAGGCATGATCCAAGAACTGAGAATCTCTGTATTAATTTAAAAACAAAATGTCAAGAAACTTCCTTGTAAAAGAAACTGAGAAAATACACTTAAATATATTCCAGTGAAAGACTAAAGCTGGTTGTTTAGCAAAATAAGGATGAGTCAAGCAATGAGATGTAAAAAGTTTGAAGAGCAGAGGTCAAACTTCTTTCACTGCAGTGCTCAAAGGCAGAAAAGACAGGTGAGTGTCTGTAAGTTTGAGGCTAGCCTGGTCTATGGAGTGAGTTTCAGGCAAACCAGAGCTACACTGAGAGACACTCTCTCAATAAAATAAAATAGGATGGTTTTTTGTTGTTGTTGTTCTGTTTTTAGGTTTTTCGAGACAGGATTTCTGTGTGTATCCCTGGCTGTCCTGGAACTCACTCTGAAGACCAGGCTGGCCTTGAATTCAGAGATCCACCTGCCTCTGCCTCCCCAGTGCTGGGATTAAAGGCATGTGCCACCACACACGGCAAAATAGGATGGTTTTAAAAGGAATTTTTTTCGGGGGGCTGGAGAGACTGCAAAGCACGTAAAAGTGCTTGTTCTTGCAGAGGACTGGAGTTTGGTACCTTCAACAGACAGCTAGAAATCTCCTGTAAGGCTAGCACTACATAGATCCAACCACTCTGGCCTCCATGGGTACCTGACCTCAGGTCCACACACCCATACACAGACACACAACTGAAAATAGTATTTCTGGAAGTCCTAAGTGGTATTTATGCAGTGTGGGGGAAAAAAATGTGATTCACCAGAACAAACCTTGAATATAGCCAGCCATGGTAGTGCATACCTTTAATCCCAGCATTCAAGAGGCGAATTTCTTTGAGCCCAAGTCCAGTCTGGTCTACATAGTGAGTTCTAAGCCAGTCAGGGCTCTACAGGGAAACCATGTTTCAAAAACAACCAGAGAGATATAAAAGCCTGATTTAACAGAAGAGCTGCTATAGTGTACCTCCAAAAAGCAGCAAGCACACTGCTGTTCTTGCACACACATTCACTAATATGATCCTTAAAATAATCAGTATTTTTCACAGCTCTAAGCAGGACATGTGAACTGTAAATACAAAAGCCACCAAAGACTGAACTTATGTGTTTCTCCTATGCCAGAATGGACAGCACTATCAAAAGAGAAAGTAGAGCATTTGGCGACTATCAAGCAAGATTATACACACTCACTGTATCCATCATGGGTGTGAACAAGAACAGGATGTTGGGATCACACTAAGAACAAGCACAACAGAAAATATTCAAGTTTCATTCGTTCTACATGCTGAAATCTTTTGTAGACTTGTCTGGTTATTTTCCCAGAGAATCACATTACTTTGCAAACATCTGTACAAACCAGACTTGTATCTTACATTTGAGAATGTAAACACTGACTCCTCTATTTGGGGGCCTGTACAACCCAAAGTAGAGATGAAAATAAAGACTAATGATTTACAAAAAAAAAAAAAAAAAGTAAACTGGGTGGAAAACTGCAACATTTACAATTACATACCACATGACGTTCCATTTGTGCTAGTCCTCATTCCAACGGCAAGGCGTTTATTTTCAGACAATGCTGGAGGAACACGGGGCAGCTCATCTTCCAACACAGCCTTACCCCCTTGGTTTGGAGAAACAACCTCTCGCAGTTTCCTCGCTGGCATCTTAACCCTTTCCCCCTTTTCCAGGCTAAACTCGAAGTTTTTCATATGGTTAGTCACAAAACAAGTCCTGCGGTTCTTAATAGACTTTCTTCTGGGTTCACAGACTTCAGGACACAGTTTCACCTCTTTGAGTACCAGAAAAAGAAGCGAGGATGGAAGTGAATTTGATAAGGAATTCCTGAATTCCAAAAATAATTATGAAGCAATCATTAACTTAAAAAAAGTCTAAAAGTCAGATTATTTCTCAAGCTGTAAATTTCAGTTTTGATATTTAATCCAGGAGTAAATACGAAAGGAATTACGCCAAGAGCAAAGAAGAAGCCAGGGGAACCGTATTAACAATGAACTCCCCCAAAGCCCTGGGCTGCCGCTGAGAACCCCAACAGACGTGGAGGCGAGGTTAAGGTTTGTTGCGGAGACCCAGCCGAGCAGGTAACGCTAAAATCCTGTTTTTAAAATATCACCCTCATAAGACCTTAATAACTTTCTTCCTACGAGTCCAGACGCAATTTCGGACACTCCAATTTAGTCTTCAGCGTCTCCATTGAAGCTGGCAAACACGCCGTCACATCTGTAACATGACAACAGGTTCGGTTGCTCGCGGGTCAACACCCTCTTTCCCCCGAAAGACCGCCTTTGAGAATCGCCACGCGTGCGCGGAACGACCCAACCCCCGCCAACCGGAAAGTGAGCGCTCTGGAGCACTCTGGTGCTCTTACATTCGCGTCCGGGTGGAAACAAACTCCCAACTTCAAAGAAATGAGACGTTATTTTTTTTTTTTAAATGCAGCATACCTCATTTATTTAGGATACGATCTTAGGTACTCCTCGAGGACTGAAACCCTCTTCGATCAGCCCATAAACACCACTTTCGTTTACCAAGGGTTATTTACACTGTAGCAACTGCAGACCGTTAGAGGCCTAGGGTTAAGTATATTAGGCTTTCTAGAAACTTCGACAGATTCGGTAGCTGTGGGAAAGGAAGTGAGCAACGCAGAGCACTGTCTAACGGATAATCACAGAAGTTAATCCTTGGTGATTTTAGAACTCACGTGGTGTACTCGCTTTTGGGTCTACATTTTCCCATGTTGTAACGAATCTGCGTCAAAGGGTCTAAAGCTCTGCTTGACATCACTGCCCCCACGTGTTCTCCGCTATCCAGCGGTGCGGCGCCCTCTGTATACTGACCCTCCGAGCGCCAAGCTCAGGCTCTACCCGCAGCGCAGCCCCTCAGCCTGGTACCGGTGTCGGATGCGAGAGCCTGTGGCTAGGTATGGTCGCTCTCCTCTGCTCCCATAATCCCGGGTTCGCGGGCAGTTGGGTGCCAGGCTTCACTCGGGAAAGGTAGCCGGCAGGTACTCCAGAGGGAGCCGCCGCGTGCTGGCGGGTTGTGGGGCTGCGTAACCGGCAGCGCGGCGCAGCGGGGGCCAGACCTACCCGGAGGCCCTGTCACCCCGAGGGTGGGAACCGAGGCCCCCCCGAGACACCGCCTACCCGGGATTGGAGGGCTGGGCACTAGCTTTGGGACTCTAAGGCATCCTCTCGGTGACCTTGAGCTCTCAGACAGGAGCCCCTTTACTGAAAACCTCTGGACTTCCTCGGCTCTTACCCTGTCTAGAATGCAAGGGCTCGTACCCTTCCCTAGTCTCATACTGGAGGACGCACTGCTTCGGGCTCTTTGCTTAGAGGCTTTTAAAAATAGCTTCAGCAAAGTTAAACAATGTAAGATATAAACGTAAGTAACAAATTTTATCTCCTGTATTTCAGCTATGTATGTTCCTTCCAGGCTAGGGTAAAAAGCCTATTCTTTGGTTGTTGTTGCTACCTCATTCGTTTTGTGATTCATCATTTTTATATCTTTTTATATCTGTTACATTTTCTCTTTTGTTGTCCCTTAGGTTTATCTGTTGGTTCATGATTTGTTGTATACGTGTATTAAAAGACAGAATGACAATGTCAGAGCTGCTAGAGGCCTTAGAGATGAGATGAATTAACTTTCGTAATTTCTATGTAAAACTTAGATTAAAAAAAAAAAATGACCTTTCCTCTCTAATTTCAAAACGCTGAACAACAGCTGAGGCGATCGGATAAGTGTCTTAAATAATGTGTAGTGAAATGCCAAACCTGGGGCTGCTCACCAAGAAATGTTCTCATCCTCCATTATTTCAGGGTTCATGCCTTAAGGGCAGACTTTGAATCAAGAAAACAATATGAATTATTTTTCAAGTGCTTTTAGCTCCGATTAACAATGGGTTAGGAGGGCTGGAGAGATGGCTCAGAGGTTAAGAGCACTGGCTGTTCTTCCAAAGGTCCTGAGTTCAATTCCCAGCAACCACATGGTGGCTCACAACCATCTACATTGAGATCTGGTGCCCGGGCATATATGTAGAGCAAATACTGTATACATAATAAATAAATGTTTAAAAAAAAAAAAAAAAAAACAATGGGTTAGGAGTAATCCCAGCGGGGGCGCGGGGAGCAGGCTGATCTCTGAGTTCCAGACAAGTCTGATCTACAAAGTGAATTCTAGGACAGCTAGGGCTATGCAGAGAAACCCTGTCTCAAAAAAACAAAAATAAAAATAGTTGTCTTTTAATCTCATGATCTAACTAAACCTCCTGCAAATAATCTAAAGGATCATGTGGAAGATAATAAAATAACAAAAATTCTATTTAGAATTATGAACTTTCAAAATAGACACTGATTGATAGCCCTTAAACAAAAAGTAGTTCAGGGGATTATTATCCTTTTTGTTAACTATTTATTTTTATGGTTTTTCAAGACAGGGTTTCTCGGTGTAAAATAGCCCTGGCTGTCCTGGACTTGCTTTATAGACCAGGCTGGCCTGGAACTCAGAGATCTGCCTGCCTCTGCCTCCTGAGTGCTTGGTTGCTAACATTTTTTAACTGTTTTTCTTCCCACCTCACTCTCCCTTCCCTTACTCTGGCAGTATACATCTATAGATACACTTTGTTTCACTGAAGCATTTGGAAAGAAGTTTCAGACATCATGAACTTTAGCCCTAATTGTTTCAGTCTGGGCTTCCTTAAGGATATTATACATCTCAGAAGATTCTTACACTTAAGACAACATTCAGATTTTCCTAATTATCTAAAAAATCCTTTATTGTTAGGATAGGGGCCTGCTGCCTTAAGCCCTTAAAAGGCCAGGTCCCACAACTGGAAGTGATCTGTCCATTTCTGTTTGTTTGTCTCTCTCTCTCTCTTTTTCTTCTCCTTCCCTCTACTGCTGGAAGCCTGGAACTCAGTAGAGATCCATATGCCTCTCCCAAGTGCTGGGATTACAGGTGTGAGCCACCACACCTTGCAAGGCCCATTTTCTTAATAAACTTATTCCTGAAGTGATTGCATGTTGGCTTCTTTTCAGGGAATGACTGCTCTTCTCAAAAGAAAATCTTTCTTGATTCAGGGCACAGCTGAGATTGACATATTGCGCTTAATTGCAGTGACTCTTACGACTCAATCTACATCAGCTATCTACTGTTTATAGCATTTTTTATGCTGTGACGATGTGTATGTAAATGTATGTATGTGTATATGTGTGTTAGCATGATTGCCTGATACCTGGGGAGGCCAGAGAAGAGTGTAGAGTCCCTTGGAACTGGTACTGTCCCTTGTGAGCTCTGTGGGTACTGAGAACTGAACTTGTTGCAAAAGTAACAAGTACTCTTTTTTTTTTTTTTTTTTTTTAAGAAACTGGGTTTCTCTGTGTAGCCCTGGCTGTCCTGGAACTTGCTCTGTAGATCAGGCTGGCCTCCAACCCACAGAGTTCCGCCTCCCTCTGTTGGAATTAAAGGCGTGTGCCTCCACAACTGGCGCAAGTACTCTTAACACTAAGCATCTCTCTATCCCCTCTTAGCATTTTTGAAGACTAGTCCAATTGTCTTCAGTTATTCTACACTATGGATTCTCCTACTTATTCCCTCATGATCAGAGAAAGAGGCCAGAATGCCACTAAAGTAATACTGTGTGCTTTAGGGCATCCCAGCAGGGAATTTTGCCTAGTGGTAGCAGCTACTTTTGTGATTGATTCACTTAATTATGGAGGTGACTGATCTTACCAATGAAACAGGATAAGTTTCTTTTTTAAGTAACCTATAGAGGTGCTTGAAAACCATGGGTGTATCTTGTTTCCTACCATATCCCTTGGTTTTATCCATTCATGAGCCTTTACTGAACCCCAGGGTTGTGAATCACATTACCAATTATGTAGGGACTAGGAACAGTTGTAGTAGCTAAGGATGTCAGAAGAGTCACTTGTAAATTTAAGTCTTACTAAGATTTAGTTTCAGACAGATGCAGAAACCCACACCCATACATTATGTGGAACTCAGGAAGTCTTGAGGAAGAGTTAGGGAAAGGATCAGAGGAGCTGGAGGGGTCATGGACACCACAAGAAAACCTACGTGGCTAACTACCATGGGCCCATGGGGGGCCCATAGATACTGTACCACCATCCAAACAACATGCATGGACTGGCCCTAGGCCCGCTACACATGAAGCTGATGGGCTGCTTGATCCTCACATCCCCTAACAATTGGATGGGAGCTGTCTCTGACTTAGACTCTGTTGCCTCCCTCTGGATCCCGTTTCCCTAATGGGCTGCTTTGTCTTGCCTCAGTGAAAGAGGAGGCACATAGTCCTGATGCGATTTGATGTGCCACAGTGGTTTGGTGGCAGGGGGTTATGGTACAGATGTGCATATTGTTTACAAAGAAATGAACAGTAATTATCTCCCTACCCTATGGTGCCCTTGTTAATTACTTTTCTTTTTCTTGTTTCCTTATTTTTTTTGTTTTTCAAGATTTTTTTTTTATATAGCCCTGGCTGTCCTGATACTCTATAGAGCAGGCTGGCCTCAAACTCAAAGATCTACCTGCCTCTGCCTCCTCCATGCTAAAGTTCAGAGTACTTTAGTCCTGAGGACTCAAGGTATGTACCACCATGCCTGGCTTGTTAATTACTTTTCAGTATTACATTTCTGGGAATTGTGAAATGAAGAAACAAATTTCAGAGTGCTTGATCACTCTCTTGATCTCCAAAAAAAAAAAAAAATGGATTTCCTTTCTGAGGAGGAAATTAATTTAAGAAAACAAGATGCATTAGAGAAGAGATTACAAGCTAGGCATGGTAGTCCACATATATCTGTACTCTTGGCACTTGTGAATATATCAAGTTCAAGTCCAGCCTGGCTACATGGAAAACTCTAGCACACATGAGATCATGTCTCAAAACGCATAACGCAATTTATAGAAATACTTAATAAATGTAAATATCTAGTTAAAAAAATCAAAAGAGCTTATAATTCTTTTGGCTGTTGAGAGAATATTGTTATATAGGTAATGTTCAAAATAGTAGCTTATTGGGTGTATCATACAGTTGTTAAAATATAATGGAAAATCCTGAATTTTATTTATTTTTATTTCATTTGCATTGGTGTTTTGTCTTCATGTATGTGTGTGTGAAGGTGTCTGATCCTCTGGAATTGAGTTACAGACAGGTATGAGGTACCATGTGGGGACTGGGAGTTGAACCCTGGTCCTCTAGAAGTACAGCCAGTGCTGCTCTTAACCACTGAGCCATCTCTTCAGCCCCTAAATCCTAGATTGTAAAGTCTGAATGCCTCAGATGGTCCTGAGTTGTTCTAGTTAATCTGAAAGCAATCTCCTGTAAATGTTTGAACATCTTAGAATTATTAGAAGAGCCGGGCATGGTGGCGCACGCCTTTAATCCCAGCACTCGGGAGGCAGAGGCAGGCGAATCATTGTGAGTTTGAGGCCAACCTGGTCCACAAAGCAAGTCCAGGACAGCCAGAGCTGTTACACAGAGAAACCCTGTCTCGAAAAACCAAAAAAAGAAAAAAAAAAAGAATTATTAGAAGAATCACAAGAAATGTTTAAGGTATAGCATAACATTCTTTTTTTTTTTTTCTGAGACAGGGTTTCTCTGTGTATCCCTGGCTTGCTTTGTAGACCAGGCTAGCCTTGAACTCACAGAGATCTGCCTACTTTCTGAATGTTGGGGTTAAAGGTGTGTGCCACAATGCCCGGTGACATTGTTTCTTTTTTAAACAATGCTAATGAACTATAAACTTGAGACTATATAAACTAATTTCACTTAGTAAAAAGGCAAAGGCCAGCAGGCATAACTTGGTGATGAAGCATTTGCCTAGGGTGCCCAATGCTGTTCTTTGACTCCTAGGTACACACGGAAAACCCTGATTTATCCTGTCATTCAGTGTGGTAATAAAAATGAAGCGCCTTTAAGATAAATTAGCTGCAGGGAGTTGTGGTGTGCGCCTTTGATTCCAGCATTCACATGGTGGAAGGAGAGGACCAAGTCCCGCAGTTGTCCTGCTTGCGTACACTCTAAGGTGAATGAAATCAAACGGCACAATCCTTCCTAAAGCGGTGAGGCAGCTGGGCCAGTAAAGGCTCTTGCTACACTAGGTGTCTGAATGAGGGCAGCCTGCTCTTCACAGGAAGACTTTGTCTCAGAAACAAAACCAAACAAAAGTTATCTAGCCAATAGAAATCACATTTCACTAAAAAGAAGGGCCTTCAGCAGTCATATTCCATTGCATTCAATTTTCAGGTAAGAAATCCAGCCTCACTGAAGACATTCAAGCAGAAGGTGGGACAGGTGCTTTTCTGGAGCAGAAAGGAAACTCATGCATCAGAAAAGGTTTGCTCTGATAAAGTCTATCTTTACTCTTAATATCTCTGCTTCTCTGAGATACTGGTTAGCCATAAAACTAACCGTGTTCTATAGTCATTCTCAGACCTAAGTGAAATCTGTCCAATCTCTCCAGATTCCAGGGGGATAACCAGAAAGTAGCCCTATTTGAATATTTGCCTCCGTGGTAACAAGACATTTGACATGATCTCGGGAAGTCAGGGTCAAATAATGGAATAACCTGGGCTGGAGAGACGGCTCAGCGTTAAGAGCACTGGCTGCTCTTCCAGAGGACCCGGGTTCG
Organism: Lophiomys imhausi; assembly: GCA_907164525.1. Lineage (NCBI taxonomy): Eukaryota > Metazoa > Chordata > Mammalia > Rodentia > Muridae > Lophiomys > Lophiomys imhausi. The sequence goes on along the minus strand of CAJQZJ010034299.1, from coordinate 1,015,530 downwards.
GTTCCCAGAACCCCTGTCAGGCAGCTCACAGCACCTGTAACTCCAGCTTCAGAGGCTCTCACACTCTCTTCTACCTCTGTAGGTACCTGCATGCACATGCATACATCCTCACACAGAGACACAGAAAGGAAGGGATTGCTAAAGGCATATTAAGAACATTAACAAAATCACTTAGCTGGGCATGGTAGAACACACCTATAATCCTGGCACCTGGTTAGTGTGGGTAGGAGAATCAGGAGTTCAAAGTCATCCTTGGCTACAAAACAAGTTGGAGACAAAATTTGGGCTACATGAGTCCAGTTGTCACCAGTAGTAGATATACATGAGGGGCTTGAGAAAATTGGGACATCCCAGTGTACCAATCACTGACAGAACATTTAAAGATTTCCTGTATCAGCCACTTATGTCTTGCTGAGAAAGTCAAGAACTGTAACCTGAAGAAGCACAAGGCTAGAAGTAGGGAGAAGAACCAGATTTTGGCATTAGTTATCATATAAGTTCTAACGACCCATAGGTAAGGAAATGACGGGTCATTTTCAGTGTGAACTGTAGACATTCTGGTTTGCAGTGTGTTCCTGAGTTAATGAGCCTTACAGTTGGCAGTGTGCTGACAAGCCAGGCATGTTTCATTCTCACATTTTAAACTTCCGGTCAAATAGTAGCTTTGTTTACTACTTCATTCTATGCAAATTATGTTACCAAATCTTAGCCCTCTTCAGGATGTTTTCTTTCTGTATGTAACTTTTAAAAAATGTGTCTATTTGTATGTATGCCCTTAGTAGCCAGAAGATGGTGCCAGATCCTCTCGAGTTGGAGTTCTATAGGTGCTTGTGAGCTGCCTGGTGGTGCAGGTGCTGGGAACTTGTAGTTGTCTGGAAGAGCAGCAGGCACTCTTAATTTGTGAGCATTTCTCCAGCCTCTCTATTCTGAGATTATTACAGGTTCAGTGGAGTTGTGATTTTAGAGCTCACTTATGCCCTTTACCCAGATTTGCACAAGAATAACATATTACAAAGCTGGAGGACAGTGTCTTGCCTAGGATACTGATATATAGTCAAGATACAGTATGTTTCCATTTCAGAGATCTCATGTTGCCTTCCTGTAGCAACACCCACTCCTCTTCTACCCCCTTCCTTCTGTAGCCAATAGCAACTACTACTATGTTCTGTGGGCATGTAATTCTGTCATTCCAAGAATATTTATTTCAGTCAGGCATGTTGGTGCACGCCTTTAATCCAGAACTCAGAGTCAGAAGTAGGAGGATCTCTCTGAGTTTGAGACTAGCCTGCTTACATGATCAGCACTACATAGTGAGACCTTGTCTCCAAAAAAGAAAAAAGAATGTTTCATAAAGAGTCATCCAGTATGTAATCTTTGAGAATTTACTTTTTTCACCCCATTGATTATTGAATTCTAGCTATGTTAAAGGGTTTTTTTGTTTGGTTGGTTTTTGGCTTTTTGAGACTGTTTCTCTGTATAATAGCTCTGGCTGTCCTGAACTCACTTTGTAGACCAGGCTGGCCTCAAACTCACAGTGATCTGCCTGCCTCTGCCTCTCAAGTGCTGAGATTAAAGGCAAGTGTCATCACTCCTGGCTTATGTTAAAGGTTTTCGTCTTCATTTAGCTACTTTAGTCCTTTTGATTAGTATCACCTTAACTATATAAGAAATCTTGCTGAGATCTTAGTAAGACTTGGATTATATTTTTTAAAAAATTTTTAAATATATTTTGATAACTTCCCCTTCTCCAACTACTCCCTATAAAGGTATCTTTTATTCACCAGATGCAACTGTTGTGTCAGAGGCTTACTGCCTCCATCTGCTAACCTAGATCTAGTCCTGGAAGTTTCCAGCCTCTGTACAGTCCAATCTAGGCCTAGAATGTTTCAGCCTCTGAGTCTTAGTGCTGTGAATAAGCTCATCCTTTCTAGCTCTTTCTGAACTTTGACTGGCTGGCTCAACTCAGTTGTTCTGGCTCAAACTTCTCCCTAAGATGAATAATCAATATGGCTGTTCTCAGTTTCTCACTGAATTGTTCGGTTTGGCCTCAAAGTAGCTCTCTCCTAATCTTCTGGTTCTTTTTTGTTCCCTGGCTCGTCTGTCTTCACCTGTGTCTAGCTTGTTCTCTCTTCAACCTCCCTCTCTCTCTCCCTCTCTTTCTTTCTCTCAGTCTCTCCTCTCTCTCTCTCTCTCTGTCTCTCCTCTCTGTCTCTCTCTCCTCTGTCTCTCCCTCTCTCTCTCTGTCTCTCCTCTCTCCTCTGTCTCTCCTCTCTCTCTCTCTCTCTCTCTCTCTCTCTCTCTGCCTCTGCCGACCTGCACTGAACTCACGAACGAACTCCAGCCTGGCTGCTTCTCAACTCCCTGACTCACCTAACTCCTTGATCAGAACTCAGAGATCTGCATGTCTCTGTCTCCTGGGATTAAAGGCAGGTCTGTATTCCAGCCGAATCAGAGACCTAGAAGGTCTTTGGGTGTGATCTCTTGCCAGAGCAGCCATGTTCTGAATTAAAGTTCCTCTACAATTCCCAGGTCCTCCTTACCTCCTTACGTATCCAACTTTGTTCTTTCTCTTTCTCAAAAAATAAGAAACAACCTCCACAAAAACCAAATTCAAAACAAAGAGGCAAAAGATGAATTAAAAAAGCCAAAACCAAGCAAAATGAAACAAAAAGCCCACAAAAATGGCATTGAGGTTTGTTGTTGTTGTTGTTGGCCAACTACCGCCTCACCATTTTGGGGAGATGGTGGGGTTGATGGTCTTTTTATAGTTTTCAGGATACATTTTACACGTTCTGATAGGCTGACCTCCTAATCTTTCTGGAAAGGGATCATAGTAATTAGCATTACTTTTAATGCCATTGCACATGTGCTTGTTGTTGGTAAATGTAGTTTGTTTTTTGTATTTCAACTAAGACCTTGCTGGGTTCCCATATTAGTTCTCAGAGATTTTGTTGTTTGTTTGGAGTTGCCATGTCATCTCAGATCGGGATAGGTCTGTGTTCTTCTCCAGTCTGTATGTACTGTGCTTCCCTTTCTTTGGCTTCATGGCCTTAGTGATGGTCTTGCCTTCATAGCACACATCTCTTTGTCTACATTTTTGGAGCAAAGTCTCATGAAACCCACCCCTTTGAACTTACTATGGAGCCTAGGCTGATCCTCCCTAATCTGGGGTTACTCCTGACACACTCAGCTGCTTGTTTGCAGTCTTATGGACAAGTATTGTCTTTTAATAGGAATGTGCATTGAATTTCAGCAAAAAGTTATCATAATCCCCAGCACTCAGGAAGCCAAGGCAGGAGGAGCATGGGTTTGAGGCAAGTGTAAACTACACAATGAGCCCTTGTCTCAAGGGAAAAATAAAAAATGATACCCTTTGGGTGAGTGAAGGAAAATAATTTCTCTTAATGTGGATTTCATTGAGATTATGCTGTTCAAGATTCATTCACCTGCTTGAATTTGTAGGTTTATGTCTGTGGCCAAATTACGAGACCTGTTCATCACTATGTATCTCCCTGGCTGAGCAGGGCTACCATGGGTCATTACCACTCCCTCTGTGGCCTCTCCTAGTTCCACTGGAGGCCTGCTTATCACGGTGAGAAGAGCGGTAAAGCAAACCCTGAATCTCAACCAGGCCTTCTTTGATAATACCCCAGAGGAGAGGAAGACAGATACCTTGGTACTTCCAGTTGGGATAGAAGCTAGTTTTACAAGATTTCCACTGACATAGTAGAAGGTTTTGTTCCTGCCTGACTGGAATAAACCGTCTGCTCTCTATCAGCCTTCTCTTGACACCCCTGTAGTCTAAGTGTCAGAGTGGCTCCCTGCAGCTTTATAGCACGTACCTAATGATGCTGTTTGCTATTGCAGTGGTTCATATATAAGAAATTCCTGGGGCTGGAGAGATGGCTCCGCCGTTAGGAGCACTGACTGTTCTTCCAGAGGACCCAGGTTTAAATCCCACCTCCCACAAAGCAGTTCACAGTTGTCTGTAATTGCCAGGCGTGGTGGTGCACGCCTTTAATTCTAGCACTCGGGAGGCAGAGGCAGGTAGCTCTCTCTCAGTTCAACGCTAGCCTGGTCTACAGAGTCCAGGTCAGTCAAGGATACACAGAGAAACCATGTCTCGAAAAACCTAAAAAAAATTAAAGAAAAGAAATTCCTGTCTTTTGCTGATCCTTTGTTGGTGTTTTTGTTAGACTAGGCTTTCAGGGCAGCATTGGTTTTTACTGATCCCACGTAGAGGTTGCTAGCATCTTCAGTGTTAAGTCTATAAGGCAAAACAGAAAGCACACAAAGAATTTATCCCAAGGCCCTGAGCCAGTCTGCTGCTTTCTCTATGCCTCTGTTTCCTGTATGGTGTGTGTGAGGTCCAGCTTTCTAGCTGCACATAGAGAAAGGATAAAGCAAAGGCACCTCTGCACCCTCTCCTAGAGAACGGTGCATGATGTTTGCAGAAAATGTTTCTTTGACTGGCCCGTGGCCCTTTATTACACCCGTAAAGTTGCAATTCTGTCTTACCTGGCATACGTAAAGAATGACCTACATCCTGTTACTGTTAAGGCATTCTCTGAAGTAAACAGTTACAGTTTTCATTATCATTACTTTAAACTGGGCTGTAACGTGTAGAATGAGAGCAGCAAATGTAGAAGAAATAATGCTTTCCCTTGTGAATGCCTTTTAAAATGCTAGTAGTCATCAGTGACATCTTAGGAAGGACAAAAAAGGAATGAAAAATCAGTAGGTGTGTGTGGTTCATTCATGGTAGTGAGTGGAATTATCGTGTTATTGCATGATTTAATCTAAGCAGAATGAAAATACTAGGGCTGAAGAAATGGTTTGGGGGTTAAGAGCACTTGGTGCTCTTGCAGAGGACTCCAGTTAAATTCCTAACACCTCACTTGGCAACTCACAGCTGTCTGTAACTGTCCTATTTAGTTTCAGCTTCATATAAGAGTATAAAACTCCTGTAAGTTGGGGAACTCTAAATATCTTTCATGAGCCAGTGTTAATTTAATCATAAATAGGATTTGTTAAAAATAAATGGTGTTTATCAACAATTAATAGAACCTTTGCATTATGTAGATTAGTAAAACAAGTTAGAGTTAAATTTCAACTAATAGAATAGTTGTGAAAATTTAGGAAGAATTTTAGAATTTTCTTGGTTTCCCTTAAATCCCCACTGTGAAAGGGGCTTTAATAAGTAGCATTGTAAGACTTTAGGACACTGACTTTTAGTATTGGGGATTTGATTAAGGCAAGGCCTGTGAATCCTGTAGCTAGCTAGCATTAGAAAATAAACTGTTAGCAACCAGGCAGTGGTGGCACATAACTTTAATCTCAGCACTCAGGAGGCAGAGGCAGGCAGATCTCTGAGTTTGAGGTCAGCCTGGTCTACAGAGTGAGTTCTAAGACAACCAAGGATGCAGAGAAACCCTATATCAAAAAAAAAAGAAAGAAAGAAAAAAACCTGTTGTCATTAAAATCTGTGAGGTTATTGATATCTTAAAAATGCATTTATAAATTGACAACTTTGTTTTTGTTTTTAACTTTGAAACAAGGTGACTAAGAAACATACTGAAAGAATATGGCTACACAGATACCAGAATCTGACCAGATAAAACAGGTAAGATACTATAATTAAGGGAAAAGGATCTTGGCTAGGTTTGGTGGCACACATCTGTAATCCCAGCACTCAAGGCAGGGGCCAGTTGATCTCTCTTGAGTTCCAAGGCTATGTAGAGACACTATCTCAAAGGGCAGTGGGGGTGAACTGAAAAAAAGATTGTATGACAACAACTGTGCAGCTGTGTCAGTGATTCCATCATTTAAATGTTCATTATTTCACTTCCAAAGATGAGTAATCCCTGCATGTGGTGCATGTCTGTCAGAAACCCACGAGAAAGATTGTACTAGCCTTGAGGGTCATAGCAGGTTTGAGGCCAGCCTGAGCTACATGGTTGTGGCTGGAATTATTAGTTACCTATTTACTCAGAACAAAGAATATGTGGGTGCAGCATTTATGCCCCAAACTATCTTTTAAAATATTAAAATGTATGTTAGATGACAAAGTGTTTTCTGTTTTTCTTTGGAGGCCAAATCTTATGTTGCTCAGAAGGGTTTCTAAACCCCTAGACTCAAATGATTCCCCACTTTAGTCTCTTAAGTAGCCAGGATATCAGACATTACTCCACTGTAGCTGGCTGTGAAAATACTAGACCAGCAATTGAGAAAATTACAACTACAAAGTGAGACCATGTGTTGTACATTAAAGCTATTTAAGTCAGCAGAAGAATCCAAATTAAAGGAGGGGAAGAAAAGGGTATGCCAGAATAGTTTGTCAAGTGTCAGTAAGTTTCAAAGCATCTTTGCTATAAAGCCTGGGTCTTAAAGCACTTCTTATTTATAGTTTAAGGAGTTCCTGGGGACCTACAATAAACTTACAGAAACCTGCTTTTTGGACTGTGTTAAAGACTTCACAACAAGAGAGGTGAAACCTGAAGAGGTATGAAAAGTGTTGCTCACTAAAAATCCCTGAGTTTGTCATAATCCCAGACTCCATCTGAACATCTCATTACATGTCATTGCTTAGAGGGACTGTGGCAGTCAGGACACACTGCATCAAGGCAGGCCATATTACAGACCAAGTGTCGGTCGGTCCACATATCTGCCTCTAGTCCTGGTGGCAGTGGTCAGGAAGCTTGGCCCTGAGACGTTAGATCGGCCTTAGAAAAAGCAAAGTGTGAATGTGGCAGCAACTGATGGTAATCGCATCTCAACTTTGAGTGTCCTTAAAGACACTTCCACATATCTGCTCAGAATTCGTGGCAATATCTAATTTGTTAGGTGTTTATCTTACAAAGTTTAGGAGAGATACCAAGTTTAATTATTTTTTAGTTTATTTACTTTACTGTTTTTCGAGCCAAGGCTTCTCTGTGTAATAGTCCTGGCTGTCCTAGACTCACTTTGTAGACCAGGCTGGCCTTGAACTTAGACATCCATCTGCCTCTGCCTCCCAAGTGCTGGGATTAAAGGTGTGCGCCACCACACGCAGCCCCATGATTGATTTTTTTTTTTTTGGTTTTTCGAGACAGGGTTTCTCTGAATATCTCTGGCTGTCCTGGACTCGCTTTGTAGACCAGGCTGGCCTCGAACTCACAGAGATCCGTCTACCTCTGCCTCCCAAGTGCTGGGATTAAAGGCGTGTGCCACCAACGCCCGGCAACCCCATGATTTTTTAAAGGAAGATGTTTTAATAATTCCTTGCCAATTTCATTCTTGTATACAGTGGACCTTGATCATGTGATACTCTTTTTTAAAAACATACTTTGTTTACAGCAATGCAATTTACATATTAAATAACATTACAGTAGAATGTCTTGATATATGTGGCAGCAACTGATGGTAATCGCATCTCAACTTTGAGTGTCCTTAAAGACACTTCCACATATCTGCTCAGAATTCATGGCAATATCTAATTTGTTAGGTGTTTATCTTACAAAGTTTAGGAGAGATACCAAGTTTAATTATTTTTTAGTTTACTTTACTGTTTTTCGAGCCAAGGCTTCTCTGTGTAATAGTCCTGGCTGTCCTAGACTCACTTTGTAGACCAGGCTGGCCTTGAACTTAGACATCCATCTGCCTCTGCCTCCCAAGTGCTGGGATTAAAGGTGTGCGCCACCACACGCAGCCCCATGATTTTTTAAAGGAAGATGTTTTAATAATTCCTTGCCAATTTCATTCTTGTATACAGTGGACCTTGATCATGTGATACTCTTTTTAAAAAACATACTTTGTTTACAGCAATGCAATTTACATATTAAATAACATTACAGTAGAATGTCTTGATATATAATTTTAAGCAGGAAAATTAAGGTTATAAAACCCCTCCCCATAACAAAAAATTTTAGCCACTTTTCAGAATGGGACAGTTACATCAAGTCTCCACAATTAATGGAATTGGAAAGCAAACCAGCTTTCAGTCCCTGTTGCAGACAAGTAGCATATGCCAAATTCCTTCCCAATGTAAACATTGTTCTTGCAAGTCGAACACCCAGAAACTTGAATTCACAGATCCACCATGAGAACACAACAATTCTGACAGGTTTAAACTAGAAGAAAATAGCTTGCTGGGTGTGGTGGCGCACGCCTTTAGTCCCAGTGAGTTCAAGGCCAGCCTCATCTACAAAGTGAGTCCAGGAAAGTCAAGGATACACAGAGAAACCCTGTCTCAAAACAACCTAAAAAAAAGAAAAGAAAATAGTTTTATTACCCTCTTTCCTGATATCCTTTTGTCCACAATTCATCCTTCCTTTTCAGCTAACATTACGTTCTCGTGGTCTCCTTTGTGAATTTTTGGACTTTACCCACATTTATGCCCATTTCCATACATACACACCTACCTATATGTTATAGGCTAGGATCTGCATGAGAGGGAGAACCTGGAAGATTCTTTCTGAGCTTGGGTCACCTCACTTGATATTTTTTTTTTTTTTTTGGTTTTTCGAGACAGGGTTTCTCTGAATATCTCTGGCTGTCCTGGACTCGCTTTGTAGACCAGGCTGGCCTCGAACTCACAAAGATCCGCCTGCCTCTGCCTCCCAAGTGCTGGGATTAAAGGCGTGCGACCACCGCCCGGCACTTGATATTTTTTTAAAAAGGGTTGAAGGTGGGCGAGGCTGAGCATGCTTGGAAGCCAGCATTTGGGAGGCTAAGGCAAAAGAGTTTTGAATTCCAGTCCAGTTCTGGTTGCATAACAAGGCCTTGCTCAAGAGAAAAGAGAGGTTGTAGTTAAGAATATGCAGAAGCAAGCTTCTCATTAAAAAGGAAGAAGCCTACTAGCTGTATTTATCAGTCTAAATAAGGAGGAAGGCTTGTGGGCCTTAATTTATAGAAATCTAGTCTAGACCCATCATGAAGGCTCCTGATACCCACAGACTAGTAGAGATTTCATAAACTTTAATTCTTATCAGTGGGTTGAAAGCATAAACAGCTTAAAGCTATGATTATTGCAAGCCAAGGATAGCACTTAATTTGAAGTTCTACTTAAAGAAAGGCAAAGTTCCTAGTAGTGGCTCCTTTAAAATACAAGAATGTTTATTTTTGTGTCGCCTCTTGGATCTCCCCCCTTGTATTTCTAGGTCACCTGTTCAGAACATTGCTTACAGAAATATTTAAAAATGACACAGAGAATATCCATGAGATTTCAGGAATATCATATTCAGCAGAATGAAGCCCTGGCAGCCAAAGCAGGACTCCTGGGCCAACCACGGTAGAGAGGTCCTGAGGCATGGACTTGCACTGAAAGACTGGCAGCAGCTGTTGCACTGGAAATGAGGATTCATCTGGTAGAATCCCCTGACGCATAGCAGGAGCCGTGGTACACCATCTGTCATGACTACCTGACCAGTGGAAGCCACCAGAGAGAATCACTGTTCACCAGCAGGAATCAGAACAGAAGGCCTCACTCACTGTGCAATAAAAATGGTGAGATGCAGCATGGTGGAGGCCTTAAGATCCAGTTGCATGGCCACTTTGATTACAAAATAAACCGCTGTTCCTTTCTTTGGGACTGTTAATTCTACAAGCAAAGTATGTGTCCAATCATGTATGAGATAGAAAAAATTTATTACTAAAAGTAAAATAAATGGAAATATCAGTGAGCAGTCGTTTTTACTGTACAGAGCACAGTGTTCTGACGGGGTTGTGGATGCGCTGAGATGTTTTCAGTCAGGATCATCCTTCAAGTACTTCTGTTCGTACATGTCTGCTTCAAGTTGCTGGTAAATACACAAAACAGTTACTTGATAATTATTTCCTCGCCTTTCATCAGATTAGACATTGCATATTCTTATCCTAGCTGCATTTTGATAAATCTTTATAAAGACCATCCCTTCTGAGGCTAGCTTGGAAATGTTTGTGACCGTGACGCTCTAGTAGAGTCCAGGTTAGCGAGGGCTCAGCAGCTAAGGGCACCTGGTACTAACTGACAACCTGAGTTCCATCTGCAGCAGCCACGTGGTGTAAGGTGGGACCTGACTTACCCAGGTTGCACTCTGTCCTGCACACTTAAACCACGGTGCCTGTGCAACATGCGCACACGCACACCCCAACATGAGCGGTTTAAGTGTAAGCAGTAACATACATCAACTGTAACCAGTTGAATGGGATGAACCAGAGTTAGATTTGTATCTTATAGCTAGTAATTTCTGAAACAAATTTAAGCATATGCAGGAAATTCTAGAAGTTAAGTATAACTACTTTGGTGTTGTTTTATTTTGTTTTTTAACCAAACCAGTAAAAACAAGCTTACTAATGAACTTCATTTGTTATCAGTCTAAAGTAGCCTTACAGAGCACTGGTATGTTTAAATTAACAAAGCTATTTCTCTTGTTTTGTCACATTAGTGAGAAGTACCACTCTGCTTTAAAAATGAAATGTTAAAATACAGACAGTAAAAAAACCCATGATTCACTCTAGCAGAACACAGAAAATAAGCTAGTCTTACCTTAGTGAAAGAACAGAACCAGAAATAGATATTACTTGAGAACTTGGAGGGGTTAGCCCACATCCTTAGTCACTGTTCTCTGTAATCAAGTCCCCCATGGTTATTACTGTGTATGTTTCACAAGGATAATTAAATACATGCTCACCTGGCAAATAAGGGGAATTTTGTACAATAGCATCTGAAATACCTCAGGAGGGAGTGTTTGTTTGAAAAACATCAGAAGCTCCTTCGGTTGCCCACACACTAAAAGGGCATTGGTGAGATATTCAACCCCCATTCCATGCTCTCCTGAAACAGATTGGTACATTTAAGCCAAAAAAATTAAAGAGTTAATTGTTTTTAATAATTATATGTATGTGTGGGGGTGTATGAGCGTGTATGTGCACATAAATGCAATCAATGCCTGCAGAGGCCAGAAAAGCAATTCCAATTCCCTGAAACTGGTGTTTTGGGTGTTTGTTTTGAGGCAGGGTGTCTCTGTAGTCCTGGCTTGCTATATAGACTAGGCTGGCCTCAAACTCACAGAAATCCTCCTGCTTCTGCCTCCTGAATGTTGGGAAGGTATATGTCACTATACCCACCCTTCTGGAACTGGAAGTTACAAATGGTTGTGAGCCACCAGATATAAATGCTGGGAATAGAACTGGAGCCTCTTAGCAGGCTAACTAGTGGTCTGGAACGGAAGAACAGTAGGTGTTCTAACTGCTGAGCCATCTCCCCAGACCTTAGGCAAAAAATTTAATACTCTTTAAAATGTATACATTTAAATACAAATTACCAAGAAGCAGCAAGCATTAAAAGTTAAGTGCATATAGCCAGGTGGTGGTGCCGCACGCCTTTAATTTCAGCACTCGGTAGGCAGAGGCAGGTGGATCTCTGACTTCGAGGCCTGCCTGTTCTACAGAGTGAATTCCAGGACAGCCAGAGCTACACAGAAACCCTGCCTCAAAAAAAAAAAAAGTTAAATGCATATCAAACAAATGGCTATTTAGACATATCTCATGTTGAGTCAAGAGCACAAGTGTGAGGAAAATACTGGGCTTTGTGTGAAGCTGCAGTGTGAATAATTTTATTAGGGAAATTACACATATCTACTCATGTTTTAGATGTGTACACAGCCCCATCTGGCTTGAAACAAGGCCTCAATGTAGCACTGGCTGGCCTGGAACTCACTTTGTCAGACTGGCCTCAAACTCCTGACACTGGCTGAATTAAACTTTTTTTTTCAATAACATGAATTACACATTCACATGAAAAAAAAAAAAACTTATAACTCACTTTTGAGGAGGAAAAAAACCCAAGTTTTTTTCAGTCAGTTTTGTTTCAGTCATCCCTACATTTGAACCTTACCCACTCATAAGTTAAACCAATACATGAGATGACTCCTGGGAAATAAAATTTGATAAAATATGTAGTCTTATGTTACTATAAAATGTGGTAAATATGTAGTCTTGTGTTATTATAAAATGTGGTAAAATATGTATCTTGTGTTATTACTACCAGAGACACGTTCTAAAAAACTCATCAGGCCATAGGCATCCTCAGATGATTTCATTGTTGTCATGTGAACATTGAAGAGTGTCCTTAGAATAGCCTGCTGCATGCCTAGGCCATATAGTACACACAGCATCATACATGTTATTAACAGAAACAACCTGACTTGTTTTTCCCCTTTGACTTACAGTTCAAATTTAATTCCTCACATCTTCAATAAAAGTTGTCCTCTGGCTTCACACATACAATAAATAAATGTATAAATTTTTTTCAAGTAGAAAACAGGCATTGTGGGACTAGAGAGATGGCTCAGTGGTTAAGAGCACTGGCTGCTCTTCCAGAGGACCTGGGTTCAATTCCCAGCACCTACACAGTGGCTCACAATCCTCTGTATCTCTAGTTCCAAGAGAGCTGATTCTGTCTTCTGGCCTTTGAGGCCAGACTTACATGTAGGCAAAATACTGAAACAGGTAAGTAGATTTAAAAACAAACAAGTGCTGTCATATGCAGGAGCTTGCAAAACCTTGGGAAAATGCATTTTTCTTAATGAGTAGAATACTTAATCTCCAACAATATCAGTAATCCTTTAAGTCATAGCAAATTCTTTTTCCTGGCAGTACTTAGCACCAGAATCAAGACAACATTACTACATACATTTGTACAGTGAGTGTAGCACTTACTATCATTTTAGCAACGTTATGAGATGCTTCTAGAATTAGGTGAAAGTTAAGACAGTTGTCATAAACTATAGGTCCCTCTTGGCCCCACACTAAAACAGTATAAGGCCATTTGTAATGACTTTCATCATTGAAAGTATTTAAGAATATTCAAGTCAAAAAGATTGGTTTCATGGTTTTTGAGACTAGAGTCTCTGTGTAGGCCTGGCTGCCCTGCAGCCTATTGGTGGACCAAGCTGGCCTTGAACTTAGATCCTTCTGCCTCTGCCTCCCAAAGGCTGGGATTAAAGACATTTGCCACCATATCTGGTAGGAAAACTTTTATAATGCATTTTAGATAATTTTTTGGAGACACTCTGTAACCCAGGCTAGCCTCAAATTCCCCAGGATGTCATCTCAACTTTTTTTTTTTAAGTTATTTGTTTTTTGTTTTTTTTTTTTTCAAGGCAAGGTTTCTCTGTGTATCCTTGACTGTCCTGGACTCACTTTGTAGACCAGGCTGGTCTTGAACTCACAGAGATCCACCTGCTTTTCTGCCTCTGCCTCCTGAGTGGTGGGATTAAAGACATGCATCACCATGCTTGACAATTACCGACAGGTGTGAACTGCCATGTGGTTGCTGGGATTTGAACCCAGGTCCCCTGGAAGTCAGTCAGTGCTCTTAACCACTGAGCTATCTCTCCAGCCCCTCACCTCAGCTTCTTGAGTTCTGCGATTACAAGTATATTCTTCCATACCCAGGTTAAAAGTTTTGATTCTTAATATTTGATAATTTAGGAATTTTGTTTACTGGGATTTTTAACTTAAACTTCTTGATATTTGTCTTTGTTTCCCTATTTCCCTACTCCCAAGATTGCACATGGCAGTGCTAACGTAACATAAGGGTGGGGAGAGTAGCACCAAGTCAAGATTCTGAGAGCTTCTTGGAACTGCAGTGAGTTGGTTACCACATCTAGGTAACTTACCTGATATTAAATATTAATCTCTTTTCCTTTTTAACTTCCCTAGTCTGTGCTAGCCTAAAATTCAATCCTCCTGTTTCCATATCCCAAGTACTGAGTTTATAGCCACCATGCCTGGATAATCAAAGTTTTCAAAGACAAATGATTAAGAACTTAACAAAAGGATGTTTATTCTTACCTCTAGCTAAACAAATTCTTCCCTTTTGCACTTCTTTCAAAAAAAACTCTTGTAGTTTTTTCTTATTTGCTGGATCCCATAACTAAAATATTTTTAAAAATATGTAACAAAGAGTGATGACTGTAAGGTATATAGTTACTGTAAAATTGTTATTTTAAAGTACATCTTAACAAATACATACATACACACACACACACACACACACACACACACACACACACGTGCGCGCGCACATACTACATTTAATAAGACAAGGAACTTTTAGGCCAGGCTGGCTTCACACATCTGTATTCTCAGCACTTGGGAGGCAAAGGCAGGTGGACAAGTGTCCAATGAGAACATTCCAGACCAGCCAAGACTACAAAACGAGACCCTACCTCAAAGATAAACAACGTAAAGACACCTCTTAAATCTGATCTTTAAACCCAGTGCATGACTATTTCTAAAATGGAGTAACAATTTCACGTGACAAGAAAAAAACACGGTGGGCTGGAGAAATGGCTTAGTGGCTAAGAGCACTGGCTGCTCTTCCAAAGGACCCGGGTTTAAACCCCAGCACCCACATGGCAGTTTAGAGTTGTCTGTAATTGCTGGTCAGTGCTGGTGCACACCTTTAATCCTAGCAGAGGCAGGCGGATCTCAGTGAGTTCAAGGCTAGCCTGGTCTACAAAGTGAGTCCAGGACAGCCAGGGCTGCACAGAGAAACCCTGTCTCAGAAAAACAAAAAAGAAAACCATGGCATCAGTTAGGTTGAGACACTCAGTGACCCCCCCCCCCCATCTCTATTTTAATAACCCTGCCTTTATTCACAGACCTTGGTATTGATAATGAAGGAAGCTTTGTTGAAGGATCATTTCCTGCCTGGATTAGTGACAGTGTCAATTTAGCAGTAGTGATTTTCTAGTATCCCTGAGCACTCCACAGTCTTAGACTCACTGTTGCAGTTAAGAATTCCTTGGCTGTGCAACCTCATGAACCATCTAACAGCGCTTTGGTGTGGCCGGATGTCTGCTCTGTTCTGCATGTTTTGTGTTTTTGCAAGTGAGTACAAGTATGCATGTGTGCACATCCAAGTAGAAACCAGAGGACAGCCTTGGGTGTCATTCCTTACAAGTCACCATCTTGGTTTTTTGTTTTCTTGTTTTAAATATTTATTATGTATACAATGTTCTGCCTGCATGTATGCCTGCTGGCCAGAAGAGGGCACCAGATCCCAATATAGATGGTAATGAGCCACCATGTGCCTTCTGAGGACCTTTGGAAGAACAGCAAGTGCTCTTAACCTCTGAGCTATCTCTCCAGTCCTCCCCCCTTTTTAATGATTTATTTTTACTTTTGTGTATTGGGGTTTGGGCTGCATGTATGTCTGTGTGAAGGTATCAGATCCCCTGGAACTAGAATTGCAGACAATTGTCAGCTGCCATGTAGGTGCTGGAAATTGAATGAACCCCAGTCCTCTGGAAGAGCACCTAGCGCTCTTAGCCACTGAATCATCTCTCCAACCCGTCCTTGCTTTTTGAGACATGGAAGCACCTATCTCTACCTCCCCAAGCACAGGGCTTTCAGGGATACACCACCACAACCAGTTCTGTTTTTCTTGATGTTTTTGGTTGACAGTGTGGGTTCTGGGGATCAAATTCAGGTGTACAGCTTGCTCAGTGAGCACTGTCCAAATGCGCTATCTCCCAGCCCTGGTAAGGCAGTTTTGCTATGCAACCCAGGCCAGCCTTGAACTCACAATCTTCCTGCCTAAGATTCCTAAATGCACTGGGATTACAGGTCCCACCACACATGGCTTGTCTTCTGTCTGCACTTTTTCCTTTCTTGTGGCCCTAGGTTAATGAGGTAGACCTGTGGAGAATAGGTGGGAAAACAGGGTCCTAATGAGAGGAGAAAGGAGCCACCACAGAAAAGGAGAGAATATTTACCTTGGTTTACTCATCTACAAAATGAAAAAGATATTTTAAGATGGGCACACCTAATTCCACAGGCAGGTAATTTATTCTCTGAAGTAAGCTACCACCACAATTGCTATGTATCACAATAGAAAATTCCACAGCCTTTTTTCAGTTTGTCATTCAAAGTCTTCTAGGTTGACACCAAACCACCACTCAGCTATCTCTCTTATGACAGCAATGCCTTGGATACGGCAATTTCACAGGTGTGCCTCTACCAAGCTGTTCCCCTGTACGCACAACAATCTTCAACAGACATTTTATGGACAAATTCAATGTGCCTGACACTATTGTAGATAGTGGAGACAAAACACAGACAAGGTTAGGAGGAGCCCACTCCAGTGACTAGGAAACATTAATCAAATAGTCACACACCAAACAATGTGCAAGGGCAGCAATCATGGATACAAAGGACAGGAACTGTACCAGTCTCTGCCCAGTCAAACTGGGCAAGGAAGGGAGCTGGACGCACGCAGCCTACTCCTTGAACACTCCCTCCCTGCTTCCTTAACTATGTCAACAAATAGTCTCTTTTTTATTTTTTCCTTGTCTCAGTCCTCTCATCAGGCAGCATGAACTACCTACCTTTCTATCTATTTATTTTATTTGTTTTTTTGAGACAGGGTCTCTGTGTAGCCCTGGCTGTCCTGGAGCTTGCTCTGTAGATCAGGCTGACCTCGAACTCACAGAGATCCACCTACCTCTACTTCCAAGTGCTGGGATTAAAGGTGTGCGCCACCACCGACCATTGAGAGTGTGATTTTTATTGCCGCTCACCTGTGTTGCTACAATAATTTATTCTCCTTCCTAATCCTTATAGCACACCCATGTTTAAGAGTTTTGTTTTTATTTTTCCCTTTTATTCTTTAAAACATATTCCTGCTCAGAAATCATCAGTGATTTTCTACTAAATCTGGATTCCTTAACCTGGCCTTCAGTCCAAGCCTTCTCTGATTCTGTCCCTACTTAGCCTAACTTTCTCAGACGCCATTCCTCACAGCAATTCTTTTACCACAGTGACTTACTGATGAGGCCTAGCATGTCAATTTTGCATCCCTATGCATGTGCAGCACTTCCGGTCCTAAAGACTTCCCTGAAATTGTTCTGACTCAGATCAATGACAGCCCAAAGCCTTATGTAGAAAATCTGCATTTTTCCAAAAACAGTCACAGCAAAGTTCTCTGTGTGAACACGTGTCTTCAGAATCTTGTCTCTCTCATGAGCTGGAGCCTGTTTCCTCTCTGCTTGAAATGGAGCATTCCTCAGTGCTGTGGGAAGAGGCATTTCCTGGCACGCTCTCCTGTTGCTGCATGTGCTCCAGCACACTGTTGCTCTCTTGCTGTGTCCTGTGCATACACGGTATCCATACCTGCCTGCCGACCCCTGGGAACCCAAACCAGCATATGATGAAGAACCACACACTATGACAAGGTCACATACAGGCCCGTGGCAACAGTTCCAACTAAGTATCAACTGGAAAACTTAAGAGAATGTGGCTTCAGATAACTGACTCAACACATCCCCCCGGAGCCTGCCTCGCCGAAGCTGAGGAGAGCGGACTGCACATTCAGAAGCCAAGTGTTATTTTAAAAACACTGACCTTAACCAAACAATAAGTAAACTGAGCAGCTGCTGTTCTAATTCCACACTGAAAGATTCTGTCTTTCTGCAGGCTCTCCTTACGTTTGCTGGCTTTGCCCACTGCCTTGCTTTGGGGTTGTTCTTACTGCCAGTTACTGTTGATCTCTGCCAGACCTACCTTAGTCCCTCACATGGAATAGGATCTTAAACAGGCACGGCTGATCACCTGAAACATGGAAAGGTAAGAATTCTCTTGTACAGTTGAGCTCTGTGAGTTAATGAAAGCTGGGCCAATAACCAAGATAACCAAAAAAATTCTCCTTAAAAATAACCAATGTGGCTGGGCGGTGGTGGCACACGCCTTTAATCCCAGTACTCGGGAGGCAGAGGCAGGCGGATCTCTGTGAGTTCGAGGCCAGCCTGGTCTACAAAGTGAGTCCAGGACAGCCAAGGATACACAGAGAAACTCTGTCTCGAAAAACCAAAAAAAAAAAAAAAAAAAAACCAGTGACTGGGAGGTGGTGGCGCACGCCTTTAATCCCAGCACTCAGGAGGCAGAGGCAGGCGAATCTCTTCAAGTCCAAGGCCAGCCTGGTCTACAGAGTGAGTCCAGGACAGCCAGGGCTACACAGAGAAACCCTGTCTCGAAAAACAAACAAACAAAAAAAAAAAAAACCCTAATGTGGGAGGTGGCTGGAGATGGCTCAGTGGTTAAGAGCACTGGCTGCTCTTCTGGAGGACTGAGTTCATTTTCCAGCATCTACAATCGAAGTTCACAACCTTTTTAACTTCAGTCCCAAGGGATCATTATACCCTCTTCTGACACCCACGGGCACCAGGTATGCACATAGTGTATAGACATTTGTTGCAGGAAAAACATCCACACCCACTAAAATAATTTTTAAAAAATGACTACTCAGGACGGTCTAATGGCTCAGCAGGTGCCGATATACCTGGGATAGGGTGTAGGAAAGTATGACCCCTCAAGTTGTCTTCTGACCTTCACATGTGGGGCATCCTCCGCCCCCCCCCCCCGCCACCAAAAACCAAAGTAATAAAACCAATAAAAACTCGATTTGTCAACCATACTCTGTATTGACTGGCCTGGAGATATAGGTATCCTTTGGGGACATATGGATATATGGTACAGTCCAAGAGTCTTTTCTTTCTTCTAAGCAAAAAAAGTGCCTGTTCCTACAAACGTTGCTTTTTTTTTTTTTTTTTTTTTTTTGGTTTTTTCGAGACAGGGTTTCTCTGTGTATCCTTGGCTGTCCTGGACTCACTTTGTAGACCAGGCTGGCCTCGAACTCACAAAGATCCCCCTGCCTCTGCCTCCCAAGTGCTGGGATTAAAGGCGTGCGCCACCACCGCCCGGCTACAAACGTTGCTTTACAAATGCCTTTCTCTTTTTGATAGTGTTTCGTGTGGCCCAGGCTAACCTTCTTGTCTCAGCCTCCCAAGTGCTTATCTTGCACACATGTATACATATATCAAGCCCTGTTCGTACTTAAAACACACACAAAAAAACTTATGTTTATGTGTATGGGTGTCTTTATGTCTGCAGCCATGCACATGCCTGGTGCCTATTGAGGACAAAGAAGGTGACAGATTCCCCCTGGGACTGCAGCTTCCAATGGTAGCAAGCCACCATGTGGGTGCTGGGAACCAAACCTGGGTCCTCTGGAAGAGCAGCCACTGAGCTCTCCCTCCAGCTCTTCACACTGCGTCCTCCTAAGACCCACTTTTCCTTTCCTCCCTTCCCCTTTGTAATTAGAAGGATAACACTTTGTAAGTCAGGCGTGTGGCACTGGCAGGCCTCTTCTCCTTGGGCGTCTAGAAGGCTCCTTGGCGAGTCTGCTGCACCTCACCTGCTTGGCTGGCACCTGGACCTTGGGCTGTCCAGCTCTTCTCTCTGCAAACACAGGCACGAGCTGGCTGGGAGCGCCGGGTGGCTTAGGCCCGGGTGCCCGGGGCGCCAGCCCGGGAACTCGCCCAGGCTCGGCCGCCCTCCTGCCCCACAACCGCGCTGGCACTCACGGTCCCGCAGGCAGCGCCAGAACTTGGGGTCTCGGCGCCGCCTCAGGTCCATGTAGACGCAGTAACCAATCAGGGCGATGACACTGCCCACCCCCAGGGCCCCCAGGAGGCCGAAACTGAGGCGGACTCTGAGCATCGGGCTGCCCAGCGAGCGTTGGGCGTGGGGAGCCACGCGTGACCATGTCCCGAACCCAGGTCCGCAGCCCTTGGAATTCTCAGCCTTCTCCAGACAGGACTCTTCCCTGAGACCTGGGCAGGTGGCCTCCTCGGGTCGCCTGGGTTTCCCTCGCACTTCAGTTGCCCCAGCTCAACTCAGCCTACTCTGGTTACCTCAGCCTACCCATGGTCAGAGCTTGCAAGCCTGCTTTCCTCAGTCTCTGGAAACATCCCAATCCAAGTTCCCCACCCCCATAACTCAGGAGAGGGAGATGATCTGAAGAATTAGTCTAGAAGGAAACAAGCAGACAAAATGGTTACTTTGCTGCTGCTTTTTTCTTTTTTGTTTGCTTTATTCAGCAAACACAAAAGATTGTCCCAAAGATCATAACCCAGAAAAAGACATTTAAAAACTAAATTTTGTTGGTTTGATGTTGTTACTATCTTGTTTTTCAGACACAGGGTTTCTCTGTACCCTTGGCTGTCCTGGAATTCTATGGACCAAGCTGGTCTCTGTCTCCTGAGTGCTGGGAGTAAAGGTGTGTGCCACAACATCCAGTTTAAATCTCATTAATTTCTTTAAAATGCATTTTATATGTATGGATGTTCTGCCTGAACATTTGTTATGTGTACCATGTGCACGCCCAGTGCCTGCAGAGGTCAGAAGAGAGTGTCTGATCCCCTGGAACTGGAGTCACTGACAATTGTGAGCTGCCATGGTGGGTTCTGGCAAACCTGGTCCTCTACAAAAGCAACAAGTGCCCTAAGCCCGAGTTGTCTCTTTCAGGCTCCTGTCTCAGTTTTCAACAATGCCTATGTGGCACCCAGCGCCCTGAAACCCTATGTCCTCTTGCCTCTGGGTCTAGAGTACTTAAATGATTTTTGTTGTGGGTTATTCAACTGTTATTTACCAATTTGCTACCTAATTAGCATCTTTGTTATCATAGCAAGGCAATCATAACTGCTCTGAATACCAGTGGGATTGAGAAGCAGTCCTTGCCCTCAGTCTTGACAGTGACAGTTACATACTGCTTTCTTGAGTAGTGTGTGTCCTTCCTCTGATAACTTAAGTTTTTTAGCTGGAAAGTTTATTATAAAAACATGGCTAAAACGGGCGGTGGTGGCGCATGCCTTTAATCCCAGCACTCGGGAGGCAGAGGCAGGAAGATCTCTGTGAGTTCGAGGCCAGCCTGGTCTACAAAGCAAGTCCAGGACAGCCAGGGCTGTTACACAGAGAAACCCTGTCTCAAAAAACTAAAAAAACCAGCCGGGCAGTGGTGGCGCACGCCTTTAATCCCAGCACTTGGGAGGCAGAGGCAGGCAGATCTTTGTGAGTTCGAGGCTAGCCTGGTCTACAAAGTGAGTCCAGGACAGCCAAGGATACACAGAGAAACCCTGTCTCGAAAAACCAAAAAAAAAAAAAACATGGCTAAAAAAGAAAGAAAAACATAGCCGTAAATTCAGGACATCATGGTCTGTTGTTACTGGTAATCTGGGACTGTTGAGTGACAAAAGTTTTCCTGGGGAGACAACACACACATCAACTCACCTCAGGTAGGAAGTACAATACCACCAAAATCCAACTTGATGAACCAGTGATTTTTTTAATGGAGTTACTTACAGGAGTAGGGGCACTTAAAGAAGAGGAAATGACTCTAAGACAACTGAATCCCCAAGGCCCACCCCAGCCCACCCACAAAAAGCTGGGAACCTGGACTGTACTGCACAGCCTGCAGGCAGCTCAGCAGGTGGGAGGGGTGTCCTTTCTAGGTGACTAAGTTGGTCTGAACTTTTCAGGCAGCTGGTTTCGTCTCAGAGTTTTCTTGGCCGCTCAGCTTCCTCTCATCTGAGGGGAACTCAGCTTTTACTGCTTACTGTGGCAAGGAGGAGCCTAATGAATCTGGAGGTTCCAAATGCACAGCAAAGCACTTTACCAACACAGCCATTTCCCTACCCCCAAGACTGACTTTTGATTGAGTGTTGTAGTTAGCTCCAAAAGGTGTTTGTGATAAGGATGACTGTAACTGACTCCCATCACAACCCTGCCTTCACGATACTGCGGTCCTTCACTTTCCCTGATCTCCAGGGTGAGTCTCTAATGTAAGAGAGAGCAGTAGGGCCAGAGACCCTACTGAGTGTTCAAGAGGAAAGTGAACAGCCACATAGAAAGGAGGGACAACTACCACAGAAATGAGAAATAAACACTGTCACTTAGGTTAAAATCACCAGAGATCATGAAGAAAATTGTCAGAAAAAAAACTCTAGCAGGTCTCTGTGATAAACATGGATATTTTCATCCCAGGTACAGACACCACTCCTGTTAATCTGGTGACCATAATCCCTATAAAGCTCTGGTCATTTTGGAACTAAGACTGTTTTTACGGTAGCTTCCAAAGCATGGTTCTACACTGAATAATACCCGTCTCTTTTAAACAGCTCTGAGAAAATGACCGGTAACACAATACATTGCATACATTTAAAGTACACAACCAGATAAGCCCTGACATCACACACAACCTGAAATGGCAACTGAAACCCAGACAGCGGTCATGCCCACTTGCACAGCGTGCCACCTCCTCAGTCCTGATATTGGTCATCTGTGTCTTCCTCCCGTTCAGCGATTCTCAGCCTGTGGATAGCATCGGAAAGTAAAAAATGTTTACATTATGACTGATAACAGCAGCAAAATTATCGTTATGAAGTAGCAATGAAAATAATCTTATGGCTGGGGGTCACCCATGAGGAACTGTATTAAAGGGTCACAGCGTCAGGAAGACAGAGAACCAGTGCTCTAGTACTTGAGTGGTCTAACCACAAGTTTAGCAATTTCATTTACTTGTTCAAAACTCTAGGCAGCACTTTTTAATTTTTAAAAACTTTTATTCATTCTTTGTGAATTTCACATCATGCACCTCAATCCCACTCATTTCCCCCTACCTCCACATCTGCCCTCTGCCCTTGCAACCTCCCCAAACCTACCCTTTTGTCCACACATCTTTTCTTGCAAATGTTCACTGCAGTACGTCATTGGTCTGGTTCGAGGCCTCTGGCTTCTGCTGTACTTATCAATACTGGATCCTCACCAGGGTTCCTCTCAGATACACTGTTGTTGCCCTGTGTTAGGGAGATCCTGTATCTTTGGTTCCGCAGGAATGGCCCTTCATGAGCTCTAGCAGATGGGGTAAATGTTGGAGGGTGGACCAACTCAAAGCCCTGGATCTGAGCCTGGGTGGTAGCTAAGTTAGTCAGCCCACCACTTCTCCCATACCCAGGGCTGGCAGTGGAGAGGGGTGGGGCCAGCTCCGCACAGCCCTCAGACATCAACATGGCTTCAGGTGGCAGCCCAGACCTATGATATCTGCATGGTCTTTGGTGGTAACATGGGACATGAACATCAACACAGAACCCTGCAGGGCCACAGACCCAGATATGACCCTCAGCAGCAGCATGAGCCAGGACCTCACCATGGCCTCAGGTGCCAGCACAGGTTACTCACACCAGGCTGTTCCTCACCACCCTCGAGTGTCCAGCTCCGCCTCTCTTGACTGTGTGCACACTGCTTCTCTGTCTCTCTCATCTCTCTACCACTTACTTGCTTATCTTAGTGGTGCCGGGGCCCTCTGATGTCTTCTAACCCAACCATGCAGCAGGCAGAGCCATCTGTGTGTGCTCCACCGTGGGCAAGGGTCCACACTTTGTTTTTGAAGTTTAGTATTGTCACATTCCATCCATTCAGTTAAACTATGACTCTGCTAGAGTACTATATGACAAACAAAAAGCACTCTATTGATATGTTAGATGAGGTGCTGCCAGGAAAAAAAAAAAAGGACAGCTTTCTATAAATAAAGTTCTTTTATATTATTACCAGTTTGTTGTAGACATCAACAGTTTCTATGTCTTTTATACCAATACTTCAGTAAGATTAACTACAACCCAAGGCCAGGCGATGGTGACACAGCCTTTTTGTCCCAGCCCTCGGGAGGCAGTGGCAGAGGCAGGCAGATCTCTGTGAGTTCAAGGCCAGCCTGGTCTACAAAGTAAGTCCAGGATAGCCAAGGATACACAGAGAAACCTGTCTTAGAAAACCTAAAAAAAAAAAAGATTCCTTGTGCAGTGTAAGGACCTGAAGCTAGATGCCAGCACCCACATAAAAAGCTGGGCATGAGCCAGAGATACCTTTAATCCCAGCACTCAGGAGGCAGAGGCAGGCAGATCTCTGAGTTCAAGACCAGCCTGGTCTACAGAGTGAGTCCAGGACAGCCAGAGATACACAGAGAAACCCTGTCTTGAAAAACCAAAAAAAAAAAAAAAATGCTGGATGTGGGAGTGTGTACATCCATGGCACCATGTAAGGGCTGAAGGCTCAAGTCTGTTGGTCAACAGCCTAGGATAGGGTTCACAGGGAGACCAGGTAGGTTCCAAAGGAGTAAGGCAGATAGAACAGGACTCAAGGCAATCTCTGGCCTCTGTCTACATATTCTTATGTACACATATACCTCCACATACATACACCACACATATATACACTAAAGAAAACAAAGCCCATGACCCCAAAACAACAGACCAAACTACCACCTAAAAATAGTCCAGGTAATCCTGCTTCTCCAATGTTCTTAGCAGGGTGCAGGCCTAGCCAACTGTCTTTGCTAAGATGCAAGCCATAGAGCTGGGGCCAGTGGTACATGCATTCAACAGAGGCAGAGGCAGAAGGATCTCTGTGAGTTTGAGTGAGTTCCAGGACAGCCAGGGCTATATCTAAGATGATGCTAGTCACTGGGAACAAATACTGGATTTCAGAAGAAATGGGCCCGAGCCTCAGTTCTATCACTTATTGCTCTCTTAACGTGGATCTTCTTTTCTTCTATTTCAAAACAAAATAGCAAAGCATCCACAGAACTGAGAGAGTATAAAGCATCTTTCCACAAGGGTCTTGTGCGTGTCAGGAGAGTACTCTCCTTCTGAGCCCATAGGTGTGAACTTTGATTTACCACTGCACTTTCATTCCCACCGGTTACTGTCGGACTGAAGAGATGGATCAGCGGTTAAGAGCACAGACTGCCCTTCTAGAGGTCCCAAGTTCAATTCCCAGCACCTACATGGTAGTTCCGTGGCTCACATCTTACTGTCAACCATTTCATTAGGTATTTAGATTGTTAAATATATATGAACAGTCACCTTAAGTCTACTCACTATTGTTATAACTGTATACTACAGACTGGGTAACTTTAAAAGGTATACTCAGGTGAAGTTCTACAGCACAGGGGGTTCAAAGGTTAAGGTCATATCTAGTGAAAGTCTTATCTGATAAGGGAACTGCAATACCCAGGTGATACAAGAAAAAGCCGAGCCAGCACGGTGGAGGTGGTGGAGGTGGGGTAGAGAGGAGCAGAGCAGGGGAGGAGGGGGGGGGGGGGGTGTGTACATACATGAACACATGCTTTAAGCCAGCTTTTATAAGACTCACATTTTGGGAAACACCTTAATCCATGAATGGATAGACTTGTCGACCGCACAGACCGTCACTTGGAAAGATTTCTCTTGGTCAGTGTCCTGAGCACTGGGATTACAGGCTGACACCCACACTTGCAGCTTTGGTGCCACCTGCTAACACGTCACAGGAGAGTTGATTTCAGCATCAAACCTGGTTGTGGACATCACACTGCAGCAATAATAAAGGGCAGAGGGGAACAGCATCAGCATTCAGCTTATCAAAATTTATTTCCATACTGCTTTAGTCTTTGGTGCATGTGTGCTGAGGGATGGGAAAATGTACCTGCTTCTCCATACCTTTCCTTCTGCTCCAGAGAGAACCACTACCTTGAATGTGATTATAATTTTTCTCATATTTATACATATGTATGTATATACACACACACATGTCATATATAATTTTTTAAAGACAGATTTCAGGTAGACCAGGCTAGCCTCAAACTCACTATATAGTCAAGGATAAACTTGAGCTCCTGATCCTTTTGTTGGTACCCAAGTGTGGGGATGATAGGCAAGCATCACATGGTTAGTCTCCCACGCCTGTTCTTATCAATATACATACAAAAATCAATGTACTTTGAATATCCAAATTTTATAAAAGTTATGTATTGTAGATAGTTTGACAACTTGCATTTCCTACTGACTTGCTTGCGAGGTTTAATCCGTGCCCATACAGTAAGCTCTTTTGCTTATTTTAACTGTTCTGTAGTATTGCCTTTAACCAACATGCCATATCTCATTTATCTATCCTCTTACTAATGGGCATTTGAGAGGTTCCCTTGAGGTGAAGAGTGTAGCTTCGTGGCAGAGAGTATGTTGAGCATGTACGAGACTCTAAAGTCTAATCTCTAGCACTGAATAAGAAAACATTCCCTGTTTCTGATCAGTACAAAACCGTCAGAGTTTGTAAACAAACAGTGAGTCTCCTTGAGCACATCGTTAGAATCGGCAAATTGTCTGTGAACCCTGAGCACACAGTTTTCCTTAGGGTACATGGTGCTTTCTTCTCTTTCCTAGATACTTTCAAATCAAATCTGATGCACTAATTTATACTTCCACTAGCAGCGTAAAGGAGTTTGCAACATGTGAGGGTGCTGGTCACTAACATCTGACATGCCATCATTGCATTAAGGAAATGCACGTTAAAAGCACAGCAAAACATACCATCAGAACAGCAACTGCAATACCAATATAACAATAACAAAAAACCCAAAACACCCCACTCCAACAATCCACAGCCAGGTGAGGGAGTGTGCAACAGGAATCCCCTGTAGACCGGCAGGTGGGAATACAAGAATGCCAGGGGACAGTCTTCTAGATATTTACTCCCAAACCTGAAAATGTGTCTACACTAAAGGATGTGTACGAGACAATGATTTAATTACTAAGACTTGTCTTTGTGAAAGGTATGTTTTATTGCATAGTAACTTTTACAAAGTACAAAGAGAGATAACTTTTGAAGGATAGTGAGAGGGTACCCCACTACATGCCCAGAAAAACCTGAGTACATCAGAGACAGGGCCCATCTTGGGAACAGTGTTACTTCTAAAATCCAGATGTGGCTTCCATACTGACTCATCTTTGGAAACATCCAAGAGAAACGTCAACAATTTGCTTTGTCCACAAAGGACTCAAAAAGGACTCCTGGAGGACAGTGACAGAGAAAAGCAGAACAAAACAGTTCATAGGTAAAACAGGGCACCTAATTAACTCTGTTTTCAAGAAGTAGCATTTGGGGGGGGCGGGGCATGGGATCTATTTTCATTAAGTAACTGTTTATCTGAAATTCAAATTT
This sequence comes from Lophiomys imhausi, assembly GCA_907164525.1. Classification (NCBI taxonomy): domain Eukaryota; kingdom Metazoa; phylum Chordata; class Mammalia; order Rodentia; family Muridae; genus Lophiomys; species Lophiomys imhausi. The sequence goes on along the minus strand of CAJQZJ010034299.1, from coordinate 988,701 downwards.
AACAGAATATCTCCTATTTTTACATTTACTCTGGCAACTTAAGAAATTAATTATGCCTGGGCCTGGTGGCACACGTCTTTAATCCCAGCACTCTGGAGGCAGAGGCAAGTGGATCTCTGTGAGTTTAAGGTCAGTCTGATCTACAAAGTGAGTTCCAGGACAGCTAGTACTGTTACACTGAAAAACCCTGTCTCAAAAAAAACAAAAAACAAATTATGGTTATCTATTTATTTATTGTGTATGGAGGTCAGATCAGAGAGCAGCTTCTCTCTTCCCTCCATGTGGGCTCCGAGGCATTGAACTCAGATCTTCAGGGTTGGTGGCAAGCACCTTTACCTGCGGAGCCTATCTCTGCAGCCTCTCCCTGGCCACTCACAGCAGACAAGACTCTTAACTCAGATTATCTTGTTGGATGTAATTTAAGAAGAAAGCCAATAACTTATATAAACATTCATTTATTATATACATACCATTCCTTAGGCTTCACAACAGAGGCTTTTCAAAATGAATTTTGCGTGACATAGAGTACAAAATGAACATAGCTTCATAATTATGTTAACTACAAATATCAAAATTATAAGTACTGTTTTTTTTTTTTTTTTGGTTTTTCGAGACAAGGTTTCTCTGTGTATCCCTGGCTGTCCTGGACTCACTTTGTAGACCAGGCTGGCCTGGAACTTGCAAAGATCCACCTGCCTCTGCCTCCCAAGTGCTGGGATTAAAGGTGTGCACTACCACCACCCGGCGTAGGTACTGTTCTTAATTCTGTTTTAAAAGATGGATAATGGCCGGGCATGGTGGCGCACGGCTTTAATCCTAGCACTCGGGAGGCAGAGGCAGGTGGATCTCTTCAAGTTCAAGGCCAGCCTGGTCTACAAAGTGAGTCCAGAACAGCCAAGGATACACAGAGAAACCCTGTCTTGAAAAACCTTAAAAAAAAAAAAGATGCATAATGGGTCTCTATGGGTAAGATATATCTTGTGCTTATCAACATGGAAAAGACTGTGAGAATTTAGAGGGTAAAAAAAAAGTTGAAGGACTGAGTATCTAGGTGCACACCTGGAGTCCCCAAACTCAGAAGAGGGCTATTTTGAATTCAAGGCCAGCCTGGAACTACACATACGACCCTGTCTCAGAAGGAATCAAGTTCTAAAACAAACTCTGTTGGGCTAAAGCACTGAGCATGTATCTGTGGGAAACTTCTTCTCATTGCGAGCTCCATTCTGAGCCTTTCAACCCTGGAACAAGTGCTGTGACATGCTGCCGTCCTGCTCCCAGGTAAAACTGTGTCATGCAGCCACGTTGAGAATGGCGGCGGAAGGAAGGATAACCAGGGAGAGATGGAAAAGCAAGTCACCAGTAAGAAAATGTCAACTGGTAACTAGGTCATTATGTAGGTGTACTTTAATTCATGCCACAGAGCTGATATTTCAACAGGGTCATGTTACAGAACGAGCCCCAAAGATCTAAAATGTCTGGTTTTCTGTACAAAGACCAATAAATTTTTTAAGCTACTATATTTTTTTTCTTCAATTTGATTTAACTAGTAACTTTGATGACTCTATGTTAAAGGCTGGGCTAGAACTGTGAGGTACACCTAGGACCAAGGAACACTGAAGGAAGCAACTGTCCAGTAGGGAAAAACACACATGCACAAGGTGGCTGTGAGGTGAGGCAGCAGAGACCAGAAAGCTATTGAATATGAGATGTTCTGTGGGTTCACCAACCCACTTTGAGACAGCCCTAAGGATTCAGGGGTGACAGTAGAGGGGAACCAAAGGCAAGAAGCAAAGGTGAGAGGCGCAAGGCAAGAGCAACCAACGCCCCAGAACCTGACCCAGCTCCGGTCTCAGGTCTGGCCTCGGCTTGGCATGGGTCTACTAATCCCCTCCCTCGCCCGCTTAGAATGCTATGCTATCTACATTGCTTTCCCACCTCGCTGGCCTGCTGGCCTTCCTCACTGGGACCCAGCGTAACTGACATTTTCTCTTCGAGCCTTCCCAGACCATCCAGTCCTAGTACTAGCTGTTGTCCAGGGTGGGGCATCTTTGGCAACTGTGACTTCACCACTGCAGTCCTAGCACACCGCAGGCTGAGGCTCGAGGCCATCCTGGGCTATGTATTAACTTGTAGACTAGCGCGAGCTAGGGTGAAACCCTGCCTCAAAACTCAGAATGAACGAACGAACAGGAAGGAAGGGAGGGAGGAGGAGAGAGAGAGGGAGAGAGAGAGAGAGAAAGAGAGAGAGAGATTAAATGGGTTTAGCCAGGTACAATAGTGCCAGCCTGAGTCGGGTGTGATGGCGCACACCTTTAATTCCAGCACTCAGGAGCCAGAGGCCGAGACAGGAGGATCTCTGTGAATACAAGGCCAGTATTGTCTACAAAGCAAGTCTAGGCCAGCTAGGGCTATTACAGAGAAACCCTGTCTCAAAAAACCAAAAAAAAAAAACCAAAACCAAAACCAAACCAACCAATGTAGAATAGTGCAAACCTGTCAACCCAGCATTTGAGAGGTAAAATCAAGAGAATCAGAAATTCAAATCAAGCCTCAGGTATAGTCATTTCAAAATTAGTATAGCCTGCATGAGACCCTGCTTCAAAAAGCCGAAGGAAAAATTTATTTTAATTTAAAAAGGTAATTGTTTGATGTCTACCCTACATGATCTCACACATTCCCCGAAGACAGGAACCTCTTTGTTTTCTGAGTCTTAGCATCATGATGTAATGTCTGATACATAGAAGATCCTCTATAAATTGCTAATAAATGCCGGGCGTGGTGGCGCACGCCTTTAATCCCAGCACTTGGGAGGCAGAGGCAGGCGGATCTCTGTGAGTTCGAGGCCAGCCTGGTCTACAAAGCAAGTCCAGGACAGCCAGGGCTGTTACACAGAGAAACCCTGTCTCGAAAAACCAAAAAAAAAAAAAAAAAAATGCTAATAAATCAGTTCTGCTAATAGTTTTTGCATGATATTAAATAAAGCCTTGAATGTTTGATAGGTAGATATGTTAAATTATAGGACCCACAAGAAAATACATAAGCAAATTAATTCATATGGATTTGCTACTGAAGAAAATCACTAATGTATCTAAAGTTGCTTTCTAGTTCCCATTACTTTTGAGTGACACTTTTTTCATTTTTATAATTAAGTACTAGAGATTTTTAAAAACGAAGAATGTATGAAATGCTCAATTTTGTAGAATCTAATTTTCCAATTATAAGTTACTGGCATTTAGAAAAAACAGTCACTTACAAGAAAACTAAAACTGTAAAGTCTATGTTTAAGATATGCCCACTGGGCTACTTTTTATTTTACATTGAAATACTTTTGCTTTGCAAAGAAAAGACATGAAAGTTCATATTACAAGAGTACTTTTTTGTTTTAATTCTCTGAGAAAATGGAGGAAATCCGAATCACAAGTTCACAATGTGGTAAAATGAAGTTGAGAAGCAATGGTTTCACTGATCCTCAGCCACTGCGGTGCGCCATGATGGGGTGCAGCCATCAGTCTGCGGCACCCAGGCTCCCACGCTCCAGCATACGAAACACAGAAAAGGAGGCTTCAAAACAACCCCTTTTAATGTACAAACATGAATCTAAAAATCATTTTTTAAAAAATCACTTTTTTTAACATAATGTATATGCAAAACTGCTTTAAATACATGATTTTGAAAGAATTATTTACAAATGTATCAGTCTGTGGAACAATTCACAGACAAGGCATACATAGTGGCTTTACGGAACTTTGCATCTTGACTTTGGGAGATAGATATAAATTTATTCGGCAGTACAGCAAACATAAAGACTGTAACAAAGCATCTTAAGGGCAACCAAAAACTCGATCCTCAGACAGTTTAGATGTGAGGACTGCCTAGGTCTCTAAACAAGGACATACTTGGACCATCCAGATGCCCACTTGCAGCGATTCTGTCAGAAAGGTTGAGACAGACTCCCTCCAGCACACTCGGCTGCACATGCAGCCCCTGCAAAATGGCCAGCTGACAACTATTGCCATCCAAAGAGTAATTAACCTAGAATTTAATTTTTTTTCAATTTTATTAATATTTTAAAAAATACATAAAAATACAACCATCCAATGTCTGAATAAATATATTTAACAAGTTGCAAGATAATACCTTATTTTACACAAAATTTTCAGCTTTAGAAATCTTGTTAAATAACTTCATTGTTGTTATATATTTCATTTTTGTATTTTTGTAACAAAATAAAAACTCTGAAATTACATAGAAAAAAGACAAAATATTTTTGTCAAGGGATAAGATAGTCCACTGAAAACTTATTCACAATTCCACTGTAAACATTAATAAACATTAAAATATTTGCATAATTGTGTGCTCAAAAGTTCTATAAAAAGTGGAAGACTTATTACAACTGCAGTTTTCAGTCAACTACACTTCCTTTCACAATTTATTTTGTCCCATTTACACTTTTAAACCTGGGCACACTGCTGAACATATACTTTGGCAGTTCTATATAGCAAGTGCTTCCACAAAAATTGAAATTAAAAAAATCAGTAATAATAATAAAAGAACAACACAAGATAAACTCCTACTCACCAAGTGTTCACACACAGCTCAGTGACATCCCAGCACTGGCTGCTCAGCAGATAATGTTCTGGTGCCTATCATGTGCACTCCCTTATCTATGATTTCTAGAACACGTGAAAGCTTTAGTAGACAGATCCGAATTTGCTAAGTGCCCTTTTTTCTCTATCACAAAAAAAAGGGAAAAAAAAAATACAGAGGAAAAATTATGACCAATATGGTAGGCCACCTAACCTTCAATTATTAGTAAGCTTATTTTTGCAACAATAAAAAAGAAGAGAGGAAGGTATAGATACAATCCTGGAAAAATATACAAATATACTTAGCCAGCTGAGTGCTTTCTGTGGTTGTATTTCAGGGTTTGGGGATTTGTGTCCATGGCAGCAAACTGCTGAAAGGTGGAGAAATCGTTCATCACCTGCACTCTACAGCAAGTACATTTTGGGGGGGGAGATGAGGAGGAAGGGCTCATTCCAGTGTCTGATGAAGCAGATGACATAGAGGCTCCTGCATGAGACACTGTGGAATGAACAAAACCAGGTTAGATTAAGAAATGATCACACAATAATATAGTAAGTGCTTCCACAAAGATTAACCTCAAACTCTATCCTCCTGCCTCCGGGCAGCATGCTAGGATCACATCTGACTTGCTGATACTTATTGTCTGTTGTGGTAAATGTTTCTTTTTTTTCTTGTGGATATGAGGCTTTTTTTTCCTTAAGCAATAAACAATCACTTATTCATGAATCCCTTTTTTATCAGCACTTAGGTTACTCTTCATGTTCTATACTTCAAAACAGTGAACTGTTCTCCTTGACTACAGGTTAACGATCTCTCTGGGTATGAAGGACATACCTAGAAATACCATAGAATGTGTGTTCCTCTCAGTTTCTGCACATATCACTACCAGCCCAAGAGAGAGGCCAAGTGGACCACAAGGCCATAGAGGCAGAGCTACCCAATCCCTTTGAAGATCCCAACAGAATACCATGTGCCCCTGATACTAGACATGGAACAACAGGATTCAATGTTTGCTCTGGTGAGTTGGCCACTTGCACTGGCTCCACATTCTTCTCTATGTCCCTACTCCTCCCTTTTGTAATATGAATGTTTACTCTATGCCATATATGTTTTTGTACATGAAATATAGAAAAAAAATTTTTAACAGAAACTCAGAGCTCAGAAATGTTTTGAGTCTTGGTAGGGACTATGGTCTTAGACTTCTGAATAATAATGGAATGGCTGGGTCTATGAAACTTAATGGAGATGGAATGAATGTATCTTGAACTACGAGATGAACATAAGCCTCGTGGGAACCAGGTAGAATGCTGTGGTTAAAGGGAATGTACTTGGGTATAAGTTGATAAGGAGACTTTTGATGGTTAATCTCAAGACTTTTGATGGTAAACTTGATTAGATTAGGAAATACCAGTAAGATTAGCAAAGAGTTCCTCTGGGTATGTATGTATGAGGGGCTCTGACATAATTCCTTGTTAGATTTAAATGATGGTTTTCTTGGATGAAAGTTAGAGGCAGAACCATTGGAGGGAAAAGACCATTGGGGACACACCCTTAGGGTTATATTTTATCATGTTTCCTTCTTAGTCTTTTGAAGACAGCAATGCAAAACTAACTAATACAAGACCTATAGCAATTTGTTCTGCCACAAATAATAAATAAATCCCCCTTGCTATTTTCTTCAGCAATCTGCATTATCATCCTGGATTCTATTTCTTCCTATAGTTACATTGGTGAGGTATCGTCTCTCCTCATTTCCATCTGATTATTAATCAGTTTAGGGCACAGAACTTAATTTCCTTTACTGTTATTTTGACAGGTTGGATATGCACCATGTCCAATGTTTGACTGGCTGTCAACAGTGCATTCTTCTGGGGGGGGGGGGGTAGGGGGCAGGTATTCTCTGTGTAGCCCTGGCCATCCTGGAACTCACTCTGTAGACAAGGCTGGTCTTGAACTCACAAAAATCCACCTGCCTCTGCCTCCAGAGTACTGAGATTAAAGGCGTGCACCATCATGCCTAGCTATTATATAGGCAGCTGTGAGCTGCCATGTGGGTGCTGGGATTTGAACCCAGGTCCTTTGGAAGAACAGCCAGTGCTCTTAACTGCTGAGCCATCTCTCCAGCCAAACTCTGCATCATTAAAGTCTACCACAGATACTACTTTCCTAAAGATTATTTCAAAGTAACTTAACTGCTAGGCTGGTTAATGTCACACAAGGCACATACTGTCCAGCAGATGTAAGACACAAGAGACCAAAGTCTGTATATAGTTCATCTTGTCCTGGAATCATCAACAAAGCCTCTGGCACGTGACACATGTTCATTAGTGTTCCTGAGCTGCACTAGATTGCCCTGTAGTTGTTTACAAATGATATGTGGTTCCGCATAGGTAATGCTGATGAAGATACCGAGGCCTATTCATTTCTGTGAACCTCATAATAACAAATATAGGGCGTTAGTAAATATCTGTTGAGCGGAGTGCACCCTCCTGGGAAACCCATGCTTATCAGGTCGCAGATTGTTCAAAGTTGCTCATACTCCTTTCCAGGGTGTCACTCTGGTTAATGAACCGCAGAAACGCCCACCTCCAACAGCAGGAGAGAGCACCAACCCTGAGAGCAGCATCCACTGCACAGGAACCAAGAGACACAAACTTACAATGGAATGCAGGGAGGGAGCCTGAAAGTGAGGGGAACCTGAACAGCATTACCTTCTCTGTCCTTCTTTTTCAATCTTTTCCTCCTTCTATCGATGGTTGCAACTTCAGACTTCAGAGACATGTAGTATTTTCTGATTTCCTGTAGTTTTTCTTGGAGAAAAGATATTCTCTCTGTACTGTTCATATTATCTAATTCATCTAAAAGGAAAAATAAAGTTAATCTGAATTTTAAAACAAAATAATTCTATGAGAGCAAAGAACACAATTCTATAAAAAAATCTAACTTTCAAGTCAGAAAAAGCTTTAGTTCATTTGTCCTACATAAGCTCTTTATACAAGACACAACTAAATTAAATTTGTGATTAAGATTTCTTTACCCCAAATAGTCTATATTAAACATGCATCACTCTAATCATGAAACATAAGAAAACATTAAAATAAACTAATCTGACCTATATGTAATTAATATTTTAATTATCAGCACCAGAAAGGGTACTTCCATTTCACCAATTTATGTAAATCATACCTCGTACAAAGTCTGTGTAGCCTAGGGTGCCCTCAGATTTATGATCCTCCTGCTACATCCTCATAAGTGCTTGCTACAACAGTGACACTCACACCAAGCCCAGGTTTTGTTTCTTAACTGACGATCTTGACATACTTACCAAATTAGCATCATCCAATTTTTTTAAAAAGACAGATTTATATATACATGTAATGGAATGGCTACATAACTTGTTAATGATTACTAACATTATTCCAAATTGACATTTTGAGAAATGTTAAACTTAACAATTTACAGTCAGGCTATCTGAAAGACTCACTGAGTTGGAAGCTCCACTTGTATGTCCTAGGGGATGAATTTGGATGCTTTTCTTTGTGCTTCTCTTTCTCTCCATCTCTGATGTGAGGGGAGATTCTTGCAGGAGAGCGAGGAAGCTTCTGTGCCTTGGGCAGGCTAAGGTGCTTCACTGGTGTGCATTTACTTGCGCTATCGACGGTAGGAAGATCTTCACTGTCACTGCTCTGTCCTGCAATGGTAAGTTTACTCCAACTGTAAACCATGAAAAGCCTCAAATATCTAAGTGCAGCAGAGGAAGCAATTACATTTCTTGATATCATACAGGTAAACACATGCACATATACATACATACATCAAGGATTACAACAGAAAAGGGGGAAATATGTATCCATAAGTTTAAAAAAAACTGTTTTAACATGATATATTATTGAATATTGCTAAAGATTTTTGTTTTTTAAAGAATGAGCTACTGCTGAGATGGTTCAGCAGGTAAAGGCACTCGCTGCCAGGAATGGTCATCTGAGCCTGACCTCAGGCACAAGTTGAAAGGAGAGACCTGTGTGGTAGAAGCTAGGCCTTTTATATGGATTGTGGACTGGCAAAAACTGGCGTCCCTGATGGTTACGGAGATGAAAACATGGACCACCCTGTTGAAGAAGCATGACTTGGGAAAGCCCTTGCTAATGTCCATAACCACAGCAACAGGAATGCTGAGAGAACCTCCATCTCAAAATGGTACGATATATAAGAGAAATTTACACGGTCTCACACTCTCTCTCCTGTCCTCATCCACTGGGAATGAGCACAGCAAGGTACACCATTGGCACAGTTTGGACTGCGCCAGCCCAAGGCAAAGCCATTCCATAGACCTGCCAAGGGAGAGTCCTTTGGAGGCGTCTGCCTTGGAGCCCCAGAGTGCTGGAAAGGTGAAAGAGACAGTCAGAATTGGAAAGCTGTTTGGATAAGCTTTCTACTTGAGACTTCCAGGCCAAGGAGACTGTAGAGGCAATTGTTGGCTGATTGAAAGGGCCGCCCCAGTTGGTGGTTGGAACAGACTGACTTTATTTTATTTTTATTTTTTTAAAAACATTTATTTATTTATTATGTATACAGTATTTGCTCTACATATATGCCCGGGCACCAGATCTCAATGTAGATGGTTGTGAGCCACCATGTGGTTGCTGGGAATTGAACTCAGGACCTTTGGAAGAACAGCCAGTACTCTTAACCTCTGAGCCATCTCTCCAGCCCCAGACTGACTTTATAAATTGGCCTTATGAACTGACAAAATAAGGCTCAACAGACCTTAAGCTTGAAAGATCTGATGGGACTGCCGTAAACCATCCTGCTCAGACCTACGCTAAGAATACTAATATCCTTTTAAGATTCTGTTACAGGCTGGGTGTGATGGTGGCACACACCTTTAATCCCAGCACTCAGGAGGCAGAAGCAGGCAGATCTCTGCAAGTTCGAGGCCAGCCTGTTCTACAGAGCGAGTTCAGGACAGCCAGGGCTATTACACAGAGAAACACGGCCTCGAAAAAACAAACAAACAAAAAAAAAGATTCTGTTACAGAAGTAGCTTCCACAAGATGTTCTCTGACACACACACACACACATTCTCTCTCTCTCTCTCTCTCTCTCTCTCTCTCTCCCTCTCTCACACACTCACATACACACACACACACACACACACACATACACACTATGGCACATTGGTACCCCTTTCAAAATTAAAAGAAAAAAGAATGTTTTCTATAGTTCACAAAAGTAATGATAAAAGATGGAGAAGCAGGGTTATAAAACAATATTCTGTAGCTCTATGTATGCTAAAGCAAAACATACAATCTGAGAGCCAGCCCAACTTTGTATATGAAGCACATGAATACATCTTGTTGTAAACTTGCTCAACATTTTTTTCTTTTCTTGTTTAACATTTATTTTGAAAAAATGGCCTTGATGTATAGCCCGGATTGGCCTAATACTCAGGGTCTAGTCCCAAAGTGGACTGGAGCTCATGATTCACCTGCCTCAGCTGCCTGGGTTATTATGATGATAGGTATGCTGGTCTATGCTCAATTTTTGATATTATGTGCTAACAAAAGAGAATTCATTTCCAACTCTGCCTCCTTCCTCACCAATTTATCCTAAGAGATGTTCTGGTTTTCCCATAAAAGTGAACTGAAATTTTATTTTACTATCTTTTCAAAGCATATACCTTTATCCTTACCCTATCTTTACTGTCAAAAGCCAAAGATTACACACTCAGTTTCCTAGCCTGTCTCCTATCTGTGTCTGACTTTCCTACCCTGAAGAAACAAACTTTATTACTGTGTGGAGGAGGGGCGACAGGCACATGCTCTAGAGGCCATGCAAGCCTGAGGATCTGAGTTTGGTCCCCGGAACCCACATGAATATGGAAGGAGAGAATTGACTGCACAAAGTTGACCCCCGGCCTCTACATACTCGATGGCATGTATGTGCACGTACATATGCGCGCGCGTGCACACACACACACACACACACACACACACACACACACACACACACAAGTAATGCAGAATTATTTGCAGCTCTTAATAAACCATACTCATTTTTTGGACTGACTCGAGTGACCAAGCCACACTCACTGCTATGCAAACAGAAGCACGAGCAAGTACCAACCTGCTCCATTCTTTTCACTCTTGGCCGCAGCATTTGTTCGCTTTGGGGTTCGCTTTGGCTTTTTTGCCATTAATCCACTATTTCCATCACTTGGCCTCTTCTGACCTGAAATGAAGGAAAAGAACAAACTTGAAAAATGAAACCAGGGACTGGAGAGATGGTTCAGAGGTTAAGAGCACTGACTGTTCTTCCAGAGGTCCTGAGTTCAATTCCTAGCAACCACATGGTGGCTCACAACCATCAATAATGAAATTTGGTGCCCTCTTCTGGCCTGCAGGCATACCTGCAGACAGAACACGGTATACATAAATAAACCTTAAAAAAAAAAAAAAAAAAAAAAAAAGCAGAAACAGAGAGGTGCATTTACACACCTGCCCACACCATCTCTCCATCTTGTAAAAAGATAACAGTAAATATCTGTTATATCTAACACCTGAATTGTTGGTTTTGACAGAAAAGCAACGTCTCCCTAGGAAGTTTTACCCTTCTCTCTGCTCTCTCTTTCTTGTACAATTACACTACAGGTACCAGGGCCAAGGCTGGCTTCAAGCCCATTTGTTGCTTCCCTCTCACAAAGGCCTTCTTGCGATTCTTCAGCGACACTGTCCACTTCAATGGTCAGGTCACTCTCACTCTTCACACTCCGGGACTCGTCTTGGCTGAGAGTCAGTGGGGAAGCTACTGAAAAGTTCTGCTGCGCTATAGGAGGCAGGGCAGGCAGAGCAGGAACCAGACAGTTAGACTCAGAGCCTTCAACTCCCACATCCTCAATACTGGTCTTATCCTTTTCATCCAAATCATCCAGGTCTACCTCATGGCAAACTAAGGTCTCAGGCCCAATCAGAGGCATCACGTCCTCATCCTCTTTGAGTGGTGTATGCACAGGCTCTTCAGCTGGACTGTCCAACCGTTCACTAGTCAGTTCTTGGATGCTCTGATTTGCCTGTGCCATCAGTGCTGGCATCCCCTCATTTTCTGTTTCAAAGTGCTGCTCGAAGGTTAAGCCTTTCATGCCCTCAGCTCCAACGCCATCGCTGCTCCTTTCTCGGGATACACCAACTGTCACTTCCATTCCATTCTCAAGTCTTAATTTTTTCTCTGGCGACTGCTGTCCCGGTATTTTCCGTTTCAACTTTTTTTCTTTCTCATATTGCTCAACTTCATCTTCAGTTGAAGAAAAGTTTTTACATTCCAAGGAAGAAAACTCCAGGCTATGAGTGTCCCCATGAGCCTCACTGCCTGCTTCTTCCTGGCTGAATGATGAAATCTTTATAATTTCTAAAGAAAGGTCTTTTGTCTTGCTCCGCCTTCCCTTTCCTTTAGGAGATTTTTCTGCCTGTTTCCTAACTTCTTCTTCTTCCACTTTGTCTCCAAAAATATGTACTATTTGATCATTGTCTTCCACCTCCACCTTCAGTGTTTCTAAGGGTGGCATCTGAGTCCTGTCGTTTTCTTTTAATATGTGTACAATCTTTGGGGCTTCTTCATCTGGTTTATCATGATTTAAACTTTCATTTTTTTCTAATTCTTCTTTAACATCAGGAGAAAGTTCTTCACTTCTCAAGCTCTTCTCCAAGGAGTCTTCTGCTTCACTATCAGATGAGTAAGAGTCTGTAGGAAGATAGCACATTGAGCAGTTGGTTATATTAAATGCCAATGTAACAATTAAAATCCTACTAAATATAAACAAGATCCTTTATATACTTTTGAATCTCTATAGAAATTTCTTATATAAAGTAAATCATAGCATTTGTGTTAAAATGTAAGGGGAAAGACTAAAATAAAAACATGTGAAGATAAAAAACATAGTGGTAAACATCTTTAATCCCAGCAGAGGCAGGTGGATCTCTGAGTTTGAGGCCATCCTGGCCTACACAGTGAGTTTCAGGACAGCCAGAGCTATACAGAGAAACCCTGTCTCAGAAAAAAACAAAACAAAACCAAAACCAAAACCAAAAAAAAAAACCCCAACCAACCAACAAACCAACAAAAATACAAAACAAAAAAGATACAAAGCTAGCATGCATGCTAAGTGACTTGACCTGACTTAATTATCCTAAGGGAATAGAACATGCCACCTAAAATTATTCTGGAAAGAAGAGAGGTTTAAAATGAGCAATGTGTCAGGCTGGAGAGATGGCTCAGTGGTTAAGAGCACTGACTGCTCATCTGGAGGACCGGGTGCAACTCCCAGCACCCATACGGCAACTAACAACTGTCTGTAACTCCTGTTCTAGGGGACCTGACACCCTCACACAGACATATATGCAGGCAAAACACCAATGTATATAAAATACAAAGAAGTAAATTTAACAATAAATAAATAAAATGAGCAATGTGGGAGGAGAGACGGTTCAGTGGTTAATAGCACTGGCTGTTCTTCTAAAGGACTCAGGTTCAAATTACAGCACCAATATTCCAGTTTGAAACTGTCTTTAGGCCAGGTGGTGGTGGCACACGCCTTTAATCCCAGTACTTGGGAGGCAGAGGCAGGCGGATCTCTGTGAGTTCGAGGCCAGCCTGGTCTACAAAGCAAGTCCAGGACTGCCAGGGCTGTTACACAGAGAGACCCTATCTCAAAAAACAAACAAACAAAAACAAAAAAAAGAAACTGTCTTTAATGGCCAGGCTTGGTGGCTAATGTCTTTAATCCCAGCACTTGGGAGGCAGAGGCAGGTGGATCTCTGATTTCAAGGCCAGCCTGATCTACAGAGTGAGTTCCAGGATAGCCAGGGCTACACACACACACACACACACACACACACACACACACCCTCTCTCGAAAAACAAAATCAAAAAAAAAAAAACCCAAAACATAAAATAAGCAATGTGAAAAACAAAATCAAAAAACAAAAAAACCCAAAACATAAAATAAGTAATGTGAATTCTCCATACTTTAACAAAGTACAGGCAAGCCACCTGCTTCCAAGACAAACTATTCACTTTATGTCAGAGAATTTTTCAAATACTAAGGTATCATTCTAAGACTATAAAACTATACAATGTAAAAAATTATAAACTTACAGTGCTTATACCTTCCCTAAAGAATTCTAAAAAGACAACACTGAGTGTGTTCAGTTTTTTAAAGACAGGGTTGGGTTCTCAGTGTGTAGCCTGGCCTGCCTCAATATAAAGTCCAGAATCCCTCAAATTCAGAGATCTACCTGCCTCTGCCTCCTAAGTAGTGGAATTAAAGGCATGTACCACTATACTTAGCAAAGTGTTATGTTTTCTGGATGTTGGTTTTCTTTTTTTCTTTTTTGGTTTTTCGAGACACAGTTTCTCTCTGTGTAGCCTTGGCTGTCCTGGACTCACTTTGTAGACCAGACTAGCCTTGAACTCACAGAGATCCAAATGCTCCGAATGCTTCTTCCTCCTGAGTTCAAATCCCAGCACCCACATGGCGGTTCACAGGTGTCTGTAATTGCTGGGCGTGGTTGTTCACGTCTTTAATCCCAGCACTCAGGAGGAAGAAGCATTCGGAGCATTTGGATCTCTGTGAGTTCAAGGCTAGTCTGGTCTACAAAGTGAGTCCAGGACAGCCAAGGCTACACAGAGATCCAAATGCTCCGAATGCTTCTTCCTCCTGAGTGCTGGGATTAAAGACGTGAACAACCACGCCCAGCAATTACAGACACCTGTGAACCGCCATGTGGGTGCTGGGATTTGAACTCAGGTCCTTTGAAGAGCAGCCAGTACTCTTAACCGCTGAGCCATCTCTCCAGCCCCCTGGTTTTTCTTTTAATAGAATTAATTTTTTTATTTTGTGAACAGGAATATCTGCATGTATGTAGTATACTATGTTCATGCCTAGTGCCCACAGAGGCCAAAAGAGGGTCTTAGATACCTTGAAGCTGGAGTTACAGACTTTTTTCCTGCAACTCATTCTGTAGACTGGCCCTGAACTCACAGAGATCCATCTACTTCTGCCTCCCTACTGCTGGGGTATTAAAGGTGTGCGTCACTACACCTGGCGAGTCACAGACTTTATATATGCCATGTGGTTGTTGAGAACTGAACCCCAGAATTCTGCAAGAGCAGCAACTACGACTACTGCTCAGCCACCTTCTTAGCCCAAATGATTATGTGGAAAAGTAATCACATTTTTGCGGTTTTAGTAAAAGAATGCAGAATTCCATTTTCTCATATTCCAACAGTCTTCAGTTAAGCAGTTCTGCAAACCCTGATGGGGATGGCTGTGCAGGCTGTACACAGCACCAGGACATGCCTCCTGGGAAACAGCACACACTTTCAAGAAACCTTGCTTTGTACATGATGGAAACCTGCCAGCGGTGGCAGGAAGGAGGAAAGAAACCCTCTTATGGCCTACACACTGCAGATCATGGTAAACCTGTTCTTCAGTAGTTTTTCTCTTTCAGAAGTATAATTTTATAATACCACCACTTAAAATCTCTTAAATTATATAGAGAAAATGAAGATAGAAACATTAAGGGAAAGATTAAAGCAGAATAAAATATGCTTGCCTAAGTTCACCACAAGCCATCCCTATATTCATCAGCTTGTACTCTGAAAGCCTCAGCTTTGTTAAAAGTCTGTAAGTGCTGAACTTAAAGGAGACACTGCTACACCACATGGTTTGAAGCAGAGTCCAGCACACACTAGGATTCATGGATTGTTTCCTTTCCCTACAGTTGAATTGGCTATCAAAAATCCTTACGACAGGCGGTATCTGAGGTTAATATCACTAGAGTTTAAATTAAAGTATACAATAAAATAAGCATTAGCTGCCATTGAAGTTTGTAGTTTTAATCACGTTAGGTTAAAAATTGAGAAAACCTATATGCAGACAGAATACAGTATATATAATAAATCAATAAATCTTTTTAAAAAATGAGAAAACCTGCTATGGTTCTCACAAAGTGGCTGTCAAGGGCCATGCCGTTGTATTTTTGGTCAATGATGGATGCATACAATCAGGGTCCTATTGTGAGCTCTTGTCACCTGGGTACACTGTTGTCCCTTAGTTCATTAAGAACCCTCTGTGACATCTGTACAATGATGAAACCCTTCTTAGAATGTGTCCCCATTATTAAGTGATACATATGCATATGTATATATATAATGTCTCAAAAGTCAACAACCCTCCAAACGGGACCTTTCTGTCTCACTAGACAGAGATTTGCTGCCCATCACGCTGCCATGGGAATTCCTGGTACCTGATTTTCCTTCACTGTTGGGTGTCTTAGATAAACTGTATAGCATGTTTGACGAAAATGCAGATTTTAAAGGCGGTCTTCCCCGTTTGGACTTCTGCCTCTCTTCATCCCTCTTTTCGTCCTTTTCACTATCTTCTTTATTCTGGGTGACAACAACAAAATCCATGAGAAGGGCCAAAGCCTTTCAAAAATGAACATCCTATTTCTCCAAGAAGATCTATTAACTCCAAAATAAAAGGTCAGTTAATTTAAGTGTCAAATCCTAATATGTGCTTGTAGAAAAACTGAAAGCAGTTTTCTAACCTATTCATATGAATACAATCACTCACTCTAGTCCCTCATTTCCTGCTGAGGGAATGAAGAGCATCAGAAATAGACAAAACACTAGGCAGACCTCTACAGCAGGGACTATGGACAGAGAGTGTGAGCAAGCATGCAGTGGGTCAGCAGACAGGTCCGACACTGTGGAGATGGAGGCAAGAGGGAGAACAGTGGATTTCCAGAGTGATGGGGTCCTGTGTGTAGTTCTAACGATGGATAACGTGTTATACATCTGTCCAAACCACAGATGTCTTATACCTCTGATGTACACACTACCCCAATATCAACAATGGGAGTTTACCACTACACCAAAGCACTATAGCCCCTCTGTGCGGGTGAAGGGGTTGACAATGCACAGCATCATATCCACATGAGGCAAAGACATATTTCTGTACCTTCTCATATTTGCTATGAAGGTAAAGCTACTAAAAAGAACAGTATCTTTCAGAAAAGATACAACTAGAATAATTCCTGTACCTCTCGTAAGTGATATGAACGTATGAACATACCTTAACTTTCTTCTTCTGTTTTTTCTTTGGTCCACCTTTGTCCAAGGGCCAGATTATCCTGTCAGCCTTTACCCATTCATCATATCTTAAAGAAAAAAATTTAGCTTTCACAATGCTATCTTATTTGAAATATATTCACACACGCACACACAACCCTGCATGTTCAAGAAGTGAGACAGAAAGTCTTTTTCTAGTGTTGGCAGTGCACACACGCACACGCACACCCCTGCATGTTCAAGCAGTGACACAGATAGTCTTTTTCTAGTGTTGGCAGGGTTAAAAGAATAGGAACTGCCTGTTGGCCAACAGCTGTCCCAGTATAACCACTATTATACCCAGTATAACCACTATTATACCCAG
>CAJQZJ010034299.1:932190-971611 GCA_907164525.1 Lophiomys imhausi | reverse complement strand
CAGTATAACCACTATTATACTCAGTATAACCACTATTATACTCAGTATAACCACTACTGATAAAAAACAGAAGCTGGGCAGAGGTGGCGCATGCCTTTAATCCCAGCACTCAGGAGGCAGAAGCAGGCAGTTCTCTGTGAGTTCAAGGCCATCCTGCTCTACAAAGAGAGTTCCAGGACAGCCAGGGCTACACAGAGAAACCCTGTCTCAAAAAACCAAAATAATAAAAAAAAAAGAATGAAAGAGAGAGAGACAGAGAGGTGGGTTCAGAGAGCAGTCTCAGTAAGTAAACTCCTGACTCTGAACTATTTGAACTGCTTTGTTTTTTGGTTCCCACAATCTAAACTTATAAACAGATTTTATACTAGAATTCACTCTATTGATAATACAAAAATGTCAATTTGCAAGCAGCCAGCTTGCAATCATTTATCAAGTTCCCTCTTGTCCCCTCCAGAGCTCTAGCATCTTTTATTCCTAATAAAACTTTCACTATAAAGATTGAAGTAATTTAGAGATATTTGTATTCTGTTTAATTTTCTTTATCTAGATTTGTTTTCTTTTCTTTGCCTTTTTTGGGTTTTTTGCTTTGTTTTGGTTTGTTTTTTGTTTTTTGTTTTTTTTTTTTTTGAGACAGGGTTTCTCTGGTTAGTTCTGGCTGTCCTGGACTCAATTCGTAGAACAGGCTGGCCTCAAACTCACAGAGATCGGCCTGCCTCTGTCTCCTGAATGCTGGGATTAAAGGCATGCGTGACCACGCCCGGCCCTACATTTTCTTTATCCCAGGCTGAAGACTTATTCTTCTTGCACCTTTCTATAAAATACAGTCAACACTTTTAATTCCAACATAACCCTTCCCACTACTAGTAAGAGACAAATAGATTAAAGTATCCAGAACTGAGTAACACTTCTTACATTGTACAAATGCACAGATAGTTCTAGTGTGCAGTAACTGAGTAACACTTCTTACACTGTACAAATGCACAGATAGTTCTAGTGTGCAGTAACAGTGCACTAGCTGCCATGGAGACATGCACGGCACTTGGCTCGAGTACAGACAGGTTTTAGCTGCCCTGGTACCATGATGCCAACACGACAGCTCGAAAACATTTCCTCACAGCTTACCCAATAGCTAAATCTCCTGGAACAGAGATGGATATTAATACCTTATTTATAAATAGTTATTAATTTGAACATTTACTGAGGGCCTACTAATATACCAGGCGCTATAGAATATACAGAGAATAGATGGAACAAGACCTTACTTTCACGTCTGATATAAAAAATAATATACTATATAATTAAGTACAGTCTGGTAAGTGCAGTAAAAAAAATATATACTTGATCTAAGACTAAAAAGAAGAAAACATCTTACTCCTGAATTTCCCAGGACACATCAGACCAAACAAAGAGCAGGTCTATGTGGAGGAACTCAGTGTGGTCCTCCCTGGCCTGGTCTGAGGATGTCAGGCAGGTACGAGCAGCCACATTAGGGATCCTCTCACACTTGCAGATGCTTCCATTTTAGAAACAGGACTAAATTATCAAGAAACTATAAGAGTTCTTTGAAAGCCAGAATTATACTAGTTTTTAGGAAGATGTATGAACAACAAAAAGCCATGCATAAACAGTGGGTAACTAATGAGGACAATGACAGAAGCGTATGACAAGGGAGTACTGGTTAGAGTCATAAAGGAAAACCTTCAGAAAATGAGACGGTGATAGGACCAGAAAACACAACAGGGATGAACACAGAGAGTGGAAGATTACGAAGACTTGAATCTGAGGGGAAAGTAGATACGCAAACTACAGCCACCACAGTACTAGAGTTGGCAAGTCCACGATGAGGACGCAGACCCTGCCGAGTCACTCAGACCCTTCACAGTGCTGACAGCTAGCACACAGTGCTTGTTATGTGCTGGGCAGCATTCTATGTACTTCACATGCACTAACATGGGCGCTATAATTCTACAACTCATTTATAAAGTAGGAGCTCAGAAAGTCCCCAATCTGGAAAGGAAGGAATGAACCCTAACACAGCACACACCCAGATGTGGGAAAGGTGTGTGGCAATGTGGCTCCATGTCAACCTGAGCGGCTTGGATCTTCACACACACATTTGAAAGGCTTAAGAAAAAACTAAGACCTTAGAACGCTGGGCCTCATTGCTGCTCTGAGCTGCTCTGACTCTCACAGCCAGACTGAGTTGTCCTTCCCTGGAGCATGACCAATTTTCCAGAATATCATTATCAGACAAGTCTGCTCCATGCCCATGGAGGATCAAAACAGAAATAAAACAACTCCCTAATCATGTCCAAACACAGGAAAAACAAGCAACTTTGTCCAAGCTGCAAAAATGGGAAAATATCCTTTTCCTCCGACTAATGAGTCACTTCTGCTTCTTTACCAATTATAGGATTAACTTTGATCTAGCCTTCTCTCTTTGTAGGTAAGATGTATCAAAAGAACCCATCATAAAATTGTATCAGCTTCCTGATTGTGTCAGCATAGAACAAAGGCTTTCTTCATTCTTTTAATAGTTTATTTATTTATTTATTTTTAAAGATTTACTTATTTATTTCAATGTATTTGAGTGCTACATCTGCATGTATACCTGCATGCCAGAAGAGAGCATCAGATCATATTATAGATGATTGTGAGCCACTATGTGGTTGCTGGGAATTGAACTCAGGACCTCTGGAAAAGCAGACAGTGCTCTTAATCACTGAGCCATCTCTCCAGCCCAAACAAAGGCTTTCTTAAACCTGCTACATAACAGAAGCTCAAATCTAAGTCCTACCCAACAGAAATTCTAATTACTTAGCCAACTCAGAACTACTGTGACTGCTTGTACACACTGTGATTGCAGGGCTTGACAGTGGCTTGACTTCTGAAAAGGAAACAAAGGCATGCATAGCCTACAGTTGTGGCCCCACTCCCTGACTGCTCTGCAAGGCTTCGGAGGCCTGTGTTTCCCCCTAATCCTAAGGTGAGGACCTGACAGCAATGCCCTATGGCATCCTCTCTTGTACTCTGCCTCCCTTAAAGAGTAATAAACTCAGCGGCTCCTGCTGGTGTCTGGTGGGAAGCACTGACCGTTTATAAAACGCATGCACACAAGGTTCCCTACCCTTTAACCACCTACAAGAACATGTTTTATTGCTCACCTCACATTCCACCCGTAATAATGCACCAAGTATAAAACCTCCCCATCATCAATCTCGGTGCTTTTAATGCTGGCTTCATAAATTTTCTGAGTTTTTCCTCGTCCATACTTCACTTTCACTTTGGTTCCTGTCAGGCAGGGCTCGGTGTTGTCCTCATCTTCCTCCCCCGCCGAGTCGAATTTGCTCTCAGTTTCTTCCCTGCAGTAAATGACAACATGGATAACACTACTAACAGCTTAATGGACAACGAAGTATAAATGACAAGGGGTCCAGTCCTCACACCTGAGTTGACCTTGGTGACGTGTCAGTGGAGGTGGTGGTGGTGGAGGAGGAGGAGGAGGAGGAGGAGGAGGAGGAGGAGGAGGAGGAGGAGGAGAGCTCATGGACTACCTACTAAGGAATTTATTAAGTAAAGGTTCACTGTGCAAAAGTAAGCCTGTACTTAAAGGCCAATCTATAATCACAGTTAATGACACACAGTCAGTAAGCCACTTCTAAACCAAAATAAATAAAAACCATATGCACTAGAATGGCCTTTGGGATTCAGTCAAGTGCCACCTTACTTTTGAGAATTTTCTAAAGCTATTTCATAAATGTTTGCAATGAGTTATCTTAAATGTACTTCAGTACTATTGTCTTCTCAATTTAGAATGGTTATTAGCAAGACAGACGACAGTTTGGTGGGTAAAATAATGAACAAATGCTACCTACCTTAGTAACCCTGTCTCTTAGACTAGTGTCTATTTTAAATTTGAGGTGACTTGTTGAAGTACAGGAGTGATGACAGAACAAAGCTTTGTAAGTTTAACGTTGATTTTCATTTGTAACTCCTCTCCCAGCAGCTTTTCTTTATTTCAATAATTAAACATAAAGGAGATTCATATGAGAAGTCCAGTAGTTTTTTAAAAACTATAACCACAGAGTATATCAGCTATTAACTTTGCAAAGAGTCAGAAGAGAACTGCCTCTTTTCTGATGTGTTCTAAGAATTTCAAAAGCTTCAGGGGTGGTCTTAAGGTCTATGGTACACACAGGGCATCATTTCAGTGGCTCCTGGGTACATGACTGATACATACTTTGACAGCTCAATTGTTTTGGGAATATTTGCTCTCCAGATGCTTCTCATAAATATCCTTAGGAAATCATGTCAAAACACTGGAGAAAACCTTCTTCAAATAGAAATCTCCATGGCTCCTGATTCAGATTGAGAATATGTGCTGTCTGTGGTTCGTACACTCAACTTTTATTTAATAAAATAGAATATTAACCTTAGCACTGAAGACTGAAAAATATTTGCTCTATTTATGTATGAAGTATTTCAGCTACATATTTATTTACAGAGACTCATTAGTATAATTAGAACCTACTTTTTAAGTAGCTTACCTTTACTTAATTTGTTTTAAATATTTAAAAGTCTGTATTCATTATTCTCAGCTCCGAATTATTTCATGCTACTTTTAAAATCCTAACTCTAGTTCACTGCAGAACTCTTTAAAATTAAACTATTTCACTGACAACTGCAATATCTTACTCACATATCTCTTCACCAAGCATCAGATACCTCTACTATTCACCAGTTACGACTTTTCTTTTTTCTTGTTTGGATTTTTAAGACAGAGTTTCTCTGTGTATCCCTGACTGTCCTGGACTCACAGGGTAGACCAGGCTGGCCTTGAACTCACAGAGATCCGCCTGCCTCTGCCTCCCAAGTGCTGGGATTAAAGGTGTGCACCACCACGCCAGGCTCAGTTACAGTTTCTCTAACCACTAATTCTCCCAATGGTTTGTTTACAAATGGCGTCAGCTGCCGTTCAGACACAGCAGACCATTTTCTCCAAATCTGGCTTAAGATCTCAAACTTCTAGAAACCGTAGCATCACATGATAAAATAACTAAAAACTAACTGGAAAAAGCTTCTATTTTTAAGTAAGTGTGTTATACTGTTGTTTTAAAACTTGTTGTTTTTAGTAATACCTAAAATTAGTAAATTCATTTGATCACATGTACAGAATGGCCCACTATATAGCAAGGTGAGAAATTACCTTGATCTAACTGAACTGCCTGATTTGGGGCTATTTTTAAGTCATTTTAATCCATGCGAGTCTAATACATGGAAAAAAAATACAGTATTCCCTCAACAGCAAATGGAATGGACATTAAAAAGCTAGAATTTATCAACGAGATGTGGGGCAAGAAGAATCAGGGGTGCATGCCACTAATTCTAATACAATAACTTGAAAAAGAAAAGTGTCTTAAATAAAGCTAACACACAGCAGCATCTGCCAGTGCTGTGCACCCATGTGTTCGTCAGCCTCCCACATTGTACCTTTTTAAAATGGAATTTTTGCTGCCGCTGTTTCCTCTTGTCCACTTCCTCCATTTTTCTCCAGCTCCCTTCCCTGCTGTCAACTGCAGGACCTTTCTTTTGACTGGGTGGCGCAGCCTTCTTTGAGGCCACTGTTTAGGGCACAAGTGCTATTAAAATGGTGCGACCAGTGTATTCTCCAATTCCGAAAGGCAATACACATCATCTTCACAATGTGTCTCACCTTCATTAGACAAGAGGAACGGAAGTCCCAATAAGAAGACATCCCTCACACCTGAATCTCTAAGCAGGAACACAGTGCTGCTGGACCCCAGACAGGTGCCTCTGGAGAAGAGACATAGACAATGTACCTCTCTTGGCCGTTCTCTTCCTCTTCATCTGACTCTTTCCCAGAATCCTCTTGCTTTCTAATTTTCTTCTCTTTGTGCTTTGGTGTGTTTTTTCTCCCAAGTAGCAGCTCATTTTCTTTTTTCTCTGCTGGTTCACAGTTGTTATCGACATCCTTGTTTTCTGTATCATCTTTGATGAATTTGTCTTCTATTTTCTCTTCTATTTCTTTTTTAATAGTATTTGCATCTCTAACAATTTTCCTTCGCCCCTAGTAGAGAAGATAAAAGCTTTAAGGGAGCTAATACTACAAAGAGAGAGAGAATGTTGACAGCTTCCTCTGAAGCCTCGACAGCACTGACTATGGTGTTTTCTGCTTGGCCTCAGAATCTGAACACCAATGAACTCATACATACTATTTCTTTTGGAAGTAAAAGAATAATCAATATAAATCTCTGAATTATGCCCAACACTACCACAATGACTAGACACACATATATATTTAAGTAAATTCTTTCCCCCCGGCTCAGTGGGCTTTGTACATGCTTAGCAAGTGCTCTTCCCAAGGGCTCCATCCCTAACCGTGTACCTATTAACTATGATAAAAATTTTTAAATGAAATATATATATGCCAATGACAGAATTTCCTACTAGTAATGTTGGATTGGCAAGATGGCTCAGAGAGTAAAGGTATGTACTTGCCACCCAATCTGATGACATATGAATTAATGATGTACCTGGACTCATATAGTGGAAGGAGAAAATGACTCCCACAAATTTTCCTCTGAATTTCACATATGTACATGCAGCACACACATACACACACACACACAAAATAAATAAGTGTTTAAGTTACTAATAACCTTCATAAATTCACCCACTAACTTATTGTCTCTTTAAAATGAAAGTTCTGTGAGCTACAGTCTTATTATTTATCACAACAAAAATCAAATATCAATATATTTATGTGTGATTATGCTTTAAGGACCTAATGGCACAATGTCTTTTTTTTTTAGTTTTTATTTTAGTTTTTCTTTTTCAAGACAGGGTTTCTCTGTGTAGCTCTAGCAGTCCTGGACTCGCTTTGTAGACCAGACTGGCCTTGAACTCACAGAAATACGCCTGCCTCTGCCTCCTAAGTGCTGGGATTAAAGGCGTGCTCCACCACGCCGGGAAGCATCAATGTCTTAAAAGTGAGCTTTTGGATTAGAGAGATAGCTCAGTGATTATGAGTACTGACTGCTTCTCCACAAGGCACAAGCTTGGCTCCTAGTACCCTTATCAAGTGGCTTACAACTGCTTGTAACTCCAACTCCAGGAGGTCCAACATCTTCTTCAAGACTTTCAGGGTACCCACATACAAGTGAACACATACATACACAGAAAAACTAACTAACTAATTGGTGAGATTTCTTTGAGTCAGTACCCAGAGCATTCACAGGGTAGCAGGAGGAACTTGTCCTGTTCTCCAGGAACCTCTACCAAACCTCTTGCATGTCAGCTGACTATGAAACTGGTAAGCCTTTCCAAAACATTCTAAATTTTCTTTCAGGTCAACCTAATACGAAGGCAGAAAACTTCCCTCCTCTACTTGGAGCTGGAAGGGATTTAAAAGAAAAAGAAAACAAAACAAAACAAGGAACTGGGGAGGTGACTCTTCTCAGCATGGAAGAACATGTTGTGCAAATGTGAGGAACTGAGTTCAAATCCCAAACCCACCTTTAAAAAAAAGCCACACAGGCCGGGCGCAGTGGCGCACGCCTTTAATCCCAGCACTCGGGAGGCAGAGGCAGGCGGATCTCTGTGAGTTCGAGGCCAGCCTGGTCTACAAAGCGAGTCCAGGACAGCCAGGGCTACACAGAGAAACCCTGTCTCGAAAAACCAAAAAAAAAAAAAGCCACACATGCACCCATAACCCCAGTGCTTCGAGTTAGGGGAAGGGGGAGGGGAAAACAGAGTTAATGGGAATTCCTGGCCACAGCCTACCTCCAGGTAGTAAGAGACCACATTTCAAGAGACTAAGGCTGAGAGAGACAGAACACCTAACATCCTCCCATAGCCTTTGCATTTGGAGAGATGTGAACACACATACACATACACACACACACACACACACACACACACACACACAGAGAGAGAGAGAGAGAGAGAGAGAGAGAGAGAGAGAGACTCCACCCCCAAACAAAAACCTAACAGGTCAACAAGGCATGGTATAGTTCTACCTCGTAATCCCAATACTTGCAAAATGGAGACTGGAGGATCAAAAGCTCACAATTATCTACAGCTATACAGTTAGCTGAGTCTAGCCTAGGATATATGAATCCCTCTCTAAAACTAAAATAAATAAAACAAAACGTAAAAGTAAAAAAGCTTAAATTTACACATTTCATGAAACTCATTAAAAGATTTCACTTATCAGGTGACTGAGTGGTCAGTTTAAGAACAGGATTTGGGGCTGGAGAGATGGATCAGTGCTTAAGAGCACTTGATGCTCTTACGAAGCACCTGAATTCACCCACAAGGCAGCTTAAAGCCATCTGTAGCTCCAGTTCCAGAGGATCTGGTGCCCTTTGTTGGCCTCTGTGAGCTCCAGGTCTGCATGAGGTGCAGACATACATGCAGGCAAACCCTGATACACGTAAAATAAAAATATGCAAATCCTTTTAAGAAGAGAGAGGAAAGAAAACAGGATTATGAACAATTACAAGAAAAGGTAACTTAACCTTTCCCTTCCGTTAAACATGGCTTAACCAACAAATAAGATACATTAGGAACTGAAAGCCAGTCATAATGATGCACGTCTTTAATCCCAGCACTGGGAAGCAGAAGCAAGCAGATGTCTGTGAGTTTGGGGCCAGCATGGTCCAGGACAGCCAGACACACATACTGGAGAGACCCTGTCTCAAAAATAAAAAATAAAGAACTGATTTCTTTGATAGTGTAGCAATCCATAAAATGATAACTCATGCTATGTAGCTATTATTGGGCATGGATCGGAATAGTGAATGGCAATCCTTCATAAAACTTTAATCAAAGGAGAGGAATACAGGGGTGAGTGTGAGGTGGGTGGGAAGATAAAAGTCAATGTATGCATAAATGAAGCAGTACAGTATGCACATAGATTTACAGGAAGCAAAGTAGGCTGGGGGCACAGGAATTACCAAGAGGCAATTCATTCATCTACTTAACAAGAAGGAAGAGTACATGGGACTTACTTAGCCAACCGATGAAGACCTGAACACTGTAACAGAAAAAAAATGAGCAAATATATGTAGGGTGGGTGTGTGTGTGTGTGTGTGTGTGTGTGTGTGTGTGTATGTGTGTCTGTGTGTGTGTGTGTGTCTGTGTGTGTGTATGTATGTGTCTGTGTGTGTGTGTGTATGTGTGTCTCTGTGTGTGTGTATGTATGTGTGTCTGTGTGTGTGTGTGTTTTCTTGTCTGTTTGGTTTGGCTTTTTAGGACAGGGTTTCATGCTGTGGCTCAGGCCAGGCTAGACCGTGCTATGCAGCGCAGGTGGAACTCATGACAAGGCTCTTATCTGAGGATCCTGAGTGCTGTAATTATAGGAATGAGCCATCCTGCCTGGTGAGGAAGTTTTCAAGTAGAGGGAGTGATATGCGCTGTACATAGGGAAAGGTCGCTATAATAACTTTACTGCAGCCAGCCATGGTGGCACACACCTTTAATCTCAGCACTCAGGAGGCAGAGGCAGGTAGATCTCTGTGAGTTCATGTGGGGAGCCACAACCCTAAGATGGCGCCTGGCTTAATGCCAGAAAGCTCAAGCTTAGCTGTAAACAAGCCTTAGTTGGTAGCAGCTGCCTAGCCCGGTGTGCTTCCTCCTTTTGTGAGCCTATCTTGGATCACCAGGTGGCATGATCTGATTGGGTTTGAGTAGGCATATAAGGGCTTGGAGGAGGAGAAGCAGAGAAGCAGATGTACAAGGTTCCTGAAAAAACTGCTTGAAGAAGAATCGTGGTTGTGTCTTTCCTGCTGGTCAGGGGGACGCGACAAGTTCAAGGCCAACCTGGTCTACAAAGTGAGTCCAGAGGCAGCCAAGGATACACAGAGAAACCCTGTCTTGGGGAAGAAAAAAAATTTTGCTGCAACATTACTAAATACTGGAACATAAACTAGGTTTTCTGCACAAATTTCTGCATACATATACATATAAAAGGCCCACAATAAAACTTTTTTTTTAAAAAACGAGAAAAGGTTTCTCTGTGTAGCTCTGGCTGTCCTGGACTCACTTTGTAGACTAGGCTAACCTTGAACTCAGATCCACCTGCCTCTGCCTCCTGAGTGCTGGGATTAAGGGTGTGCACCACCATGCCCGGCTACACAATAAGACTAATGCTAAAAGCAGATAAAACTACTAAAAACTCACTCTTGGAGACTTTAGTTCTATGTCTTCTCTGTCGCTTTCACTGTTTGAATCAGTGTTCTCCTCCGGCTCACTCTTCACTTCCATTAAAGGCATTTCCTGGTCCACTTTTAGAGCCTCCTCCATTGATTCTTCAAAGTCTTTTTTTTCCACTTTTACTTTTGGTTCATGGTGGTGAATGGTTCTGAACTGAATATTTGCAGAACGGCAGTACTCCTCAAAACCATAGAGATATCTAAACACACAATATTTCATCCTGAATAATCTTAGTCTTTGCATTTAACTTGAATACTAAGTAAATAAAATAGAAAAAATCAATTTTATAAGTATTCTCTCTGTTAGTAATTTCTGAATGCCTTTGATACAATCAAAAGGAAATACCATCAACTAAAACATTGTCCTGAGAACCCAACACCGATAATTTAAGAGAGCCACCCCAGAGCACTGGTCTTCACCAGTGGTTCTCAAGCTGTAGGTTACAACTCCTTTGGGGGCCAAACGACCTTTTTCACAGGGGCTGTATATTACATAGCCTGCATATCAGATATTTACATTTTGATTCACAACAGTAACAGAATTCTGGTTATGAATTAGCAAGAAAAAGAATTTCATGGTTGGGGGTTGCCACAACACGAAGAACTGCATCAACGGGTTGCAGTGTCTGGATGGCTGAGAACCACTGCTCTAGAACGTATATATAACCAAAACTACAGGCCCTGAGCTGGAGCTGCAGGCGGTGTGCACTCCTACATCCCAGGGGGTCAGCATCGCGTACGTGGGAATGCAGTAAAGTAGGCTATAAGCCCTGAATGCCTTTTAGTCACATGGCTCCACCAGCTAAACTCTGACACCTGTGTCACTCATTTGGAGTGTTAGCACTGGTCCCGGTAAACGTTTGCCTGTTCACTGTTTTGTGTGTGTGGAGTTTAAGACAGGGTTTCTCTGCGTAGCCCTGGCTGTCCTGGAACTCACTTTGTAGACCAGGCTGGCCTCAAACTCACAGAGGTCCGCCTACCTCTGCCTCTGCCTCCCGAGTGCTGGGATTAAAGGTGAGCGTCAACACCACCCAGGGTTTTTTTTTTTTACTTTTAATAATTCTTTGCAAATTTCCCATCATGCACTTCAATCTCACTCACCTCCCTGTCCCTTCATATCCACTTTCTGCCCCTACAACCTCCCTGCAAAATGAAACACAAAACAAAACAAAAACCCCATCTTGCCATGGAAGTTAGCGTATGTCATGGTGTGTCACAAAATGTGCCCTTTGCCCAAACAGCTTTACTTGTTAATATTTATTCCATAAAGAAGCTGGACTACTTACTTTCTATAAGCAGTTTTTACATTGTAGGAAGCAGCTGAATTCAAAATTGGAATGCCAAGGTCCATATAAATTTGCTTCCATACAGCACCACTATCAATCTGGAAAATTAAGATTTTTGTTAACAACTGTCAAAGGAATATATATATATATATAATCATTATACTAGCATTCTAAGTTCTTTAAGAAAATGCCTATGTCAGGGCTGGAGAGTTGGCTCAGAGGTTAAGAGCACTGGCTGCTCTTCCAGAGGTCCTGAGTTCAATTCCCAGCAACCACATGGTGGCTCCCAACCATCTATAATGGGATCTGGTGCCTGGTTCTGGCCTGCAGGCATACATGGAGGCAGAACACTATATTCATAATAAATAAATCTTAAAAGAAAATGCATATGTCAATCAATATATCAAACAATCAAACTTCTCATTGCACAAATACATATTTGTAAGGCAATGTTACACTTACATTGTCACATCCCCCCTGATGATAGACCAGTCTAAAGAGTTTGAAGAGATTGAGATCTTTATAGCCCAAAACAGGTGCTTTGTTGATTGGAGTACCTTTTTAATATCAGAAGGGAAAAAGAAAGTGTTTAGTCAGAACGAAAAATACTAATCTGAAACTCAAGATACTGACTTCTTTTTTTTTTTTTTTTGGTTTTTCAAGACAGGGTTTCTCTGAATATCTCTGGCTGTCCTGGACTCGCTTTGTAGACCAGGCTGGCCTCGAACTCACAAAGATCCACCTGCCTCTGCCTCCCAAGTGCTGGGATTAAAGGCGTGTGCCACCATCGCCCGGCAAGATACTGACTTCTAAATCAACAAAATTCATTTACTGAGGGTAAATGAATTTACTTAAAAGGTCCTTACATGACACAAGACACAAAGTCTTCTCTGTTCTTTGTGCAATTTTATGAGCGCTCTGAATTTCAGGAGTTGCACACTTTAATCAGGGTGCCTCTATAACAGTGAAATTGCCAAACTTAAGTTAAACTTGAGAGTGCTGGTTGTGGCCGGCACTGTGGCTCACTGCAGCATAAGCCAATGAGGGAGCTCTGTCCTCGCTGCCTACACATGGAGAGAGAGCCCTGTGCTTCTCTGCAGGACTTCTCAAAGCCACAAGATGCCGAGCCAAGTTGCCCAAGGACTCTGTAGGACTAAAACGCCAGAATGTGATGATTTATGGCGGTTCTGTTTCTTTGACCTCTGCTGGAATTTCTATTTCACTCAGAAAGAGACTGCTTTCCATTATCTTCAGCTTAAGAGACCAAGTACAGCATTTTACCATTGTAATAAATTATTATGCAGAGTAATGTTATTATTGGTCACTTTCTATTTCTGACTATTTTAATCTTTTATAAATACAAGGGAGATCAATTTAATTATATAAGTACTGATACCCTATGTATTCTACTTAAAATAGCTTGTCTTTATTCTAAACACTTAACTGCTGTCAGATATAACTGACTGGCTTTCATTGGAATACAAGGCACTCCTAATATGGCAGAAACAATGCACATACCTTAAAGATTTTATTTTATTTTAGGTTTTAAAAGACAGGGTTTCTCTGTGTATCTCTGGCTGTCCTGGACTCACTTTATAGACCAGGCTGGCCTTGAATTCACAGAGATCTGCCTGCCTCTGCCTCCCAAGTGCTGGGATTAAAGGCGTGCGCCACCACACCCAGCTTATTTCTTATTTTTTATTTTATTTTATTTGTTTTAACATACCTTAAATATAAAGTCATAAAATGACATACCTCTGTCTTCCATAAACTTATAAAGCTGTTGGAGGAAGTTGTCCCTCTCTTCAGGATCAGGTTCTTCCTCTGGCTGTGACGGCAAGAACAGTCAACACAGAGAGACACAGAGTTATGTTTGTTACTGTGAACCCCTGGTCGTCACACTGGAGTGCTTTGGAGTTTTCGCTGTTGGGGGCACAATCTCTAGGCATCCCAAATGCTAGGAAAGTGCACCACTCTGACTTCAGCCGCAGTGTTTAATGCACAGTCTCATAACAGAGACCTGTTGCAACCATAGGCCAGTCTCTACCCTTTAGCCCACCTTCTGCTCTGACCCTGCCTTGAGAATCACCAAAGGCCAATAAGAGCCAAGAGGAAAAGATTCCAGAATGGAGTGAGAGGACTGCTTTTCCTTCATCTGACTTTATGTGGGGAAAACAAAAGTCATATGGCCCATGCAGATATACTGGGAGATAAGCATGGTGCTGACAAAATATTCTTTAAAAAAACAGTACTGCTGAATGGATATAAGCAAAAGTCGTGAAATCAAGGGCAAGGGTTTTTCCTTTAGATGAGACTTGGTTTTCTATTAATCTGTAAATTATATCAATTGTATTTTGGCCCAGACTTCAAGACCCCCTTGTCTCTTCCCTGGCCTGCTTTTTTCTCTACTGCTTTCCTTGATCTGTATTTGCTACTATGACCCTTTAAAGCATTTATAGACAACATCATGTTCACAATGTCAAAAGGCTGGATACTCCTTACCTCTGCTTCAAAGTAAAACAAAAAGAATTGTTTATTAGCAAAGTAAGTCAACACATATTTACTTAGTTGTGTGTGTATGTTTCTGTAAAAAAATAAATGTCCAAAACCCACCTATTTAAGTGTTCCTATTTATCAATTATATAAATCTAATACTATTTTCCTACAATATTATTATGAATTAAAATAAAATATCATTGGGCTGTCAAGATGGCTGAGTGAGTACACTTGACAATCTGAGTTCAATCGGTCCACATGGTGGGAACAGAGAACCAATTCCCACGAGTTGTACTCTCACCTTCACAACATGCCATGGCATGCATGCACGCACACACAAATGTTATAAAAGAGAGTATCTTTTGGTAAGTTATCTGTAAATATTTATAGTTTTTCTGTTTTTGTTTTGTGGCAGGGTCACAAGCAGAACAGGCTAGCCTAACCCTGCAGGTGAGAATGGCCTTGAACTCCTGCTGTCGCCTCCCACGTACTGAGACTGCAGACATGCATAACACCTGACTTAATTAATTAAAATTCAGCAGGAACTAAGGAGAAATTACTACGACGCTAGTGTTCTTTCCATATAAAAGATCATGACTTCCCTATATTCTAAGAGAATAATCAGACTTTTTGCCTTTTAAAAACCAT
The DNA here is from genome assembly GCA_907164525.1 of Lophiomys imhausi. Lineage (NCBI taxonomy): Eukaryota > Metazoa > Chordata > Mammalia > Rodentia > Muridae > Lophiomys > Lophiomys imhausi. The sequence goes on along the minus strand of CAJQZJ010034299.1, from coordinate 956,946 downwards.
GTTCAGATGAAAAGCAATGTTCAGGCAATAAAAATTGATTGTGCAGTGCCTAGAAGGCAACAGGCACTTTAAAATCATGTTAGCCTTTAAGAATTTTAATAGCTAATACTATAGCCAGGGATCTAATACTATAGTCAGAGATCAATGAACATACAGTGGATTAAAATATATAATAAAATGTAGGTGGCAGGCAGAGCTCTGTGTGGGTTCGAGGCCAACCTGGTACACAAGTGCTACAACAGCTAAAGGTACATAGCAAGAATCTCTCTCAAAAACAAAAAAATAAATGAATAAATAAATAAAAGAAAGGTTGTTTTCCATTACAAGCAAACACTATCAACCCACTAACTACAAATGAGGCACAAATAAAGCTGTATCAAGCTCTGATTAATTCTTCAAGATTGAGTATATATTTTTACAGATTAAGAACTAACAGTTTAAAGGCTTTATATTAGTGGATAATAAAGAGTATTTTAGGATCTGTGAGGAACTATGACACAAAACTGTAAATTCAGGTACAGTTCTGACATATAAAAACAAAATTAATAATACCACATCATATAGTAAAGTGTAGGATGGGGACAGGCAGTAGAATGGACAGTTCTACTGGGGAGGAGCTGCCTTCATGGTATTAACAAAAGCCTTCAGTGTGGCTGGTGGTGCCCGGACAGCAACAGCAGGAAGTTCGACGACAGAGGAAAGCCATAGTCAATATGACATTTTCTAAGAAATCAGATCCTTGTTATTAAAGTTCTCAGTCATGAGTGAGGCAAAGGAATAGGACAGGAAAGGATGTCAGCACCTCCCATGTCGGAGGGAAGAGGGGAGGGAGGTTGCTGTTAGTCCTGATTTTCGGTGATGGAAAAATCACCCCTGTGCTGAAGGAGAAGGGAGAGGGACACAATGGCCGTAGCAGGGAAGTTAAGCCAAGGTTTCTGGCTTGTTTTCTTTCACTCTTACCCGTGCTGGCAGTACTCAGTAGGTCTGCGAGCTTTGGGTCCAGGTTACTTTAATGACAACTTTAAATCTCTCATGACTGGTGTGTGGTTAGATAACCACTGTGTGATGAAAAGACAGTTTTGCAAATGTTTCACACTGGCTGCTAAAAACGAATGCTTTGCAGTGAAGCCATGAATGCAGGAAGGGATAAGAAGGGCTCAACCTGTTCTCAAGACATGGGAGACCGTCAAATTGCTCACCTGCACCTTCCCCACTTACGTCTGGAAATGAATGCTCACTCAGAAATGGCATTAATTCTAGTGACAAGTAGACTTTAGAGCACTGTGTTGGGTAGATAAACACACTTTTTTTTTTTTGAGACAAGGTCTCCTTCTGTAATCTAGGCTACCCTCCAATTAGCGGTGACCCTCCTGTCCGAGCGTTCAGATTACAGGTATGTGCCACAAATGAACTAATACACACCTCATTTTTGTTGTTAGGTTTCCTAGCTAGCAAATCTGCTTTATGGATTGCAAATCCAGAAAGTATCCAAGCTATCAAAATACATATGGAAGCTGGCCTGAAACCTGTGGCTAACCTCCTGTCTCTGCCCTCATTAGAGCTCTTCAATTACAAATGAGCACCACACTCACGTAGCTTTATCGTCCTGTGATAGCTAACCCTGAGAGGAGACACACTGACCTGATACACCCACCACAGCGAGGAGCTTCCAACCACTAAGTGGTGGCTGGGAGTATGAGACATGTGGAAGCGACAATAAGAAGGTGAACAGGAGTCAGTTCATGAAAGACCAGACTTTCTAAGCCCAGGATGAAAAGAAATGTATAAAACAACAACAAAAATCAATACCAAATTCAGTATTCATCTGACATGGGCTGAAAGCTATTAAACGGTTTCCAGTGGCCCAATTACAAACAAGTATGGTTAAACCAGAACTCTTTGGCAAGGTTCAGAAAACTATCCCAAATTGATCAAATGAAAAAAAAAAGTTTGAAAAGCGCAAGGGTGTGTGTGTGTGTGTGTGTGTGTGTGTGTGTGTGTGTGTGTGTGTGTAAGAGAGAGAGAGAAAAAGAGAGAGAAACCTAGAGGTATTTTGAAGAAAAGAGAAGTTGTGTCAAAGATTAACTTCTAATCTAACTTCAAACAACAGTCCAACAACTTGTTTCAAACAGTAATTTCCCAAGATTTTACATAATCTACATTTATTCATAAACTAGGTGATAAGGATTTAATATGGGCCAGGCTCTGTAGTGCTAGCTGCTGGGGTACCCTGGGAAGAAAGGATGAAAAACAAAATCCCTGGCATGACTTGTGTTCCTTTACAGCACAGAAAAAGAGAAACAAAAAACTAAAGAGCTTGTGAAACCTAAGCCTAGGTTTTCTCATAAGAAAAAAAACTAGAAAATAGAGAAGGCACTGGATAATCTGCTGAGTGCTAGGAAGCCTGCTTTGAAGGAACCATGGGTATATATCTCACTTCCATCCACAGTATCTCTCATACAAACACACACACACACACAAAACCTATTTATACTGATAGGGTTATGCAGTTTTCATTTAAAAACTAACAAGTCTGTAAAAATAAGAAGAAAATTATTTGGAGTAGTCATCTTCAATTGTTCAAATCCTAACAGAGCTATGTTCTTTAAGTTATAAGAAAAGGTGTATCGCCAGGCATGGTGGTACACGCCTTTAATCCCAGCACTCGGGAGGTAAAGGCAAGCGGATCTCTGAGTTCAAGGCCAGCCTGGTCTACAAAGTGAGTCCAGGACAGCCAGGGCTACACAGAGAAATCCTGTCTCAAAAAATAAAAATAAATAAAAATAAAAATAAAGCCGGGCGGTGGTGGCGCACGCCTTTAATCCCAGCACTTGGGAGGCAGAGACAGGCGGATCTTTGTGAGTTCGAGGCCAGCCTGGTCTACAAAAGTGAGTCCAGGACAGCCAAGGATACACAGAGAAACCCTGTCTCGAAAAACCAAAAATAAAAAAAAAATAAAAAAAATAATAATAAAAATAAAGAAAGAAAGGTATATCTTACTGGTGACAAATGTTCTAATACAACAGATATATCACAATACCTGAGGAATAGTTAATATGACTTCAATTTTAAAAAAAAATCTCTTAAGAATATTTTTAAAAATGTATTACTTTTTTATGTGCATTGGTGTTTTGCCTATATGTATGTGTGAGGGTGTCGATCCCCTAGAACTGAAATTACAGACAGTTGTCAGACTCCATGTGGGTGCTGGGAATTGAACCTGGGTCCTCTGAAAAAGCAGTCAGTGCTCTTAACCACTGAGCCATCACTCCAGCCCCCAAGAGTTTCTTATTTATTTTTTCCTTTGGTTTTTCGAGACAGGGGTTTTCTGTGTATCCCTGGCTGTCATGGTCTCACTTGGTAGAGCAGTCTGGCCTTGAACTCAGAGATCTGCCTGCCTCTGCCTCCCTAGTGCTGGGATTAAAGACGTGCCACCCTGTCCAGAAATTATAGACAGCTGTCAACTGCCATGTGGGTGCTGGGATTTGAACCTGAATCTTTTGGAAGAAGAGCCAGTGCTCTTAACCGCTGAGCCATCTCTCCAGCCCACCCCCTAAGAATATTTTTTAAGTGTTTGGAGAGATAGTTTAGCAGTAAAGAACACTTGTTGCTCTTGCAGAAGGGTTTGATTCCCAGCATCCACATAGTGTCTAACAACCATCTGTAGTTCCTGTTCCAGGGGATCTGATGCCTTATTCTGACTTCTGTGGATACCAAGCATGCATACAGTGTGCAAACATAGATTCAGGCAAAATGGTGATGCACATAAAATAAAATAAGTAATCTAAAAAAATTTTAAAAGGGCTTGGTACAGTGACATATTCCTGTAGTCTCAGCTACTCAGGAGGCAGAGTCCAGGGAATTATGGGAGCACAGGGATTCAAGGTCTGCCTGGGCAGCATAGCAACACCTTATATCCCACAAAGGAAAGGGAAAGGGAAGAAGAGAGGTTAAAAATCTTGATCTTTCATGAACAGTAAACAACTATCTACAAAGTTTCAAGTACAAAAACTGTCAGGTGGGCAGGAAATTGTAGGATACAGCTACAATCCCAGAACTTGGGAGGTAAAGGTAGGAGAAGTTCAAGGTCATCTTCAGCTACACAGCACCTTGGAGGCCGGCCTAGGTGTCTAGGGCTCCTGCCTTAAATAAATAAGAGACTGGTAAGAAGACTCTGTCGGTAATAGTGGCTGGTTGCTACCAGGCCTCATATCCTGAGTTCAAACCCCACGACCCACGTGGTAGGAGAGACCAACTTCCAAAAGTTGTTCTCTAGCCCTGAGACATGCTCTATGACAACCTGCCTCCTCTACCCAAATAAATATGTACGTAAACAAATAAATATAAAACGAGAGAAAAATAAGTTTAAAAAATTAAGCTGGCAGTATTTGTATAAGGCTCAAAAGCTCTGACAGCAATGAAAACCTGACTAAATAACCCAGGAATAAATGTGACATTAAGTACTGCTCAGCACAGTGCTTTGAAAAAGAGATGGTATTATATAACGTGCTTTAGAAATATTTCAATTCAAAAAGGTAAAAACCACCTCTTTTGAGCCCTAAAATTATTTATTCCCAAAGGGATCACACATAGTTTCTGTTTTTAAAAAGCTGACTTCAGATCTAATGCAGAGAAGAGGCTGAAGAGGGTGCGTGTGGATTGGGCAGCATAGTTAGGTGCTAACACACTAGCTTAGGTGAAGACAGAAACTGCCTGGCCTAAGGATGGCAGAGCATAAACTGAAAGAAGTGTTTGGAAAATTAAGGAGTATTCAAGGAGGCAGAAGACAAAGGGTTTGTGTCTGAGTGGATTCAGTGAGGAGAACCAAGAAAAGAATCAAGGTGTTTTCTGTGTGTCTGGCTTAGGCAACTGGGTATGGCGCTTTTATTAAAATAAATTAGGAATGGCCAGGGAGGGAGAAAGGAAGGTAAGAGAAGATGTGTGCACACTGAGTCTGAATACTTATAAACAAGAAAAAAATTTCCATGGAAATTTTAATATAAATGCCTGTAGCCAAGAGACATCTGAGATGTACACAGAGATTAAGCATCATTCTATCACTTGGGAAGTAAACCAGAAAAGAAATGTAATGTCATGTCATCTGAATGCTATTAAAGAGTCAGATGGAATAAGACACTTTTGTTCGGCTAAAGGTCTCTGTTGACTGTCAGCAAAGTTGTTCTGGTCATGATGAGAGGACAAGACATACCAAAGTAAGAGAGTGAGAAGTCAGGGGCAGTGCAGCCAACAGACACGTGGAGGAAGTGCTAGGAACAGGGGAGGTGGAAACAACAGAATGGGCTCAAGGAGGAAGAGAGGGAGCTGACAGGCATCCAGAGCAGAACTGCAGGGAAACTGGCTCTTGGAGGACGACACACTGCCAACTGTGCCTGGGATGGAAAACGGGCAGTCAGGTGGGAGTCTACTCTCGTGCAGTTTCTTTCAAAAGTCGACAGGAGAAGGTGACATTCAGAGACGATGGTTTAATTGCAAATACTGAATGACCAATAACAGTTGGAGACCCAATATATACCTGATCCTAAAATTCACAGGAATACATTCTTTACTGTTACACACGTGTAAAGCACTTCCAGGGGCCCAAAGGATATGATGATATATTTACAGGAAGACACTATTTTACAACCTAACAGCCCCCCTTAAAGTAATTATATGACTCGCCAGGCCTGGTGGCGCACGCCTTTAATCCCAGCACTCGGGAGGCAGAGGCAGGCGGATCTCTTGTGAGTTTGAGGCCAGCCTGGTTTACAAATCAAGTCCAGGACAGCCAGGGCTGTTATACAAAGAAACCCTGTCTCTAAAAAAAAAATTTTTTTTCTTTTTCTTAAATGTGTATGCATGTTTTTCCTGCATACACACAAGTGCACCACATGCACACAGTGCCTGAGGAGGCCCTGGATCCCTTGGAGCTGCAGTTACAGATGGTTGTGAACGGCCACGTGGGGGCTAAGTACCAAACTGACCAAACCACGGCCTTTGCAAGACCAGTCATGGCCTCGACCCCTGAGCCATCTCTCCAGACCACCATTAGGACATTTTTTATTTCCTTATTTAATCTAAATTTAAACAAGTTATTATATTTGAATGTAAGCTAATACCTAAGTTATTCATTGAAAGTTGGTCTTTCAGATCTACTTAAAGCTATTTTTATTGGTAATTACAGTTATTAGATATAACTAAAATATTTGTATTACAATTAACATCTTTAGCTTTCACTGACATTACGGTTTTCCTTAGTCACCGAGTATTTACTGTGGGTCTATATACAAAGTGATCTTGAATAATCATCAACAAATATCTACATGGTCACGGATGACATTTGATTTAAATATCAAAAAAATAATATTCATATTTCCAGGAACTAAAAAACTCAAGCACTTATGACTTTTACAATAATGAAAAAATACCTTGGGTACCAAATGTTATGGTAATCCCTAGAAAATTCTCAAGATTGGAGAAATAAATGTATCGATACATTAGAGTAAAAAGAGCAGCTCTTATTTAAAAGTTCACTAATTTTAATTTTCATTGCTAAACACGAAATCTGATACAAAGCCTACTAATAAGGCCATAATGATTTAAGCTAAAACTAGTTAAATTCCTCTTGATAATTAATCTTCTAACATCTTATCCTCAGAAAACTCCCCTATATTTATCCAATATAAATCTAAGTCAAGAGAAATGAATAATTGCTATCATATTTGTAGTCATGTGGACTTCCCAATAAATTTAGTATTGTCTTTTCCAATAAAAAAAAATTCTTAACAAAGACATTTAAATAACACCCACAAAAATAATCTCAAAGCTTTTTTCAGCATAATTATCTATTGTGTTGCAATTAACAATATAGACAGGAACCACTGTCAGATCCTCAAGTCTCCCCCCCCAAAGCACATTATGAGACATACTGCTTACATATCAATCCTGAAGTGTCATGTGAGTAGGAAAAAATTATTAAATAAAAAAGCTACTGCTCCATGATAAAGTGCAGATTCTCCAATCTCACTGTTCCCACTTATGTTTAAATGCCCAAACCATGATGTACAAACAGGGCTACTGCTCACTCACACTGCACAAACAGCTAACACTTGTATGATTCTGCTGCATATGCTTGCTAGCCTACACTGGGTGACAATATACAGTACTGTTTAATGGTTTACAGAATGGTACAAAGGATCTTTAGATCCTCGTAAAGCAATCCTCTGTCTTCATAAGAAGTACAGCAACACTCCATCTGAGGGAGAGTTATGATCTGTAATGAAACACAGTGAGCTTAGCCTCAGTGGGGTGGGAAAGGCCCATAATGACTAAGCCAGGTAGGCCCTGCCTTATCAGATTATACAGGGTATCCCACACTCATGCTTCTCCCTTTGCTGCATATGGTTTAAAGCATTTCTCGATTGATCAGCAAGTTAAATGTTTTAAAAATTATTCTTCAAGATAAGTTAGAATGATTCAGCAACTAAATCTCAAATCCAAGAGCAAGAGCTGATTTTCCCCTCCAGAAACAACCAAAATCTCACTCAAGAAAACCCACTAAGGTGGTCAGAGAACTATGTGTTTACAACAAGTATGTGTCAACATAGCATATGCTGTGACGAGGAGCACCTGAGAAGGAATGTAAAATAAACTGTACAAATCATGCCTACACTTTATGATTTTTGCTGTTATTTTTCTATCAGGAATAAAGCAACCATGCTCACCAAATTTTAGCAAGTTCATAAGTAGCACATTGTTAGAAGATACTATTTTTCTAAGTGTCCTTATTTTTTAATCATTCTTTACTATTACCTGCAAACAACAGCCTGTGCTCTATGCATTTTTACTGACATTTATCACTAACGGCTTGAATGAAACATTGCAACAGTATGGACTTAATCCTTGTAACATGAGCACTATTTTCTGTTTTGGAGGCTCCCTCTGCAACTTCTTCCAAAGCTCTTTTTAGCCTCTTTGTTTAAAATTTCAAGGTATTTTTTGAAGGGTAGGGAAAATGCATTCTGGGAGGGACACCAATTAAAAGTATTTGCAAAAATAAAGAGACTAACCCTTTTTCTTGGCAATACAAGATCCTAAAGAATGTTAAATAAAAATCCAAAGGCAAAACCACAGGCTGCTAACAGTTCACACCCTGAAAATGTGGCCTATTTACCCTGAAACACCCAAGATAAAACTAAATACAGATAAAATACATCACATCTAATATTCAAATTTTAAATCCTGAATTTTGTCAAACTGTCTCATCACAGTCATTGCAAAAGCTATCTTATGTTTGAGAAAAATACCCTTTGCCCTCTAATCTTCTAAAAATAGATTCCTACTGCTTTCTTTACAAGAAACAATTACGCTTGGTTAAGAGCTTTACCATAGCAGCCATATCATCAACACCTGACATTTTTATTTAATCCAATTTTTTGGCAATCAAAACAATAACTAAATATTTTTTAAAGTCTTACCTATGTGCTGCATTTCCTTTCAAATGCAAAATGATTAGATCCCCTTCTACTTAATCAGTGCAGGGTCTGGACATGTCAGTCTGACTGGCAAATATCTGCTGTCCCTCTTAGGTCACAGCATCCGCAGGGCTATACAGCACTACTTACATTCTCTTCCACATAAAAATCAGACATTACATGAAAGGAAGAGAAAGACAGCCCATTTCAAAGCAGCTGGCAAACCTCCACTGGCAACCTGCCAAGCCTCTGCTAAACCTTCCTGTCTTTCTGAGCATGCTCACTTAAAACCAACAGCACGTTACTATGGCAACTCTGTAGGCAGCCTGTAAGTATGAACCGCCATTCTGATTTCAGAGTGTAAAAAGCCAAATGCTGCAGGGAAAGTCAAAGGAAAGAACTAGCATACAAATCTAGTTGTGCTATTCCGAAAGCTCACATTTGTGCATATAAAACAAACAAAAACATCCCACATTTTCAGGGCAAATTTTTTCATGCTCAAATAGGTCTTCTTTTTCAATAAACTCATGTTCTTTGTTTTGACTCTGAACGACCAAAATGACACTAGAAAATTTATCCCGTATAACAAAACACTGGTGAATAAACAGACAAACACTATGTGAGCAACCATGGTAACTCCATGGATGATTTCTATAATCATATTGTGAACAACATGGCAATTTTACAAAGAAAACCACTCATGATAAAAACACAATCTAAATTTTTTTCTGATTTGTCAAATCAAAATGATTTGTAAAGCTGCCAGGCGAGTTTTTCCATGGGTGTAATTAGGATATTTACCCCCTAAAAGGTTTCCAAGTTAGGAGAACCAAGACTTGAGTTCAAACTCGTCCACTCCACATTGTAGCTGTGCTAGCTGAGGATCAATAACTTTGTGACTCTCACTGCATCCTGAAAGTAGGATGACAACAATTACCTCACACACTGACAGTGAACACATAAAAATATCTAATCCCACCCCACAAAAAATCTTGTGGGGTGGGATTAGATATTAAGGGATTATACCCTGAATAGTACTTTTTGGTAACTTCATGCTGAAAACTATGAGCAAAACAGTCACAGCTCCTCAATCAAATTAAGCTAAGAAATGTTTCAAAGAAAACAAAATAAACAAACAAACAGGAACAATAGAGAATCTACACAGAGAGTAAATACATGGAGGTATTATTTCTACTAGAAAGCAAAAAAAAAAAAAAAAAAAAGAGGTTCCATGCTGCAAACAAGGAACTGAACCTACCGGCTCTTCTTCCTCCTTCCTGGCCTCTTTTTCCTTCTCCTCTTCATTTTCCTCAGGTGGACACTCTTCCTCATCACTGCTGGATGACTCAAGGATTTCATTTATATCCATTTTCCAATTATCAGGAACAACCCTAGCTTGTAGGAAGACACTTGCTCTGCGCAGCCCTGAAAGAAAACATGAACTTCAGCAGTTGCTACAAAACAAACAACATGAAATTAAGGGAGTTGTATGTCACTGAGAGTCAGAAGGTTCAACCCAAATCCAGCTGTCATTCACAACGTGATACAGGAAATCAAATTGTTTCATGAGTTAGAAGATCATGTAGATGGGGGCTGGAGAGATGGCTCAGAGGTTAAGAGCACTGGCTGCTTTTCCAGAGGTCCTGTAATTCCCAGCACCCATATGGTGGCTCATAACCATCTATAATGAGATCTGGTGCCCTCTTCTGGCCTGCAGGCATACATGCAGACAGACACTGTATACATAATAGATAAATAAGCAAATCTTTTTTAAAAATGGAGTGATAGTTTAGGGCAGCAGTTCTCAACCTGTGGTCTGTTAAAAAAAAAGATGATCATGTAGATTTTATTACAAATACTGTTGGAATTTATGTTTGTTTACTGTTGTGAGACAGGGTATCACTGACACTATGTAGCCCAATCTATCCTGGAACTTGGGATCCACATGCTGCCACCTCCTAAGTGACATCAAGCCTGGCAAAGATTTGAAATAGCCTTTTAGAAAAAAAGGTTCACTTTTATTTTCTGTATGAGTGTTCTACGTGTATATATTTATATACATACTTGAGTTCACCCGTGCCATTAAATACCCTAGAACTGATTACAGATGGTTGTGAACTGCCATGTGGGTGCTGGGAACCAAACCTGAGTCCTCTGTAAGAGTAGTAAGTGCTCTTAACCACTGAGCTATCTCTCTAACTCTGCTTTTAGAAATACAAATGGTCAGCTAGGTGTGATGGTGCATGCCTCTAATCTCAGCACTCGGGAGGCAAAGGCAGATGGATCTCTGTGAGTTCAAGGGTACAAGGTCTACATAGTGAGTTCCAGAATAACCAACCCTTCTGCACCCCTTCAAAATAAGAAATATTAATGATCAAACATGCAAAGTTAAATTTGTAAAATTTACAAACCAAACATTTTATTAAGACATGAAAAAAAGTCATTAAGTAAGAGTAGTCATCATTCAGGTATGTCCAACAAAGTATCTGTGAGGTTCATACTCAGAAACCATGCACCTGAGTAACAAAAGCAAGGAGAAACAAAAACACTCATTCGGTTCTACATTAATGACTTTGTACTGGGCCACACGCAGCCCCTGGACCACAGGCTGGATACAGGGTTCCAAACAGTTAATATAGCAACACAGTTACATTATGAAATAATACACTGACTCAGCTTTCTTTTACCTGGCTTAGTACAGAGCTCAGATTCTGGTATATTGAGAACGTCTAGTTCCTTAATGTCCTTTCTTGCTATAGAGTAACTATGAGAAAGAACAAAACAAGGAGAACTACTTATTAAATAAAAAAACATCATTTAAGCAGTCCACATTAGCACATACATAAGACCTCAAAAACCAAAATTATTTGGTCAAATAGTGTTTTAAAAGTTGAAAGCTGCCTGGGAAGATCTCTGTGAGTTCAAGGCTAGCCTGGTCTATGAAGTGATAGGTAGGGCTACACAGAGAAACCCTGTCTGGAAAAACCAAAAAACAGGAAAAAAAGCTGAAAGCCTTAGAGGTAATACAGGCAAAGCTAGTACCTTTTAAGTTTCTGTACTCAAAGCATTCTTATTTGAGGGCCTCAAATTCACATTACTTCCAAATATACAACCTTTCTATAGATAATAGTCTCTGTCGACATAGTCATTCCAATACTTATAGGTAACACCTATTTTGTTCAATGTTTTCTAATTTTTCTTAATTTGTTAAAATATTTTTATGATTGTCATATGTATTGTGGCATATTTTTCACAGAGAATAACAATAAATACATATATAATTTTATTTTAAAATAAATATATATAGTTTTACTGTTTTCTTTGAAGAAAAAGATGAAATTAAGGGAAAGTTTCTAAAAGTCTGGTTTTTAAAATAAAAAGTGAAAGTAATTATTCTACTAATAAAAAGCCTATTAGAAAGTTTCATAATATATAATATGAAATAGCACAATAAAAATGAAGAATTTTTCAATAACTATAGTGTATTTACATATACATGTCTTTAATACTGTTCTCACTTAATTGAACTTTTATATAAAATTTATTAGCTAAAAGTACCCCACATAAAAACTTAAAACATATTAAGTCACAACTTGTCAATTCCATCTTGTATGGCTTGCCTTCACGGTGCATGGCCAATCTCTGTGTCCCATCCCCATGAGTCATGACTGGGGGTTTCATTACTCACAATTTAGAATCAATAAATGATCGAACTAAACACTGATCCCTTTTCACTGTGACGTCATCATTGCAGCTGGGGGAGATGACCTGGAATACAAATTCACAATCTGCTGACTCCTCTTGCTCAGAAAAAAAAAAAGTTTTTTTATTTAGTTAGTTACTAACTTTTCCCCAAGTTCTAAGTACTCAAACTCAAGGCCTTTTATATGTTATGGAAGCACTCAACCACGGAGTTATACCCTTGAGGTCAAGGTTGCCGTAGCACTCATGAAGAGGCCAAAGTCTAACTTGTAAGCCTTGGCTATCTCCTTTCACCACGGGGTCCCCAAGGGATCCAACTGAGGTTGTCAGTTAGTGGCAAGCACCTTTCCCTACTGGGCCATCTCGCCAAGGGCAAGAATGTAATTTCAAGAATAACTTAGAGGAAGGGGGACTGGAGAGACAGCTCAGCAGTTGAGAGGACCCAGAGGACCCAGGTTCTGTTCCTGGCACCCACATGATAGCTCACAATTGTCTATGGTTCAGTTCCAGAGAATCTGACACCCTCTTCTGGTCTTCATAAGAGCCAGCCACCCTGTGGTACACAAACATACATGCAGGCAAAACACCCCATACACAAAGAAATGAAACGAAAAAAATTAAAAATTAGCCGGGCGTGGTGGCGCACGCCTTTAATCCCAGCACTTGGGAGGCAGAGGCAGGCGGATCTCTGTGAGTTCGAGGCCAGCCTGGTCTACAAAGCAAGTCCAGGACAGCCAGGGCTGTTACACAGAGAAACCCTGTCTCGAAAAACCAAAAAAAAAAAAAAAAAAAAATTAAAAAAAAAAAAAAATTCCTGGGCTTGGAGTGATGGCTCAGTGGTTAAGAACAATGGACCTGGGTTCAAATCCCAGCATCCACATGGCAGTTAACAGGTATCTGTAATTGCAGGGCGTGGTGGCGACCGCCTTTAATCCCAGCATTTGGGAGGCAGAGGCAGGTGGATCTCTGTGAGTTCAAGGCCAGCCTGGTCTACAGAGTGAGTCCAGGACAGTCAAGGATACACAGAGAAACCCTGTCTAGAAAAACACAAAATAAAAAAATTTTAAAAATTATTGAGTTGCTAATGTCTCAAATGGATTATATATTACAAGAAATAGCTTAATTGCTAGTAGCTCTCATCACTACTAAATTACAAAAGATTTTATTAGTTTCAGCATATTGGCTTTCTAGATATTTAAATAGTTATTAGGTAATATAAAGTAATTAATGAAATATAAATAAAATACTATTATTTGAAAAATTAGGGCTTATTCTAACCTAAATAAAAATTTTATTCCATTTATTTATTTGTGTGGGAAGGCACAAAAGTATCACAGCATTCTGTACAGGTCAGATGCCAACTTGTCATCATCGTCTCCTTCCCCCATGTGGTCCTGGGGATTAAATTGAGGCTATAGGCTTGGCATGAGTACCTTTACATGTGGAACTATCTATCTTGTTGGCCCAAGACTTTATTTTTTTGTATCCAAAGTAGTAACATTTATAGATATATGGTCTGTTCTTTATTTTTTTCAGATCTGGACTCCTATAGCCGGGGTTGGCCTCAAATTTACTATATAGCCAAGGATGACTGAACTCCTACCTACCTCCCCCTTTATCAAGAACACAGTGGGAGGATGACACAGTGGTACCCCAGGCACAGTGCAGTGAGTGCTACAGGACGAAGAACTGGCCCCCGCTGGCCAGAACAGGTGTAGCACCAGTCTTAAAGGATGAATAAACATCAGCCTCATTACATCACCTGTGAGCCACTCTAATGGCCTCCATATTGATTCTTATCACTTCCAGTCTAACAAGGGAGCAAACTGTCTCATGAACATTCCCAAAAATGCAGCACAAATACCATTCCTTTCAGAACTTCCCTCAGAATTATCTCCTAATTTTTAGATGATTTTTGAAGACCCTTGTACCTCAGGTGTCAGTTATGTTTACAGCTGCATCCCGTTCTCTGCCCGTTCTCATCTAACAGTTAACCAAAGAGGATTGTCAGTGACATACATACCAGAAAGCAGTCTTTTCCTGCCGTAAGATATCCTCTACTGTTCATCTGTCTAATTGTTTCTTGTATGTAAAGACTGGCATTTCCCAAATACATCTTTACTTTCTAGAAATTACTTTCTTATTATAGTTTATGAAACCAGTATTAAAAATTACTGTAAGTTTTTTTTTCTTTTGATTGTTCGCCACAGGGTTTCTCTGTGTAGCTCTGGCTGTCCTGGAACTTGCTCTGTAGCCCTGGCCTGGTCGGCCTCAGATTCAGAAATCCACCTGCCTCTTCCTCCTGAGTGCTGGGATTAAAGGCGTGCACCACTGCACTGGGCAGAAAATTTTACTATGTAACTTCTAACATATAGTCCCTTTTATGTGTAGAGTGCATGTTCTTGTCAGTAACATACTAGAAGCCCTGTACCTGTCCATCTTCCAAGGAATTTAGAACAAAGGCAAACTAAATTCCCTGTTGTCCTCAGTTAATATTCATTAACTCGGGGTGAGAAGGCACACAGGACTGAGTATGTAACTTAGAAGAAAGTAAGGAAAGCAGCTCAGTGGTAGAGTACCATCCTGGCTTCAACCTCCAACACTGCACATCCCTGTGTTCCTAGTATCTGGGAGGTGAAGGCAGGAGGATTAGAAGTTCAAGGTCGTCCTAGGCTATATGGCAAATCTGAGGCCAGCCTGAAAGATGTAAAACCCTGTTTGAAAAATAAGCTGAAGGGAGTTTAAGGTGAAGGAGTCTCAGATATTCATTAAAAGAATGTGAAATTAATTGACTATACAAACTTACTAAAACCAGATGTGAATGTGTGGGTGCACATGAGCATGTGGATTCTCCTGCTCATTCACATGGGGAGGTAAAACAAAGCTGAAAGTGTCTTCTACCACTCCAGACACTGCGTTGCCCTGAGACAGGGCCTCTCATGTAACTGAAGCTTGCCTGTTTGGCGAGGCTGGCTGGACAGCAAGCTTGCTACTTGTCTCTGCACTCAATCCTGGCTCTGGACACTGGGGTTCAAGCACCAGCCCTCATCTTCTCCTGCTTGAGGGTGAGTGCTCTTACCAGTGCCCTTCCTGGTGCCCTGTTTTATTTCTGAGACAACCTCTATGTTACACCACGTTAGTCTCCACCTCCTGGGCTGAAGCAAACTTCCTGTTTTGGACTCCAGAGAAGCTGGGACTACAACCATGCCGCAGGACATCTGACTCTATTGCTGAGAATGGTATCACTGTGAGATAATATTTTTAAATGATCTTTTCCTACAAACTTACTTCTAGATAATTATTCTGAATGTAGTAAAGAAAGAATTAAAGAGCCAGATATGGTAGCTCACCCCATAATCCTACAACTGAAGAGACTGAACCAGAAGGATGCTATAAACCTGAGGCTAGTCTGGGCTACAGGGTAAGTTCCTGGCCAGCCTGGACTATAGGGTTAGACAAACCAAACAACAATAAAAAGAATTAAGGAATCAACCTCCAGGAACTAAAGATGTAAAATAGTAACAGGACAGAATGAAAAATACATTTGAGGGACAAAACCTGAAAGATCTCAATAAATAACAGAGATTGGAAATTAAAGACAATGACCGGTTTCTGTGAACCTAACAATATTAATTTTTGAACACACAACAAAATCTTCATTAAATTTGTAGTACTTTCAAAATATTTCAAATAAGCTTTTAAAAATCCATTTTTCAACAAACAACACAGCTGCCTCACTTTGCAATGAAACTTACCAAAGCAGGGTACCACTCAGAGCTCTCCACCGGAGACACCACACTTACAACTTTCCCTAAGAGTTCGTCATTGAGACGCCGCTTATCTTCATCTTCCTCTTCACTGCTTTCTTCCTCCTTCTCATCTTCAGTGCTAAGAGTCAGAAGAACCCATCATTACCCTACCATGACCCATAGCGAGGGACAGCCAGAGTGCTGTGGCTTCTACATGGTCAGGCTGGCTCCTATGTCTGCCTTTCCATTCCTCCTGGGCTTGAGGAGATGGACATCCTCCTGCCTCACACAAGTAATTGAGCCACCTGAGTAAGTAACTCTTAAGTTTGCTGGGTCAGTGAATACCTGACCTCCTGTTCCTATGCCAGGACAGAGAAGCCTAAATTGTATCATGAAATGCACTTTTTAAAACAGAATATCTTTCTGTTTTTTAATGCCAGAAGCCAAATAATGTAAGTTCAATTTTCTAGAGGGCTATGAAAATATCCAGAAGAAGCATAAGTGGGGTCTATTCAGACAATCGATCTGGGCTAACTAGTAAGTGTCCATAATAGGCATTAAGTCTAGACTTTTTATCTTTATTTTTATTTATTTATTTATTTATTTATCTATTTATCTATTTATCTATTTATCTATCTATCTATTTATTTATTTATTTATTTATTTATTTATTTATTTGGTTTTTCAGGACAGGGTTTCTCTGTGTATCCTTGGCTGTCCTGGACTCACTCTGTAGACCAGGCTGGCCCTGAACTCACAGAGATCCCTCTGCCTCTGCCTCCCAAATGCTAGGATTAAAGGCATGCGCCACCACACCTGGCAAGTCTAGACATTTTAAATAAAAATGAGTATGCACTCTCATGTAAAATCATGATGAACACACACTGAGTAATGTGATGTGCTCTTGACGCATCCTGAATGCACTGAAATCTGCTGTTAACTAGTAAATGACCTGGAGGTATTTGGTCCCCTATTTTTGTATTTTCATTTTTTCTCCTCCCACAAACCCATTGCCTAGGAATCACCACATGGCTTTCTTTACTTTCTACAGTGACTAATTTTCCTTATCTTTAATCCTAATGCCTCAACTTGCTTGTTTTAGTGTCCTGCCCTGAAATAATAGTTTACTCAACCTATTAAAAATTATTAAAGACTACAGTACTATGTTACAAATAAAGATACCACAGAGCATAACTTACTAAATAAACATCAAGTGATGAGCACTTGTTACACACTGAAAAATGCATATAACACTATCTGATCCAAACTGACAAGACATTATCAATTCCATTGTCCTCAGACATAAATTAGTAATAAGATCTTAGGAGAGAGAGAAAGAGAGTGCGCGCGCGTGCGTGCGTGCGTGCGTGCGTGCGTGCGTGCGTGCGTGCGTGCGTGTGTGTGTGTGTGTGTGTGTGTGTAACAGAATTATTCAATAACACAGACATAGTTACTGTAATAAAGTGATACAGCTACTAAGTGGCTGAACTGAGATTAGGGGCCTCAGAGGTCTTTTGTTACTTTTTGGTTTGCAACTTTCATGTTTACTTTGTTTTTACAACTTTGTTATATACCCACCAGCAGTAATGCATACAACCACTATCTGGATCTTGGTTTCTAAATGTTTCTTTCCTACTAGAAGAAGGAACAAAAGTCCCTGGAGAAATGGCCAATATCAACGTTTGATTCTGGAAGAAAAGATCATGAACTCTTGACACTGAACAATGCCAGGAAGTGTCCATGTGCTCAAGAAACAGCAAAACGGATGAAAAGCAGAGCTGGTAGAGGTGCCCACTGGCTAAATCTGGATAATGTGAGCATCAAAATATAACTTTTAAAAACAATTTTGTTAAGTAAAATTACAATCCATGAATAAAAAGCAATGAGGCCAGTCTGGTCTACAAATCAAATCCAGGACAGCCAAGGCTACACAGAGAAACCCTGTCTTGAAAAAAAAAAACCAAAAATTGTTTTTAGATTTAGTCATTCTCTGTGTGTGTGTGTGTGTGTGTGTGTGTGTGTGTGTGTGTGTGTGTTTCTGCATGCACATGTACCACAGTACATATATGGAGGTCAAAAGACAACTTATAAGACTTGGTTTTCCCTCATCTATGTTCATAGCAGCCTTATTTGTAACAACCAGAAACTGGAAACAACCCAGATGTCTCTCAACTGAAGAATGGATTAAAAAATTATGGTACATTTACACAATGGAATACTACTCAGCTATCAGAAACAAGGAAATCATGCAATTTGCAGCCAAATGGATGGAACTAGAAAAGCTCATCCTGAGTGAACTAACCCAAACTCAGAAGGATGCACATGGCATCTACTCACTTATAATTGGATTTTAGCTATATAGTACAGGATATCCAAAACCAACACACCAAAAAGATCAGGAACATAGACTTTGTCACCCATCAATGGGACAATTTGCCCTAGGGGTGCTACCACGTAGGCCCCCAGTGCAAGAGGAAACTCTTAGCCCTCATATGACTGTTGAACTGAGAGGGGCTGATATGTAGGACACTCCATATCAGAGAAGTGGGATGAGTGGGAGAGGGAAGAGAGGGTGGGAGGGTGGAACCGGGAGGGGTGGAAAGAGGGCACTGTGATGGAGATGTAACTTGCTATAATAAATAAACATTATAATAGTAAAAATTTTTTAAAAATTAAAAAAAAAAGACTTGGTTATCTTCTTCCATCATGTAAGATTTGGGGATCAAATTCAAATAATCAGGTTTGGTAACAATTGCCTTTACCTCTAAGTCACCTTGCTGGCCCAGGAAGATTTTATCATAGCCATGACAACTATATTTAACTGAAAAATGAAGCAGGAATGAAAAGTTACAAAACCATCATGCTGCTATCATAGCAGTGCTGATATACAAAAGGAGCCTGAGCAAATGATAAAAAAAAAAAATGAAGGAATGGCAGCTGAGACAGAACAGCTTATCTAGCAGCAAAGTACCTTCACCCAGAGTATTAATTATCCAGGAGAGGCCCGGCAGTGGTGGCGCACGCCTTTAATCCCAGCACTCAGGAGGCAGAGGTAGGCGGATCTCTGTGAGTTCAAGGCCAGCCTGGTCTACAAAGCGAGTCCAGGACAACCAGAGCTGTTATACAGAGAAACCCTGTCTCGAAAAAGCCAAAAAAAAAAAAAAATTTATCCAGGAGAAGGGTAACTAGGAGAACTCTAAGGTACCGCATTAACTAGGTGATTGAAGGTAATTCACCAATTATGGGGCAAACTGATGGTATCTATGTCCTGATGTACTTATACTGAGAAGGCCACCCATCACTTACTATCAAAAATTTATAACCTTAATCTATAAATAAGAAACACACGAAAAACCTGCATTTGCCTATACTCTTAAATGTCAATATTACGAAAAGCTAACACATGTTTCCAGGTTAAAGGTAAGTTAGGAACCACGTCAAAGAGATGCGGCATGTGTACATGACCTTGGTTTGGGTCCTGAAAAGATGATCTGCAGGCACTGAGGACAACGGGTGGACCTTGAAATGCTGACAGCGTGTGGTAACAAGATCCCACAAGGTAAACTTCATGAGCCAGGCAGAGCAGGCCTGGCTCAGTACTTTAGAGCTCGGGATGACAAAATGATCCTGAGTTGACTATGGGCCACACATTTTACTTACAGGAAACTGAATTTTCTGATTATATTTAGTATTTGCATAAGGACAAAGGATTGTCATGCTCTCTGCTTCCTTTCACACGACTCAGTTAAAATTTAAAACTGAAAACTAACTATAACATGTATATATAAAAAGATGGAAAATAAGGGAAATAGGCTAGAAACATTAAAAATTGTTGAATCTAGACGGAAAACATATGGAAACCTCTTATATTATTATTTTTATGTTCAAACTTGTTTTTGAGCCAGGTGCTAGTGGTGCACACCCTCAGTCTCAGCACTCAGGAGGCAGAGGCAGGTGAATCTCTGAGTTTGAGGCTAGCCTGGTCTACAAAGCAAGTTCCACCAGGGCTACACAGAAAAACTATCTCAGAAAAAAACAAAACTACAACAACAAAAAAGTTTTTAAATAAAAAGAAGAAAAACTACAATTGTTTAATAAAGGAAAATCATAACAATCAAAGATTTTGTCAAAGCCAATTGAAATAGTCTTTTGGGAAATGGAATTTTGATATTGCCTGGGCGAAGTAAATAGACTAATTAAGAACAAAGTCTATTGAGGACAGAATGTCCACCTTACAATATGCTATGGAGATGTCACCCAACAGCCACTCTGGGAAAGTCAGCTGTGGAAGGCTTCAACACCATCGATCTAGTAACCAAATATGAGAACTCACATAGGAAGTGAGGACCTCCTCCCTCTGTTTGTCTTCTTTGCAATGACTGGTGTTCCAAAATGCTCTGGGTTTGTTAGAGGAAGCTGGTCAAGTGTCTGCAGAAGAGACAAATGAATTCAGTTCACACTTCATCAGTCACTGCAGTTCAAATCAACCCCCACCACTCTACCTCACTCTCAGCAAAATGTCTCTCTCCTTTCAGGCAAAGTGAGGTACGCCTCAGAGTTCTCTCATCGCCATCATCAAACACTGTAAGAAACAAAAAATGTATGAAAATTTATGCACAGCAATAAAAAAAAAGAAAAATCAAATGTAAACAATGTTATTACTGCTGTTTCGGAGCTTGTAGGGGTTTGTATAGGTATGGCCCCATAGACTCATGTGTCTGAATGCGAGGCCCTCAGTGAGTGGCACTGTAAGGAGGTGTGGCCTTGGTGCTCATGGAAACCACAAGACAGCATCAGATTCCCTGGGATTACAAATAGTTGTGAGCTGCCATGTGGGTGCTGGGACTTGAATCCCTGTCCTCTGGAAGAGCAGCCAGTGCTCTTAACCACTGAGGCATCTCTCCAGCCCCAAAAAGGTTTTTCTTGAGAGGAACTGTGGTACAAACAGCTACCTTGTCACCTTACACAGGAACCTTCTAGTGAACGGAGAGAAACAGGTTAAGATTCTAATTCAGCCTCAGGAGGCAGAGGCAAGCTGGGCTACATGAATGTAAGACCAGTGTGGTCTATATAGTAATTTCTAGGCCACCCAGCGCTACATAATTTGACCCTGTCTTAAAAGAGATTTTAATTCAAACTATACAAATGTATATATTTGAGTACTTTTTATGCATGTGAAATACCGTACACACTCATTGGTAAAGGTTATAGTTTTCTGAAAACCTTGGAGAGCACAACTATGTAATGGATTTACTAGCCCTGACACCTCCATCATAAAAACCGTAAGAGCAGCTCTAGCTCCCAAGGTGACATGATACCAGGTGTGTGTAACCCCAGCACTTGGGAAACTGAGGCAGAACACTGCCCTGACTTCCAGGTCAGTCTGGGTTACACAGTAAGAATGTCTCAAACAAGAACTGGAATAAGCTGGCCTCTCTAAGTAGCTTCTCAGACCTAAACAGTATATGGGGTGAAAACAAGTCAGGCTACAAAGATTTAATCATTTTGAAATACTTGCAAAAAGCATCATTTATATACACAATTCATAGGACATTTTAGCACAGCCTAAAATTATTAAGTCTGATATTATATAGAATAGAAAAGATTATTTACAGAAAAATAGCAAAGCCGAGGATTGAGGCAACACTAATTATTCTAAGTAGACAAAATAATGCAAACACAAAGAAGTATATGCGCCCTAAGCCCAATCTTATAGAATCCAAGGAGAGCACAGTCAATAGGAACATAAATGTTATTGAGTTTAGAAGATCTATCTACCTGTTATCCTAAAACTGAGTTACCATAGGATAATAAATATCTAAAGCACACCATCTATCCAAAAATACCACAATTGACTATCACTTACTAAACTTCAATTATATGCTAGTCTACAATACAGCATCTGCAAGATATAAATCACAATATTCTTTTTACAGATAAATTTAGAATCAGAAGGTTAAGCAATGACCTACAATTTAATTAAAAGGATCAAAGACCCTGTTGGTAGGCATGAGGGATGTGTAAAATGAATGTATAGCACTCTTGGTGGCCAGCCTATGACACACTAGGCTATTGTTCCTAGGCTTGTTACAAGGAAGAGGAAATAAAAAAATTCAGAAAAAAGTCAGACGTAGTGGCGCACGCCTTTAATCCCAGCACGCGGGAGGCAGAGGCAGGAGCATCTCTGAATTTAAGGACAGCCTGGTCTACAGCGTGAGTATAGGACAGCCATGGTTACACAGAGAAACCCTGTCTCGAAAGGAAAAAAAAAAAAAGACTGAGCAGAATTCCATGGCAACAGAAGGGAAAAAAGGCACGGTAAACATGGAAATACAAAAAGTTCTCTGATGCACTGGTTTCATATTTCTTTAGATATAAATCCAGAAGTGGGATTGCTGGATGCATAGGTCTATTTTGTAATCAAGTGTTATTGGTAGCATATGCCTATAACCCTAAGCACTCAGAAGGCTGAGGTAAGACTGTAAGTTTGAGCCACCATGGGTTATATAGAGACCCAGTCCAGAAAAACAAAAGTTCAAGTTTTAGTTTTAAAAGGAACCTCCATACTGTTTTCCAGAGTGGTTTTAGTAATTTATATTGTTTCCAACAGCAAGCAAAGGTTCCTTTGGCTCCACATTCTTATTTGTATATCCTGTCTTTGTGATAACAACTATTTAACAAGTATGAGATAATACCTTTAATTTCCTTAATGATCAATACGTCGTCATGGGTAGGTGATTTTAACACTGTGATGGTACAGCTTACCACACATCTAGGTGATACTACATGCCAAGCATACTACTACACTAAACATGTAGGTCTCAATGACATAATCACTAAGTGCCTGCAAAGTTAAACATTTAAACACAAACAGGAACAGCAAACACACAGTACAAAGGATAAAATGGGAGACTGAAGAGATGGCTGCACTGGCTGCTCCTCCAAAGGACCTGAGTTTAAGTCCCAGTAGCCACTTGGGCTCACAACAATCTTTAACTCCAGTCCCAGGGAATCTGCCACCCTTTTTCTAGCCTCCTCATACATCAGGCACATGTGGTACAGAGACATGCAGGCAAAACACACATATATATAAGATTTAAAAGGTGATCTGGAGGCTGGAGAGATGGCTCAGCAGTTAAGAGCATGACTGTTCTTCCAGAGGACCCAGGTTCAATTCCAGGTGCACATGGCAGCTCACAACTGTCTCTAACTCCAAGATCTGACACCTTCACACAGACATACATGCAGGCAAAACAACAACCACATTTAAAAAAAAAAAAAAAAGGTGACCGTTACAGGCTACTTACTGTCCAAGAAGCATACAAAACTAAAGTTGCTTTAGCTGAGTCAGGTAGAGAAGAATGGCTATGAAGGGCTGGAATATTGCTACACGTCACCACAGACTTCATAAATACTGCATACTTGGGCTACATTCAATTTACATTATTCTTTTCTATAATAATAAATGTTAGCTTACTATAACTTTATTTATCAAGCTATCTTTTAACCTGTTTTGAGAGAAGATCTAGAAATCACTATGTTGACCAGGCTGGCCTCAAACTTAAAGAGATCTGCCTGCTTCTGGTCCCCAAATCTTGGAATTAAAGGTGCGTACCATCACCTAGCATTTTTTAACTTGTCTCATGTAATAACACTCAGCTTAAAACACAAACCTATCTGTACAACTACACAAAATTATTTTCCTTTCTGTATTTATTCAATTCTATAAGCTTACTTTTCTCTTAAAACTTTTCTGCCAAAAGCTCAGACGCAAACACATATTAGCCTAGGCCCACACAGAGCGAGGACCAGCACAGCGCTGTCTTCTGACTCTACATCTGGTCCCACTGGAAGGTGTTCAGGGACAATAACATACAATGTATGGTCATCTCCCATGATAACTTGAAGGAGTTTCTGAAGGGCTTATCTCAGGCTAAACTCTAATCTATGAATAATAAACAAGTGACAAAAACCAGGGGTGCAGTGCTGACTAGCAGGTGAGAGCACTATTCTTCCAAGGATATAGGGGTTCAGTTCCCACCATCCAGAGTGGCTCACAATCATCTTTAACTCCAATTTCCAGGGGATCCAATACCCTTTCCTGGTCTGTATGGGCCCCTGCACGCACATGATGCACATAAACTCACGAACACACACACTCATATAAAAATAAAAGATAATTTTAAAAATGCTCATTGACCAAAATGTCATTATTTAGAGCAGGGGTTCTCAAACTTCCTAACACTGTGACCCTTTATAATACAGTGCCTCACGTGTGGTGACTCCCAACCATAAAATTATTTTGTTGCTATTTCATAACTGTAATTTGCTGCTGTTATAAATCATAATGTGAGTATCTTTGTGTTCAGATAGTCTTTAGGGGTCACAACCCACAGGATGAGAGCTGCTGATTTACAGCATGATTTCATTTGCTGTATTTTTACCTTTGAGAAATGTCTACCGAGGTGCTGGATTCATCAGCATTCCTTCACAGTAACAAGTCCAATGTCAGCTGGTGCCACTTCAGCGTGTGACAAGGGCCTGGCGACTGCTGGCCTAATAGCAGGCAGATCATAAGTTTAAGTCTGAATCATTTTCCAGTTGTTTTTCATATGTGGTGTGAGATAAAGGCTTGCTTCCATCCTTCATGGAACATCTGGTTTTCTCAGAGTGCTTATTGAAGACATTGTTCATGATTGTGGTACTTTTTCCAAATGTACTCACAAATTTCCAAATATCCCATAAATACACAGGGGGTTTATTTCTGAGTGCGCTGCTCTGTGCTATTGGTTCTATGTGTCTGTGCTCATAGCTCGATGACTGTTATTTAGTAG
>CAJQZJ010034299.1:840219-924609 GCA_907164525.1 Lophiomys imhausi | reverse complement strand
TGGAACCCCGCACTGCGGTCTACACTGGAACCCCGCACTGCGGTCTATACTGTAATCCCCCACTACGGAGGCAGAGGTCTGTGCTACTGAGTGTTAGGACAGCCTGGGCTATGAGACCATCCAAAAACCCAAACTCAAAACTAAAATAAATTAAGTACATTACCCAGCTATGTTTGATGTTCTTAAAAGACACAATCACTGTGATGCCCCAATTTACACTATTGTATCGTTTGTGTTTCTTTTCTGATTAACATGCATATATACATTCAAGTGTATGTACAAATGCCTGTGATTCACTATTTTTGATTCTGAACTGTTTATGTACGTACTCTTAAAGGGCCCTTAACTTGGTCATCTTGCACCAGTTGCGTTGTGTTATCCTGTTTCAGAAGTACCTGAAAAACAAAAGGATCTGCCAGTTACTTCTTAAACAGTGTATCTGTGGTCACACTGCAGAGGCCTCTTTAATACCTGGTGGTCACCTCTGGCCTGACAGTTATTACACTGCCCTGTATTTATGTTTGCTTTCTTTCTCATTAACTGTGAGCTCCTAGAGGGCTGGAGTCCTCTTTCATTACTGCTTCCCTTGTAGTTTGCAAGTGTCAATGTGTATTACAGCCATGTAATACCTGCCTGCCACATGGACAGACTATAGACTTATAATCCAGGGACACTATAAAAATATAAAACTGCTTCTACTGCATTTCATCAAATCATAAAAGGTTCTGATTGTCACAAAGTATTTTTTTCAAACCTTCAATTTTTATTGCCTACTTAAAAACAGAGTTCTCATGGTCCTTAAGCCTCATGAGGCTGGGCCTGCTGGCACACACCTTTAATCCCAGCACTGTCAATGGCCTTTGTTTCTACAGGGTGGTGGAGACAGAGAGAGACAGGTGAATCTCTGTGAGTTTGAGGCCAGCCTGGTCTATATTTCCAGTTCCAGGACAGCCGAAGGTACACAGAGAGACTCTGTCTCAGAAAAAAAAAAAAGTCTTAACATAATTAGAAGCAATTCAGTTATAACAAAGTATCCCTCTCCAATGCTATTCTCCTTACATTGTACCACACATACAGGGAAACAGCACAGCAGAGTAACTTGAATTCTGGGTAATGAGTGTATGAGACATCCTAAAACAATTATTGTATTGTTTTAAATAAGCAACTGAGCCACAATTATATATACATATATATATATATATATATATATTTCTTTCTAACGTTAAAACTGTCAATGAGGGACTGGAGAGATGGCTCAGCAGTTAAGAGCACTGGCTGCTCTTCCAAAGGACCCTGGTTCAAATCCCAGCACGCGAATGGCAGTTCACAGCTGTCTGTAATTGCCCATCATGGTGGTGCACACCTTTAATCCCAGCGCTACGGAGGCAGAGACAGGCAGAACTCTGTGAGTTCAAGGGTAGCCTGGTCCACAAATTAAGTCCAGGACAGCCAGGGATACAGAGAGAAACCCTGTCTTGAAAAACAAAAACAAACAAACAAAATTCTGTCAATGAATCTGAAATATGCTCAGATCCAATTTTATAGTTCACAAAGTTAAAAGGCTATATGAAATGAAGAAGATAAAAATGTCAGTGTTACCCTAACACTAGAGTCTCGCTAGCAGATTCACACCTGGGTCTGCTAACTACATGAGTTGCATTTCCTGAGACCAATGCCTCCTAAACCTTAATTGTCTTAGAAAGGCTTGCTAAATTACTCCCAGAGGTTTTCATTCAGAATCTTGGAGACACATTCCTAAGAATCTTCATTTTGAGCAAGTTCTAAGTCGGGCTAATGCTCCTGGTTTGGGAGCCACAATTTGAGAACCTACGCTCTAGCTCATTGGTTTGTTCATTTAGTCATTCACATATTCAACAAACTGAGTGACCACTCCATACGAGGCACTACTATAAGTATCAAGAATAAACACTCTGAGATGCCGTCTCCTTTTCATGGTATTTAAGTCTGGTAAGAAAACAGATATGTAACTGAGTAGGACATATTACAAACTAAAGAAACACAATTACAGTAATAGTAACAATAATGCTATGACAGGCACATCCAAATATGGACGTCTATAGAAAATACTTGGGAGTGTTAATAAAGACATTCATAAATTATATTTTATGGATATATAATGTTAAAAATATTTATATACACAAATATACTCTGTGCCTACATTAGAAGTGTATGTAGAACAACAGACAGGGTTAGGGATATGGCTCAGGTGGTAAGGTAGCTTGGCATGAATGAGGATGTAAGTTCTACCCTTAGCACTGTAAAAACCAGGTGTGGTGGCTCAGTCTCTCACTCCAGGATTTTGGGGTGGAAGTAAGAGCATCAAGTTCAAAGTCATTCTGAAATACTTAGGGAGTTTGAGGCCATCTTGGGCTAAAAGAGCCCCCAGCTCAAGAAAGTTAAAAAAAAAAATCTACAGGAAAATGTTAACAGATTTCTAAGAAGTTGTGGGTATTTATACACCTGTCCTTTTCTATATTTCCAAATTCGACAAGAATGTAGGAACTTTAACTTTGTTTTCTTGATCTTAAAAATCAACATCTTGAGCTGGGCGGTGGTGGCGCACGCCTTTAATCCCAGCACTTGGGAGGCAGAGGCAGGCGGATCTTTGTGAGTTCGAGGCCAGCCTGGTCTACAAAGTGAGTCCAGGACAGCCAAGGATACACAGAGAAACCCTGTCTCGAAAAAACCAAAAAAAAAAAAAAAAAAATCAACATCTTGGCCAGGTATAGTGGCTCACATCTGTAATGCCAACACTAAGGAGTCAAAGGCAGGAGGATCACCAGAAACTGTCTGAAAAAGCCAGACACACACACACCACACACATAGCCTTCAACTCCATGAATCATTTTTAATGTTATCTTGAAAACATAATTTTACTGAATTGTTCTTCCTAATCACTGAAACTGTCAATATCTGATTCAGAAAGGGAGACACCAAATTATAGCCCAACTATGCTACCACAAACAGGAATGACCCAAATAACACAAGCATCACGCCTTGATGTGTTCATAGAAGCATTCTGGAATCATTCCTCAGTTTTTGAGCTGTATACAAAGATATATAAAAAGTATACAAAGTATATAAAGTATATACTTTAAATACTTTATATATATATATATATATATATACACACAAAGTATATAAAGATACTTGCTCGTAGCACTGATTCTGATTCAATAGAAAGACTGGGAATGTACACTCTTTCCCTCTGAGCTAACACAGAGTGCCGTCTCTTCATGTACTTAAACTGTTGCAAGACGAGAGTGACGCTTGTTATGACCCCGCCTTCTGTCACCTGTAGTACACCAAATAAGCCTGTTTGTTTTCTAAGAGACAAATGACAAAAAGACCTTGGTTGTCTTAAAAAGTCTTTCTAAGAATTTTACCTTAACTTTCACCAGCCTTTTCACGGTCTTGATCTTTGCCTCACAGAAGGCCCCTCGGTACTTGGCACTGACATCAGTCCCCACTGTCAGGTAGGCAGGCTCATCTGCCGCCTGAGGAAAAAAACATAAACTCTGAAATCACTCCTATTCTCCATTATCCAACCTCTAAGAGCATCAGAGGGGTCTACATTTAGAGTCCCTAGGACATTAAAATTGTTTAATAACAGTGATAATTTGGAAAATACTTCTAAAGCAAACACTTCACTATTTCATTTTATATACTCATTTCCTGATGCTGTAAAAGTTGCAGCTGGAAACTACCAGTAGGAAAAAAAATCATTTTTTTTCCAGATACAACATGTTTTAAGAAACTCTACAACTTAATATATAAGAAATAGAAAGATAAAAAAAATACAAGAAACATATTTATATTAAATGTCTTACAAATTTTATTAATTTTGTGCCTCCAGGTAATTGTTCTCTGGTTTAAAATGAAATATTGTTATAAAGTTATTTTTAATAATACATAATTAAACTTTTAGTGAGAGATTATGAAGGCAACATCTTAGACTTTTGAGGCACAGTGCAAGCTGTCTCTGCCTCCTAAATGCTGGGATTACAGGCCAGGGCCATCGAGCCTGGCTGAGGTATTATCTTTTGATACAGTGTATCTCTGCAAACAACAGACCAAGCAAGCTCTTTCCTTGCACTGGGTGAAGGTTCCAACAGAAAGTGTAAGTTCAGCTGATGAAAACTGATAGCTAAGGACTGTAGCTAGTTTACAACAATCTTCTCAGTTTTTAACATTTTACTAAGAAATATCCATTTACAGAAAATAGTCATGATCAGAATTATATATTGAAATATGTAAAAAAAAACTTTCACTCACAATTCATTCTAGTCCTGACAGTAGCAGATGGTTGCTATCTCAGTCTCTCATTTTACATATTTCAAAAGCTGTACTATTCAATGAATTCACACAATTCAATTCAACATTTTAAGTGCAAAGATACACTTTACCTAAAAATTTTTTTAAGTAGGAAATGATTTTCCATTTTCACAAGTAATATTAAAGGAAGGTTTGTCACTCCGAAATAAGGAAACAAAGAGGCAGTTTAAGAATTTCAGAAAGAGCCGGGCGGTGGTGGCGCACGCCTTTAATCCCAGCACTTGGGAGGCAGAGACAGGCGGATCTTTGTGAGTTCGAGGCCAGCCTGGTCTACAAAAGTGAGTCCAGGACAGCCAAGGATACACAGAGAAACCCTGTCTCGAAAAACCAAAAATAAAAAAAAAAAAAAAAAAAGAATTTCAGAACGTAGTATCAGGTGTGCTGGTGCATACCCATCACCCCAACGCTTGGGTAGAAGGAGGAGGGTGGTTAGTTCAAGGTTGAACTACATAGTGAGTTCCAGGCCAACCTGGGCTACAGGATACAGTCAATTAACCAAAACAGAAATAACTATATGTTAACTACATACGATATACATACACACACAACAGTAAGAACAACATAGATCGTGTACTTTTAAATGTCAGCCCTCTTAAAAAGAACAGAAAATGAAGAGGAATAATCATTGGTAAGTATCTGACCAGAAAAAAGAATTACAGTGTCCCAAGGCATTCTGAAGAATGTTATAAAAGCTTCCTTTCCCTTTAAACATACAGACAGTGATGTTTGTAAGACGAGGAACCTTCAAAAAATATGCATAGAATGCATGTTCTAATATTATGAAGACCTAACTAATCAACCTAAATACTGTCATCACCTTAGTCTACTTTAACCCAAGAAGAAATATCCAGAGCTATCTCCCTTACTCAAGCTACATATAATTTCTTTTAGATAACAATAGCATTGGTAGTGGAAAGGGGGAAGTAGATATATATTTTTTAAGAAAACAAAAACAACAAAAATCTTTCAAAACACTAAAGCAGGACAAAAGCTTTACTTCTTGAAAGGTGCAGCCAACACAGAAATGTTTGAAAATCGAAAGGTTGCACCAACATTTTCAAAGTGCTAACTGCTAGAGAGGGCTGAACTGCCTGTATTTACACACACACACACACACACACACACCTACCTCACCCATTCACAACGTCATTTTCCTGAAAGAGCTTCTTAGTAGAGAAATCAATTTTGAGTACCAAAAAAAAAAAAAAAAAAAAAGCTGCCATTCCACAACAGCCAGCTCGGGATTGGCAGCGTCCGCCGCACACCGCTGGGAAAGAAGAGTTGGCTCCACTTACCTTCATCTTGACTGGTGACCTGTGGGGTTCCAGCTTCCACGAATTCTCTTCCCGGGCGCTAGAGCCAAGGCCAGGGGAAAAGAGAGGCAGAGGATCAGTCCAAGGCGGGGTGAGACAGGGAAAGAAAGTAAACAAATGCAGGCGGGGAGGGGCAGGGCGCCGCGGCCCCGGGGCCAGACCCCCGCCGGACAGCCACGGTGCCTGGGACAGTGGGCAAGAGACCCACGCGCGCCAAAGGACAGAGCGTCCCGCCCCTGCGCGGCCGGGAGACCCACCGCGCCCCCGCCTCGCCGGCCACTCAGAGCCCTACGCCCCGGCCTCGCGGGTCCGCGCCCCGCCGGGCCCCGACTCTAGCGCGCGCCCCGCCTCCGCCGCTCGGCCCCCTTGGCCCGCCCCGGCCCGGCCGGCGGCAGCGGCGGCAACGGAGTGTCACGGCGCCATTGCTCTCCAGCCTCCGCTCTGCACCATGTCAGGAAGGAGAAGCGCTCCTTCACCCGGGGGGCAGGGGCGGCGGCCTGCGGCGGCGGCCGGCGCTGGGGGACCTGGCGGGGGAGGCGCGGGGCGGGGAGGCGGCAGGACAGGGTGTGGGAGGGGAGCGAGCCGTACCGCCGCGGCGGCCGCCTCCTCCCGCGCCCGCCTCAACTTTTTGTACAGCCCGGAGAGGCGCGGGCTGCCCAGCCCCGCGGTCCCGCCGCGGGTCCCCGCCGGAGACGCGCAGCGGAGTTGGGGGGCCGGCTCCCGCGGCAGCCCGCTCCTCCCGAGCAAACTTAGCGGCGCGGCCAGCCCCACAGCCATCTTCCCGGGGAGGCGACCGTGCCCGCAGTTATTGCCGGGGCTGCGGGACCCGATCGCTGCCCGGCGCCCTTGGCACAGCCCGCCCTGCATCCCCCTCCCCGCCTGCGGAGGTCCCGACTGCACCGGGACCCCACCACGGCAGCAGCTGTTCCCGCTGCTTCGCCCATTCAGCAGCCCCCACTGCCCCGCTGCCTACCTACCGACTGCGAGTGCACAGCGCTGTCAGCTCTCCAGTCCGCCGTCCCGCTGACCGCCGTGGGCCCCCCCGTCCGGGCAGCACTGCTCCCGGCCGCAGCGGCAGTTCCTGCGCCGGGTTCCCCACTCGCCCCGATTTACTGCCACAATCCACCAAATAACAAGCTGTTGAGCAGACTCGCTTCTACACGACCTCCTATTGGCTGCTCATGACGCCGAACAGCTTCGGATTGGGGCTCGCTCTCTGCCTTTCCCATTGGATATAGCTGCGAAACTTCCAGGATTGGTGCGGAAAACAGCAGGTAGGACAACTTCCACTTATGATTGGCTGGTTCGGAAGACCCACGTTATTGGAGGAGAGAGGCTTGAGTAAGGGAGCCCAGAAATTTGACTGGAAGAGCAGACTCCGGATGTGCCTGACTGAGCACTGATTGGAGAGCAGAGGGGTCAGGAAGAGCAGTTCCTCACGAGGATTGGGCAGCGGCGTGTCCCAGGGAAACGGAATCCAGAACTGCGGGCCGGGGCTTTGTACGGGGGCGGAGCCCTGGCTTCCCCAGGCGCCTGCGCCCAGTCGGTTTCCCGGCGCCATTTTGTCCCGGCCGCCGCAGCCGCAGCTCTTAGCCCATTTTCTGTGTCTAGAGGGAAGGGAGCGGAATCCATGCAGTAGGTTTAATTCCGGAGCGGCGCCGACTTACCGTTCGCTCCGGGACAACGCCTAGCGATGGGTGGATGAGTCGCAGAGTCGTCCGGAAGGTCTGTTGAAGGCCCGCGGCGTCGGCCGGCCTTGGGGGTGGCGCAGCGCTGTGAGCGCCGGAAGAGAGGGCAGCAGCCATGGGAGCAGCGGTCCGGCGCGGAGCGTGCATGGGCGGGGTGGAGCAAGGGGGCGAGGCGGGGGGGCGCACGTGTAGTTTGCTGTGGCGACCCTTTGCGGGGTCCCCGCTACTCCGGATGGCAGAATTTGGCAGACACCGCCCCTCTGGGAACAGCCTTTTGTTCCTTGGACATGCGTTTCGGGGACGCATTTATACACTTGCCGCCTGTAGACCCCGGGGGCACCGGGTGGCAGCCTCCTGGTGGTAAGCAGAGGAGGTGTGGTTTCTAGAAACGTCGTGCGTGGGGAGAAAGGGGTATTTCCTCCAACCATGAGACCCGAGGAAACGTGGAAGCGCTGGCGTTCGGAATGCTGAGGGATGAACCTGCCAGGACAGACGCTGCTGCTGCCGCTACTATGAGCTTAGACCAGCGCCCCTTGTCACTGCAGGAGGCGTATCCTATAGTTTTGTTTTTTAAAAAAAAAAAAACACACAGTAGTAATGGTTCCGGAAGGACCGAAAATTTCTTAGATGAAAGGATTCTTCCAACCGTATAGACTTAGATTTAGTCTTCAGCACCTTGTCTTGTTAAATGAGACCAAAATTTAGCAATTGTATTAACTAGTAACAGCTTGTGCACCAAGTTAAGATGTGAGATGTTAGCCACACTCAATCTGCCCAACTGAGGATATCTTAACGACAGCCAAATGGACTGGTTTATTTATAATCTATTGTCTTCAAAATTAGTAAGATGTGTGAAGAATATTTTGGTAGTTTTACTGAGTCATGACTATTTTTAATTCTTCCTGCTTGGTTGTGGTAGTGTTCAAAACTAGAAAATAGTTGAGTAAATAATTCATTGAGGATTTGTGTTTATTTTTCTAGAGTTGTGCTGAAGAAACCAGACACCTCCAGAGACAACCCAAAGTTACCACAGAGGTGAGACCTAATGTCTGAAATCTTTCGGGTTGGAGCAGGCATGTGCTGAGATTTTCTGTAGACCACAGGTAACTACTAGGCTGGGTGAGTGCTTGTTAAAGGTGTTTTGTTGGTTCAAACTTTCAAGTGAGTCAGTTAATTAGCTTCCTGATGTCATGCCTGAAAGAAATCCACAGATCTGGGCATCCTCACTATTTTAACTTCCCCATTCAGGGTGTTCTCTTTCTGGACTTTAGGTTTTTGAGACAGTATTTTGGTAGTCCAAGTTGCTCTGGACCTTGTTACGGCTTTCAAGTAGCTAGGTAGCCAAGGATGCCCTTTGATATCCCTGCCTGCAGAGCACCACCATGCCCAGCTTTTATTTCTGGACTTTGAAACATTAAGTGTTTTAAGTCAGAGTCTGAATGTTTTCATGATTTTGACCCCACTCTGATTTAAAAGTCTCTTGAGAGCCGGGCGGGTAGCGCATGCCTTTAATCCCAGCACTTGGGAGGCAGAGGCAGGTGGATCTTTGCGAGTTCGAGGCCAGCCTGGTCTACAAAGTGAGTCCAGGACAGCCAGGGCTACACAGAGAAACCCTGTCTCGAAAAAACAAAACAAAAAGTCTCTTGAGAAAGGTCTGATTAGTGAGTGTTTAGGAGTGAACATTTTTGGTTTTCTCTTGTCATTTGGTTTTCTAAGAAAAGTATAACTCTACAACTGATCCTCCCTGGTGGTTATTACCCACACATAATTCTACTGTCAAGTTTTAGCTATATGTAATTTATGCCAGTGTGCATTTGAAAATTAATGAAAAAAAAAACAAATCTCTCGCAGTCCCTCCACCTAATTATAAAGTTTACCCTGTACTCATAGAATTCAGAATGCTTTTTTTAAATGATTTTCTTTTTAAAGATACAGTTGTGTTCATTTAATTACTTGTTTTTTACTTAGAAAAACATTAGGGACTTCAGAAGTAGTTTCTCTATAAAGCACATACTTTGGATATCTGGAATAGATGAATCATGGTTTAAAGTTTTGGTTGTGTTGGGATTGAAGGCAGGCCCCTGGGCAACATAAGAGGCAGATGATCTCCAGTGAACTAGTCTTTCAACCCAATGCGCCTTAATTTCTGAGAGTTGTCCTATTTATTCCATGATAATCCACTAGAGTTTTATAGAGTGTTGTGCCTGAAAACGAATATCAGTGGCTAAAATTTCAAGGCATCTTGGATTTCTCTGACAGTCCTGGTTCTTCTTTGGAGCAAATTTTCTTTTTTTTTAATTTATTTTTACTTTTTATATAAGTTTATTTATTTACTTTATGTCCCAATCATAGCCTCTCCCTAACCTCCTCTGGGTCCCATCCTCCCACTCTCTTCCCCCATCCTCCTTCTGCTGCTTCTCAGAAAAAGGGAGCCCTCCACGCCATACCATCTCACCCCAGCATGTCAAGTCAAATCAGTACTGAGCGCTTCCTCTTCCACTGAGACCAGGCACGGCAGCCCTGCTAAGGGAAACTGATCAAAAAGCAGGCATCAGAGTCCATGTCAGGGCCACCCCAGCTCCACTTGCTAGGGGACCCATATGACAACCAAGCTGCCCATCAGTTACCTATGTGTACAGAGCCTAGGTCCAGTTCATGCATGCTCTCTGGTTGTTGCTTCAGTCTCTATGGACCCCCATAGGCCTAGGTTAGTTGACTGTTCTTTCTATGGAGTTGTTGTTCCCTCCAGGTCCTTCTATCCTTTTTTTTTTTTTAACATTTATTTTATGTGCATCAGTGTTTTGCCCGTATGTATATCTATGTGAGGATGCTGGAGGTTTTGACAGTTGTGAGCTGCCACGTAGGTGGTGGAAATTGAATCCAGGTCCTCTGGAAGAGCAGACATTGCTCCCAACTGCTGACCTTTCTGTCTGGCCCATGGGTTCTTGTATCCTTGCCTCCACTCTTCCACAAGACTCCTTGAACTCTGTCTAATGTTTGGCAGTGAATTTCAGCTCCTTTCTCAAAGGACAGTTATGCTACTTTCTGCAAGCATAGCAGAGTATTGTTAGTAGTGATGGGTTCATTCTCTCCCATGGTGTAGGTCTCAGGTTAGACCAGTCATTGGTTGGACATGCCCTTATCTTTATCCCTGCACATCTTGTAGATGGCGTAAATTTTGGATCTAAGGTTTTGTGGGTGGTTTGGTGATCCCTGTCTCTCCACTAGAAGTCCTACCTAGCTAGAAGGTGGCTTCTTCAGTCTCCATGTCCCCTGCTGCTAGGAGTCTCAGCTAGAGTCACCCCCATATCCTCCTAGGAGCCAACCCTGTTGCTAGTCTCCAGCTCATCTCAAAGAATGCCCCGTCTCTCTCCCAACCCTTTCAATCTTCTGCCCCCCCTCTTGCTCTCTCCACATCTGATCATCCCCACCCACATTTCCCTCCCACACCCTCTCCTACCCTGATCCCTCTCTCCATCCACTTCTGCTCTCTGTTCTATTTCCTCTTCTGAGTGAGATTCAGCCAACTTCCCTTGGGCCCTCCTTGTTACTTAGGTTCTTTGAGTCTATGGATTATAGTACTGTTATTCTGTATTATATGGCTAATATCTGTTTATAAGTAAGCACATACCAAGTGTGTCTTTCTGGGTCTAGGTTACCTCATTCAGAATGATCTTTTTCTAGTTCCATCCATTTGCTGCAAAATTCACAATTTCCTTGTTTTTAATAACTGTGTAATATTTTTCTTACAAATGAACCACATATTCTTTGTCCATTCTTCATTTGAGGGGCATCTAGGTTGTTTCCAGTTTCTTGCTATTATGAATAAAGCTGCTGTGAACATAGTTGAGCAAATGTCCTTATGGTATTAATATCCTTTCTTTGTTGTGTACATTTAGTGTTGTATTATATTGCGGGATAAGTTTATTTTCTGGTAAAATCTACTCGGTGTTCTTTAATCCTCTTGTATGTTTATAAGTATTTCTTTCTTTAGGTTGGGGAAATTTTCTTCTATGACTTTGTTGAAATTGTTTTCTCATCTTTGGAGCCAGTAGTCTTCTTTTACTTCTATTCCTATTATTCTTAGGTTTCGTCTTTTCATAGTGTCCTTGAGTTCTTGGGTGTTTTGTGTCAGGAATGTTTTAGATTTCCCGTTTGCTTTGACACATGCATTGATTTCTTCAATTGTATCTTTTAGACCTGACAGTCTCTCTTCTATCTCTTGTATTCTGTTGATGATGCTTATATCTATAATTCCTTTTTTCTTTCCTAGGTTTTCCATCTCCAGGAGTAGATGCCAAGATGGCAGCACCCAGTACACCCAGTGTCCAGGGAGCAGGAGCTCAGTAACTGCAGAGTAAGCAAATGGCCATGCAGCTGACTCTGGAACGACCATGTCTGTGTTTCTCAGGTATGAGTAGAGCCCCCAGGTTTCAGGGACACATGGTTCCAATCCCTGGCTTCCCGCCTTCCTGAGGACCACTCCTGGGTTCCATCGTTCAGATCCCCAGCCCTTCCTGCTTCCACTCCGTGAGGACAGCTCCCAGGTTCCAGGAACACACAGTTCTAACCTCTGGTCCAAGGATCTACCCAACCTTCCTGAGGAGACCCCCATCCCATTCCCCAGCCTGTGGGTCCAGTAGGGAAACAGCCA
Source organism: Lophiomys imhausi (assembly GCA_907164525.1). NCBI lineage: Eukaryota > Metazoa > Chordata > Mammalia > Rodentia > Muridae > Lophiomys > Lophiomys imhausi. The sequence continues at coordinate 912,598 of CAJQZJ010034299.1, read as the reverse complement.
CCAGAGGAGAGCTGCAGCTACTCTCTGAGATCCAATCTTCAGCCCACAGACCTACCTATTATCCTAAGGGGCTGCTGGACTCCAGGGACAACCAGATGACTGAAGGCTAATATAAAAACACAGTCAACAAAAGCCAGGGCAATATGGCACCACCAGAACCCAGCTGTACTCCTACAACAAGCCCTGAATATCCTAACACAGCAGAAACAAGACGATGACCTTAAATGTTTAATGAAAATGATAGAGGCATTAAAAGAGGGCAATAAATCCCTTAAAGAAACACAGGAAAATACAGACAAACAGGAGAAGGAAATGAATAAATCCTTTAAAGAAATACAGAAAATATAGTCAGTACAAGGAAATGAATAAAACAGTTGAAGATCTGAAAATGTAAATACAAGCAATAAAGACAACACAAGCTGAGACAATCCTGAAGTAGATTTTCAGAAGTGAGAAAGGAAAGAACTTTCTGTGATGGTGATGAAGATATGTTAGGCCATGTTTTACCCTGTTTCCTGGGCTAGCCCAGAAGTTCAAGTCTGTTCTGCCTCAGCTTCCCAACTAGGTAGGCCTGCAGATATTATCCCTACTGCACCTGGCAGAATTGTCATAATCTTCAACCTACTCATACAGTAAACTTAATTTCTCAAAAGTTTTTTTTTAATTTTGGAGTAGTTGAGGCATTACTACATTAAAACATTTTGCTGCACAAAAAAATGACATTTAGAATTATTAAAAAGTTATTTCCTTAGAATCTTCCTTAAAGCCTCCTTCCTCTCCCCATGAGTAGATTAGATCTCTCTGGGACTTTGGTAGCTTTATAGGACAATTTACATACTTCTCAATCCACAATCATTGGTCTCTTAGTTTGAGACCCTTTGCAAAAGGCAACTGTTTTGAATCACTCTTGATCATTTTGCACCTAGTACATATATAAACATAAATTGTATATATGTATACAAAATATGTGGCATAATTTAGCTGTGTAAATACTGTTAGAAGGAGTAAGGCCCCATGAGACCCTCTCCCTTCCTAAGAGGATGTTGACAGACCCAATCTTGTTCAAATCTTGAGTAGAAGAAATCATAGCTACTGTGAATTCAAGGGTGGAACAGCCAAATCAGTGTTCCATATCTATTGGCTTCCGTTGGCTCTTACATTCTTTCTGCCTCTTCTGTTATGCACTCTGAGCCTTGAAGTGGTTATATAAATGTCCCACTTAGAGCTGAGCACTCAAAAGTCACTTATCTTCAGCACTTGTGTAGCAACCCTTCCCAAAGACCTTGCAGGAAGAACAAGGAGACCACCGTGTGGTCTAATCTCTGCCAAAATGTTTATGTGTGACCTTATTACATTACTCAAGCAGCCCTTGCTTCCTTTACATTCTGGCACATTCAAAATCCCACCCTATGGTTTTAAAATAGCCAGTGAAATTATATCTTGCTATGTATGGGAAACAAAGAAACAAAAATCATGTAAAAGGCTATTAACAGTTTAGTCAGTGCTACCACAAATAAAAGCTGTTTTCTTCAAGAAGCCTTGGTGTCCTGTCTTTGTTCAGAATCCCACATCTCTTGGTTCAGTCTGGGATTTGATGATGGTGATTTTTCACCACCCTTTTCACTGGGATAAGTCATGGTGCCCATCCCACTTTGCTGGGGCAGAGACCCCTGGAGGATAGCAGAACCTCTTAATTCCCAAGAACCAGAAGAGAGGGGCCTTGTACTCCAGGACTTGCCCAAGTAGTTCAATATATGTTAGAGTTCTACAGTGGCTCAAGGTAGAATGAATGGTGGGCTGGAAGTATATGAATATGTTTGAATGAAGTGGATCGGGGACTGGACCACACAGGCCGAAGCAGTAGTTGTGTCCTGTCTAGTTCCAGGGTGATCCTTAGTCCAGTGCGGCCTTCCTGGGGTCCAATACTGGGATTTCTAGCTCTGAACCAATACGAATAAGAAACCTGAAATATCCCTAAGGGAGAAGTAGCTAGTAATGAATGGAGTAAATATTAATCCTGTTTTTCACTCTCTGCCCTTCATGTGTCTGAGTGTTGTGTTTCAGTAAAGTGTTGAGAGTTGTCACAAGGACTCAGGATACCCAGATCCATTTGCTTACATTGACTGTTGGCTAGATGTATATAGTACTTTCCTGGCCATGATGTTGCATGCCCAATTACAGGAAAGTTGTAAAATCATGCTAGCAAAGGTAACAGCTTAAAATGTAGAACAGAACCTGAGAAGCCTGTTCTGAAGAGCTGTGCCCTTTTGTGAATGCCATCAGCACCTGTGCCATCTCCTCCTGCTGTTGCCAAAGCGCCATCTGAGGCTATATATTCCCCTGAGGATACTAGAGTCTCAATAGAAACTACCCCAGAGCTGCCTCTTTTAACTTCATTTATTCAGGTTTGAAAGCACCAGGAATCCAACTAGTAATACCACTTACTGTCTGCAAAGACTTCCAGGGTACTTAGCTACTGTTGTGGGAAAAATCTCAACCAAGAGCCTTTAAAGCGATCTAACAGACCTTTACTGAAGTGCCTGGCTTGAACTCACAGACATAGATAGCATAGACTTTAATTTTATGTGTGCATGAACACACAGATGCCACAAGAGGCTTCTTGGCTTAGATGTTGGGGTCCTGACAGCTAGACTTGTTTTTCAGGGCTCAACACCGGGCCTTCAAGCAGTCACAGCAATTGTACTGCCTAGTGGCAGAGGCTGTCAAGTTTGACCATGTGCCCAGATTTAACCATCTGGCCTCAGGCGGGAATGACTTCCTTCAATGGAGGTAAGGGTCAATATTGGCTCCCAATGCCGGGATGGTCAGATAGCAGGGAAGGCTTTCACTTGCAGGTGTTACAAAACAAACCCTTTCACTTTGTTACCTGTTGAGCTAGACCAGCCAGATCATGAGTACGTTGAGGTCATGGATGGAGTGTTTTCCAGTCTTAACACATCAGCCTCTGAAAGACCCCAATGTAGACTATTTCATTGATGGCAGTAACTTTGTCAAGGAAGATGAACCCTTTACTGGTTATTCTATGGTGACACTTTAACTCCACCACTTGGCCAAACCTGCCCAAAGGGACTTAAGCACAAAGGGTAGAATTTAGCTTCCTGCTGGCTACTGAGCATCAACATCGGGACCATCAACATGCATACAGACTCTGGGCCTTCATCTCACTCCATGTACACAGGGCCCTATATAAAGAAAAAGGCCCGATTATGATTAGTTTCGGAAGGAAAAGACAATATGGCAGAGAAATCCTGAAACATTTAAAGGCTATACTGATCAATAAAAGGCTGGCCATTGTGCACTGTTGGGAATACCAGAAGGGAGGGTACTGTAGTTTCTCTGAAAATCATAAAGCAGTCCAGGAGGCAAAGCTGGCGGCTTCCCAAGGAATTAAGAGTCAATAGCTCTAGCTGCTGCACTGTTTCCCAGCCCATTAGTCAGACGGACCCCAACTACTTGAGACTGAAAATGGAAGTCATCTCCCTGGCAAGGGGTGAGTTCAAGGGTGAGAAGAGCAATCCCTGAAACTACGATCCCTGCTGTGAAACAATTCTGTCATGGAACCCATGTCACCTCTATGACTATGCTGGGTCAATGCTTTACTATGTTCCTCCACTCTTCACTATAGCCTGGTCAGTGAAGCAATGTGAAACCTATACACAATAACCTGTGAGAGACCTAGGGCCTCTACTGGAATACAGAGTGTTAGTTGTGGATTTCACAAAACTGTCTCTAGTCTGAGACTACAAATACCTGTTAGTCATTGTGTGCACTTTCTCGGGCTGAGTGGAAGGTTTTCTTTTTTTTTCTTTTAAATATGAGTGTTCTGCCTGTATGTTTGTATACCTGCCTTCCCGAACAGGGCATCAGATCACATTATAGATGGTTGTGAGCCACTATCTGGTTGCTGGGAATTGAACTCAGGACTTCTGGAAGAGCAGCCAGTGCTCCTACCCACTGAGCCATCTCTCCAGCCCCGGGAAAATTTTCTTAATCATATGGGAAAGGCTTATGAGGTGGCCTGACTTCTCTTAGAGGAGATCATCCGTCAATTTGGAATTTCTGTCACTACAGGATCAGTTGTGTTTGTGGCCACAATAGTATGGCTGGTGGCTAAAGGGTTAAAGATCATCTGGATGTTAAAGGGCTAAGGCCCTCAGCTCTGCTGATGGAACATGTGAATCGGACATTGAAGCTACAGCTAAGCAAACTGTCAAGAGACACACTTGCGCTCGAATCATTTTTTTGCCATTAATGGGATGAGATAGAGGCCATGTGGCTCAGTACTTAGTTCAGAATCTCTCTGTGCTACTTAGTTTTTATTTTTTATTTATTTATTTTTTTGTTTGTTTGTTTTTTTGAGACAGGATTTCTCTGTATCCCTGGCTGTGCTGGACTCACTTTGTAGACCAGGCTGGCCTTGAACTCACAGAGATCCGCCTGCCTCTGCCTCCCGAGTGCTGGGATTAAAGGCGTGCACCACCACCACCTGTCGCTAGTTAGTTTTTAATGCCAACTTGACACAACCTAGAATCACCTTGAAAGAAAAAACTTCAACTGAAAATTTGCCTTTTACACAGAGAAACAAACCAAAACAAAAAATTGCCTCAGGGGGGCTGCAGAGAGAACTCAGAGGTTAAGAGCACTGGCTGCTGTTCCAGAGGTCCCAAGTTCAATACCCAGCACCCACATGGTGGCTCCCAACCATCTATAATGAAACCTGACGCCCTTTTCTGTGCTGCAGGCATACATGCAAACATAATAAATAAATCTTTTTTTAAAAAAATTTGCCTCCCTCAAGCAGGTCTGTGGGAAGTTTTCTTCATTGGTAATTGCTATGGAAGGGCCAGTCTGCTGTAGGCATTACCATCTCCTGGGCAGTATTTTTTAAAAAGCTAGCTATGTATAGACCAGAGTGAGCCAGCATTCCTCCATGGTTTCGGCTTCATTTCCTGTTTAAATTGTGCCCTGACTTTCTTTAGTGATGGTGTGTGTCCTGGAAGTAGAACTGAATTTAACTCCTTTATTTCCTCTCCAAGTTGCTTTTCTGCATTGCAGAAACAGAAAGCAAACTAGGGCACCATCTAAGTGCTTAAACCTTTTTTAACCGCAATGCCTTATTAAGGCTTCTAGGCATGAAACTAGCCCTAGTAAATAGGAACTGCATGGGATTTTATTTTACCAGGATATTTGCTTGATCATGGGTTGCTGTGAAATTGGTCAGGGTTTGGCCTTGAGAATTCATAAAGTTGAATGGAGCAGTAAGTTAAAATATAGGTTTATAGTATGCATTCATAGATCTGAAGAGGCAAGTCTATAATCTTAGGTGAAAAACTCCCAGAATTGGGGCCAGTGAGATGGCTCCGTAGGTAAAGGCATTTCTCACACACTAAGTAAATGTGTTCATATTTAATTCCCAGAGTTTCCACATTAGTTCCACAAGACAATGACATTGAATATGCATCCTGATTCAGAAACCCTGGATTTGAAAAGCATGTTACATGTTCTGATCATAAGCTTGTACTCATTGGCTGTAACCTGGGATACACCACAGAATTGTACTTTACGAGTGTTTTGCCAGGCACGGTGGCGCACGCCTTGAATCCCAGCACTCAAGAGACAGAGCAGGTGGATCTCTGAGTTCTGTTAGTTTGAGACCAGCCTGGTCTACAGAGTGAGTCCAGGACAGCCAGGAGTACACAGAGAAACCCTGTCTTGAAAAACCAAAAAAAAAAAAAGTGTCCCATCACCACCAATTTACACCATTTTAATGTTATAGCTTAAAATTTGAAATGCAAATCAAGAAAGGCCTTTATGTTAACATCCTACTTACAGATTTATATTTAGTTATCTCAAGTACTTCAACAATCAAAAAAAAAGTCCTCCAATTTCTCTCAAAGCAAATGAGAATTCTGTTTTTCAAAAACGTTGTTTATTTTTATATGAAATTGTAGGGTGCTTCCAGTGTCTGTCTACTTTTGATGGCTCTGGTATTGGTCAGAGCGGGCAGGGATGGGAATTTGTATATAAAGAAAAGCCATCTCCTGTTTCTTTTTCATGTGTCATGATATTGAAACCAAATTTGCTGGTTTTCTCCCAAAATTGAAGTTCTACATTTTATCGCAGTCAGAAAGCACTAGGCTGTTCCCAGTAAATTATTCAGCCACAAATTTTGCCTCTCTTTGCCGCTGTGTACTTCCTGTTTTCTCAGATTTCCATTTAGGGAAAAGAATGGGTTTTAGGGTAAGCTAGTTTGAGCTTCACATTTAAAACTTCTGAAATTCACTTGGAAGCCATCCAACTGTCTGGGGAATGGAGGAGGGTAGCAGTTTATTCCTCCAACATAAAGTCTTTTTTTTTTTTTTTTCAGAAAGCTTCATTTGCCTGTGTGAAGAGACTGCCAGTAAGGAAGAGAAACTTTTTGCTGTCAGTTTCCAGTGTGCAACTTGCTAGCTAGCCCTTTAGGCTCTCCATGTCAAACATGTTTCAGTTTGTGAATGAATTATGTTCTCTGTGAAGGAACGATCTGTGTTGCTTCAACTTGTAAGGACTGTTTGCAGCCACATTTGCTCCACTTACAATAGGTTCCAGTCAGAGTTCACAGGCTAATTACAATGCAAACAGGCTCTATTTCCAATCCCGGATATCTTTTGAATGTGAGTCAAAATCAAGTCATTGTGAAATTCATTTGCAACTGAAGTAGTGAGTTGCAAACCAATAATTTGTCACTTTTTTAATCCTAAAATGACCCAGTAGGCTGCTTGTTAATAGACTGTCAGCAGAACCTATTTTAGCTGCAATCCAAATCCAAATCCTATTTCCCTTGCTATTGGCGCCTTCTAATACCACTATCCTACAGTGCTGGAACCAAGATACTCTATAAAATGTTTCTTTTATTTTTTTCTTTTGGCTTTTTGAGACAAGAGTTTCTCTGTGTATCAGGTCTTAAGTTCCTGGACTCTCTTTGTAGACCAGGCTGGCCTCAAACTCAGAGATCTGCCTGCCTCTGCCTCCCAAATGCTGGGATTAAGTGTGCACCACCACACCCAGGTAAAATGTTTCTTTGACCAGAATAACCTGTCTGCTTTAAATTGAAACTTTTTCTCCTTAGCCTATCAATAAAATAAGAAAAGTACTTTCTAATCCCTGACCATTATTGAACAATAATGTAATTTCCTTCTTATTGTTTCCTGGCTTCTTGTCCACTTTTGTATTTGAAATGTTCCCCTAACACCCTTGTGGTGCCCTCTTTGGAGCACCTAGGTGGTCATAATGTATTTGAACTATTTTCCTATTAATTGTTTTTGTTTGTTTGTTTGTTTTGGTTTTTCGAGACAGGGTTTCTTTGTATAACAGCCCTGGCTGTCCTGGACTCACTTTGTAGACCAGGCTGGCCTTGAACTCAGAGATCCGCCTGCCTCTGCCTCCCAAGTGCTGGGATTAAAGGCGTGCACCACCACCATCTGGCTTCCTATTAGTTTTTTACTAGATACTTCTCTCTCCCTTTTTTCTCAGTTACTTATGAAATGTTTCTTTCTTTTTTTTTTGAGATAGTTTCTGTGTAGCCCTGGCTGTCCTGGAACTCACTCTGTAGATCAGGCTAGCCTCCAACTCAGAGATCCACCTGCCTCTACCTCTATATGCTTAAATTAAGGATTAAAGGCATGTGCCACCATGCCCAGCTTAAAATATATTTCTCATAAAGTTGAAAGTTTTCTTAAATATCCATCATGTGTAGGGAGTTAGAATAATTAAATTAGATTTAGAAAATATATAGGGGTTTCTGATGCAGTCTCTTAATTCAGGGCATGAAGATCAGCTTGGCTGTGAGCGATTAGTTTATCAGCTTGTGGAAAAACAAGGTTGAAGTCAGGAAAAACAGAAAAGACTTAATGGACTGAAAAACAAGGTTGAAGTCAGGAAAAACAGGAAAGACTCAATGGACTTAAGAAACAAAGAATTTGGCCTGACATTGTTTTCAGCTGCTAAGTGGGCGGAGCCCAAATTAAGGTGAAACAGAGTTCCTCCTATTTAAGGTCAGTGCATGGAGCCCCATCCAAGAAGAGGCCCCTGATGCAAGAGAGCTCAGAGAGTCCTGCTGGAGAAAGTGCTGTTGAATTGATGGCCAGATCTCCGAGGCAGAAAGAAGCTGGTGAGCAAAGAAAGCCTCAACAAAACACCAAAAGGCCAAGGACTATAAACCCTGTGGCTCAGCTTTTGCCTAGAGGGGTTTGATCTGTCTGAACAGTGGCCTAAAGGAAACTGTGGCTGGCTTTAAGGACTCTGAGGCAGAGTTGCTGATGCAAAGGGGCTGCGGTCTCCCAGGGAGAAGAAAGCCTCAAGCCTAATTTAAGGTGAGACTGATAACCAACTTACCCTGACGAACCTGCATCTGAAACATTCCAGAAAAAAAGACTGCCAAGTGCTTTAAAGGGTCTTCTACAGAAACTGTGTTCCTGACGACTGAGGACCTGCCCCAGAGACTGTATCCTTCTAAAAGGTTAGGAAAATAATTGTCAATAGGATTAGTGGTTGGGTTAAAGGGGTTGTAGGAATTTCAGGGTTAATATTAAGAAATTAGCCGGGTGTGGTGGCGCACGCCTTTAATCCCAGCACTTGGGAGGCAGAGGCAGGCGGATCTCTGTGAGTTCAAGGCCAGCCTGGTCTACAAAGCGAGTCCAGGACAGCCAGAGATACACAGAGAAACCCTGTCTCGAAAAACCAAAAAAAAAAAAAAAAAAAGAAATTGTTGGTATTATTTACTATAGGTGAATATAGTTAATAAATACTTAGTAATAATTAAAAAGTTCGGTTACAATCATCCTCTAATCGGTTTACCAAAATTTTTGGTTTTTCTAGTAGCTTTTCTGTTGCCCTTCTTCTAATGTGATTCGTAGCTCCCCTGTAATACCTGTCATCCTACTACTAGACTGATACAGTACGAAACATGCAACTTAAGAACTTGCACACACATGCTAAAGCATGTATGTGGAGTCAGAGGACAGCTTTCAGGCCTGTTCTCTCCTCCTCTAGGGGTTCCAGGGACGAGAGGCAGACTGTCAGGTTTGCACAGCAGGCACCTTTTACCACCTTGCTGGCCCTGCATTGTTAAACTGTGTAAAAAACTGCTGTATTATTCCCTAACATTCATGTCACCTCTGCATCATTGCCAATGCTTGCTATGCTCAGATTTGGATACTTTTTAAAAATAAGTGACATCACACTAGTTGAGTTCCTTACAAGAAACTTAAGTTTCTCCAGATTTGCCTCAAACTCACTCTATTTCGGGTTGACCTCTAAATTCTAAAACTCATTCTATTTCAGGTTGACCTATAAATTCTACCTCGCTTTCCAGAGAGCTGGAATTACAGTATGTATGGCAACTCATGCTCTGGGTGGTGTAGAACAGACTTGTCAGTTACAAATAAATTTATTTAATTCATGGAAAAGTATTAAGAAATATGTGAAGCTGGGGGTGGTGGCACACGCCTTTAATCCCAGCACTCAGGCAGGCCAATCACTGTGAGTTTGAGGCCAGCCTGGTCTACAAAGCGAGGCCAGGACAGCCAGAGCTATTGCAAAGAGAAACCCTGTCTTGAAAAAACAAACAAACAAAAAATATGTGAAAAGGCCAGGCTTGGTGGCACACGCCTTTAATATGAGCACTCGGGAGGCAGAGGCAGGCGGATCTCTGAGTTCAAAGCCAATCTGGTGTACAGTGGGCTCCAAGATAGCCGTGAAAGAAACCCTGTCTTGAAAAACAAAAACAGAAAAAAAAAGTAAAGAAATCTTGGTGTATTTGAGATCTTTTTATGGTTTTGTAGCAGTCTTCCTCTTCAAAATAGCAGAAGTATGGGGAATACAATATGGACACAGTGGAGCTGTGCCAGAATGTAGTATGTAGGTCAGCCCTGGATTACACTTCAAAAGACAAATTTAAACATTAGAAAATTACATTTAAGATATTCCCAAGACAAATCTTGGAGTTTCTATGTTATAAGCATGTAGGCATGTGTTTACAGAATGTTTAAAAAAATATTTTACCACTTGTCTTACAAAGGAAATTGTTTAGAAGATTATTAATCTAAACTTGACTTTTTTTTTTAAGGTCCTTCAAGAACAGAAACAGGGCCAGGTGTGGTGGAGGCAGAGGCAGGTGGCTATCTTGAGAGCTCCAAGCCAGCCTGCTCTAGTACAGAAGTTCCTAGAGCATGAGTTCCAGGGCAGCCAGGGCTTACATACAAAGACTGACCCTGTCTCAAAAAAAACAGAAACAACATAACAAAACAAATGAACTCTTTATTATCAGATGAGTACTATAAGCATATTACATGGAATATTAAGCCCAAATTTGATACTTTAAAATCAGGTGCCAATACCAAGAAAATCTTCCAGTTATAAGGTATTTACTCAATCTGAAAATAAATGCTGTCTGTATTCATGTCAAATTAGAATGGGTTATGTTTTCCACAAAAGGCTGGTTATTCCTCAATAATGGTTACAGTATGTCCCTACATTAAACCCAGATTTTTGAGTACAGTATTGCCAAAATCATGTTTTGTTTTCACAGCTCTAGTTAAAATACATCTGCTGCTCTTTTCGTTTTTTATACTTTTTAAATTTATTTTCAATTTTTCGAGGGGGAGGGGTCGTTGGTTTTTGAGACAGGGTTTCTCTGTTTAACAAGCCCTGGCTGTCCTGGCCTTGCTTGGTAGACCAACCAGTCTGGCCTTGAACTCAGAGAGATCCACCCGCCTCTGACTTCCAAGTGATGGGATTAAAGACATAATGCCACCATGCCCGGGTACATCTGCTGATCTTAAAATTGATGTGATACAATATTTATAATATTTTATAATTAGCTGCTAAAATATATGTTTTCTTAAAAATTCTAAAAATAGTTACTAGATGTACTGAATTTATGTCAACACACCAGAAGATAACTCATGTGCCATTGGTTCTTAAAATACTTAAGAGCACACAGTTCTAAATATTTATATATTGACAGATGTAGTCAGTTTCTGTCTGAAAATGGATCCAAAACCAACCAACACTCCTGTAATATGGGCTAAATGCACAGGTTGTAAAAGTAGCACATAGGAGTCATGCTGATGAACACTTGCCTTGCATTGTTTTGCACTGACTGCATAGTAGTGAAAATATTCAGATATGATGATGTGATATTTAAAACACTAAATGTGCAAAGTCCAGTATCTCAACTCAGTGACCAGGTTAGCTTCTTTGGAAAGCTCAGGAGTTGAATGGAGCCCTACTGGCATAAACCTGTATACTTGGCCTGAATTCAAATTCTTTCTGCCCCTGTTAAAGTTAAGATACTGACACATAATGCAGTGTGCACTGCTAGGACATGGCCCCTGTGCTACATGTACACTAGATGTAACCAGGTCTTACTAGGACAGTATGGAGGGACTGGATTCATGTCAAGCGGTTAATTGTATGATTGAATACAACTGATCTGTATGGTCCACTCTTCACTATAAAAGGAAAAACAAACTTATTTACTCTAATTATAAACAAGAATTGCTTTTGTCTTCTAAGGTGTACTTTATACAAAACCACAGTAGAACATGATCATTCTAGTTAAAAGAGGGCTGGAGAGATGGCTCAGTGGTTCAGAGGACTTGGTTTTCTTCCACAGGAACCAGGTTCAGTTCCAGCACCCATAGATAGCATGGTTCACAGGCATCCATAACTAGTTCTAGAGCTAACGCCCTTCTGACCTCCGTGGGCACCAGGCACAGGCATGGTAATTATGTAAACAAATGGGATTTTAAATTAACTTGTGGGTTCAACACTTCTGCCTCAATCTGAGCACTTTTTTTTTTTTTTAACATTTTTTTTAACATTTATTTATTTATTATGTATATATACAGTATTTGCTCTACATATATGCCCGGGCAGCAGATCTCAATGTAGATGGCTGTGAGCCACCATGTGGTTGCTGGGAATTGAACTCAGGACCTCTGGAAGAACAGCCAGTGCTCTTAACCTCTGAGCCACCTCTCCAGCCCGCACTTTTTTTTTTTAAAGACAGCTTTGAACTCACAGACATCCACCTGCCTCTGCCTCTGGAGTGCTGGGATTAAAGGTGTGCACCACATCAAATAGCACCAAGAATTTATTTCTATGTGTGTATATATAATTTATCTTTATTTTACATTCATTGGTGTTTTGCCTGCATGCATGTCTGTGTGAGGGTGGCAGGAGCTCTGGACTGGTGTCACACAAAGGTGTGAGCTCCAGTGGGTGCTGGAGAAGCAGCTCCTAACCATTGAGCCATATCTCCAGCACTAAGAGTTTGTAGTCAGACAGGAATCTACATTTTAGTAGTAAGCAGATATCCTCAATTACCCAGCAATGTTTATAAAGAAAAATTTAATGAAAACTGGTCAGTGGGTATATAATCCACAGTGCTAGTCATATGGAACTGTGATAGAAATGTACACAGCCGGCAGTGAAGAGCTGTCACATGTTGTCCTCATCTGACTCGTCTTCTTCCTTCAAAGATTCCTGTTAAAGAAAAAGCATTTGACATTTTTCATCTTGTTACATCCTATGGAACCTGCATTTTAAACATCTGTCACTACAAATTACTTCAACCTGAAAAATGATACCATACAAATACTACCTTAGGCTGGGCATGGTGGCGCACGCCTTTAATCCCAGCACTCGGGAGGCAGAGGCAGGCAGATCTCTGTGCGTTCACGGCCAGCCTATGAGTCCAGGACAGCCAGGGTTACACAGAGAAACCCTGTCTCCAAAAACTAAAACTAAAAAAAAAAACTACCTTAAAGATAACCCAGTGGAGGCTAGAGAGGTAGCTCAGGGGTTATTAGCTCTAGCTGCTCTTACAGAGGATCTGATCTGGGTTCAAATCCAGCACCCACAGCTCACAACTGTTAAGTCCTGTACCAGGGGATCTGACACCCTCATGAAGACATACATGCAGTCAAAAAGATAATGTGTACAAAATAAAAAAAATTTTTTTTTTTTGGTTTTTCGAGACAGGGTTTCTCTGTGTATCCTTGGCTGTCCTGGACTCACTTTGTAGACCAGGCTGGCCTCAAACTCACAAAGATCTGCCTGCCTCTGCCTCCCAAGTGCTGGGATTAAAGGCGTGCGCCACCACCGCCCGGCAATAAAAATATTTAAAAAAAAAAGGTTAACACAGTGACAAGTTTATCTTGTCCTATGCATAAAATGTCCTGGGGGGGGGGGGGCACTTGCAATTTTCCTTGGCCTTTTTATTTTCCCCTTACAAAAGGAGACAATTGGCCGGGCGGTGGTGGCGCACACCTTTAATCCCAGCACTTGGGAGGCAGAGGCAGGCGGATCTCTGTGAGTTCGAGGCCAACCTGGTCTACAAAGTGAGTTCCAGTACAGCAAGAGATACACAGAGAAACCCTGTCTCGAAAAAAAAAAAAAACAGAAAAAACAAAACAAAACAAAAGGAGACAATTTTTCTATCTGACCTGAAAATTGTTTTGTAGGCCAGGCTGGCCTTGAACTCAAGAGATCCACCTGCCCCTGCCTTCCCCTATTACTGGGAGTAGAGATATCCATGCCCAGCAACCTTGAAATTTTCAAGCAGACAACTGTTTTTAAAAACAAAACAAGCCGGGCGGTGGTGGCGCATGCCTTTAATCCCAGCACTTGGGAGGCAGAGGCAGGCGGATCTTTGTGAGTTCGAGGCCAGCCTGGTCTACAAAGTGAGTCCAGGACAGCCAAGGATACACAGAGAAACCCTGTCTCGAAAAACCAAAATAAATAAATAAATAAATAAATGAATGAATGAATGAATGAATGAATGAATGAATGAATAAATAAAAAAAAAAAACAAAAGCTGGGCATGGTGGCACACGCCTTTGATCCTAACACTCGGGAGGCAGAGGCAGGTGGATCTCTTGTGAGTTAAAGGCTAGCCTGGTCTACAAAGTGGGTCCAGGACAGCCAGGGCTGATACACACAGGAACCTGTCTCTAAAGCAAAACCAACAAAAAATAAAGTTCGGAACTTGCACAACTGCATCCCCACTAGAGCTAACCTGAATCCTGTTACCCTCAGGTCAGACATCAAGCTTAATGACTCAGCCCATGACCCTGTGTACAAGAGTGTCATCTATGTTGCTGCTTACCTTGGCATATTTCTCTGCTTCCTCCCTAACATCTTTTGGAACAATTTCATGCCTTCCTTTAGTAACTGTAAAATCAAACCATGTATTAGAAACAAAAAAGACTGATTTGTAATACCATGCACTCTCCTTAATCTACAAGGATATAGGCTCATTTTTTGTTCTTTCCTTCCCCCAATAATCATTGTTCCCAAGTTGAACTTACTTGAAAATAACAATAACAGTAAGTTTGACTTATAAATCTTGAAAGAAGATAAAACATCATGCAGATGTTTTGATGAGAACTATTCACAACACAACATCAGTTACTGCATGGAATTGTTTCATTAACTTGTCTTAAAAGTACAAATGAGTTCTAAAACACGTAAATGGCCAGAAGTAACTTACGTTCACCAACCCAGCTGAGCTCTAGTTCAAAAGCTTTATCCTTGACTTCATCATGTACTATGTAAATTCTACAACAGAAAGGAAGAAATTAACATAAACTCAGTTATGTCCAATCACAAGTTCTATAAACAGTGAGTACAAGGTACACTGTATGCCTGGTGTTATTTATAAAATGATACACTCTCCAGTCTAGTTGAACAACAAAAAGAAAATCAGGGACTGGAGAGACAGCTCAGTGGTAAGAGCACTCGGGTTTGGTCCTCAGCACCCACATGATGTTGACTTACAACCATCTACATCTATAACTTTTTCCAGGGTATCCAAAACCTTCTCCCGCCTCCTTAAGCATCAAATGCACAGATGATACACGTAAGCAAAATATTTACACAAAGAAAATAAAATTTTTTCTCAAAACGGCAAATTACACAGGAATTGAGAGACACTCCTTACAAATACTGATATATCTCTATTACTCAAGTTCAATTTGATAGTGTTTTAAAGCTTCAAATAAAAGACATCTCAGAAAGAAAACAGGCTCAAATTAGAAAGGCTATCATGAACTGTGTGCCTTTTCAAGATAACCCTTGTAAACAAATATTTCAGAAACTAACCAATATTTAAACCCCCTGTCCAAATAGCTTAAATGCCACCCAAATTAGTTCTTATGAGGTAACACATTACAAACAAACAAGGTACATAATCAGTTACACCAGCAATGTAAACGACTGAGCATCAGCAGGCAGCAAGGGGCATGCCTGTATCCAAGGAAGCCAAGGCAGGACAATCCTGAATTTGAGGCGGACCTCAAAATGACAAAAACCCTCCCGGTGATAGAAAAGCAAAAAGTATCCAAAACAAAGCTTTCTGTTTCCTTCCTTCTACAGGCTCCACTAAAGCCTTTCGATATTTATAATAAAAAAAGAGTGCCTTAGTTACAGGAGGAAAAGATGGCTTCCTGAAGGGGAACGAGTATCTTACAATTATACAGAAGTAGGAAAGGTGCCGAAGGGCTGACTTTCAACAGCAACTTCAGCAAAAAAAAAGGATTGTATCATACTCAAAACTATTTTAATTTTAAGGAAGTTACTTTCATTTTCCAATGTAATATAGTCTTTTTTTTTGGGGGGGGAGGGGTTCGAGACAGGGTTTCTCTGTGTAACAGCCCTGGCTGTCCTGGACTTGCTTTGTAGACCAGGCTGGCCTCGAACTCAGAGATCCACCTGTCTCTGCCTCCCAAGAGATGGAATTAAAGGCGTGCACCACCACTGTCCAGCATCAGCATTTCTTTTTTAGGGAAAATTATTAATGAGTATTATTATTAGCTGCCAAATACATATGGACTGGACATTGGGAATATATGTTATACCATATAATTTTCCTAATTGTTGCCTAATTGTTCTTATTTTGTATTAAAACAATATTTAAAAAATTTAGCCGGGCGGTGGTGGCGCACGCCTTTAATCCCAGCACTTGGGAGGCAGAGGCAGGCGGATCTCTGTGAGTTCGAGGCCAGCCTGGTCTACAAAGCGAGTCCAGTCCAGAACAGCCAGAGATACACAGAGAAACCCTGCCTCGAAAAACCAAAAAAAAAAAAAAAAAAATTTATATATACACATTAAAAATATTTATTTTATGGACATTGGTGTTTTGATTGCATGTATGTCTGTGTGAGGGTGTCAGATCCCCTGGAACAAGAATTATACAGTTGTGAGCTGCCACATGGGTCCTGGGAATAAAACTCATGTCCTCTGGGGAAAAGCAGCCAGTTCTCTTACCACTGAGCCATCTCTTCAGCCCATAAGCACCATCTTTTATCATTATGATAGAACCCAGAACTTTTCTTTGATTCTATTATCAAATGCAAAACTGAACAGTAAACTTATTTATGTAGTTCACCTGAAAAGGCAGCTAGAAAGCAAGTACTTGAACAATATTTTAATAGCATGTGCCTGAATTCTTTCATCTAAACATTAAATTTTTTATTGCAAAAATAATCCTATTTTTGAGATAGGATTTCTTTGTGTAACAGCTTTGGCTGTCCTGAATTTGCTCTGTGTACCAGGCTGGCCTGGAACTCACAGAGATCCACCTGCCTCTGACTCCTGAATGCTGGGATTTGGCCTGTATTGCCACTCCTGGCAAAGTAATTCCTCCTCCTGAGTATCACCCACCAGGTTTTCCAACTTTACTACTTACTTTGTATTTCACAACTTGTTACACTGTACTCACCATAAACCAGTAATGTAAATCTTACTTGCTTAAGCTGCTTTTTAAAAAGCTTTGTTAAAAATACTTATATGGGGGGCTGGAGAGAAGCCTCAGCAATTAAGAGCACTGCCTACTCTTCTGAAAGACCAGGGTTCAAATCCCAGCACCGATATGGCAGTTCAGAGCTGTCAGGCATGGTGACTCACGGCGTAAATTCCAGCACTTGGGAGGCAGAGGCAGGCAGATCTATGTGAGTTCAAGGCCAGCCTGGTCTACAGAGTGAGTCCAGGACAGCTGGGGACACATGTAGAAACCCTGTCTCAAAAACAAAAAACAACAACAAAAAAGAACTTACAAGATAAACATGATGATGATAAACTGAAAAGATTCAAAAGGCAGCTGGTACTACAAAGCCAGCTTCATAAATCACAAACAGAAATAGCTACAAATCTACGAGATAAAGTTAGTGAGGCAGAGTGTGGCTCAATGCCAGAACATTGTTAGTATGTTGTGAGACCTACATTTTCTATTCCAACAACACAGTGTTCATCTTTTTATTTTTTTTTTTTGGGGGGGGGTTCTCGAAACAATGTTTCCCTGTGTAGCACTGGCTGTCCTGGAACCATGTAGACCAGGCTGGCCAAAACTCAGAGATCCACCTGTCTCTGTCTCCCAAGAGCTGGGATTAAAGGCATAGGTCACCTCTGCCCAGCTAAGCAATGTTTTTATAAAAAACATTTTGTGGATTTATTTACTTTATGTGTTTGGATGTTTTGCCTATGTGTGTGCATGTTTACTGCTCATGGAGGTCAGAAGGCCAATCCCAGATCCTCTGGAAAAATAGTTATAGTCACCATGTGGGAGCTGGGATTTGAACCCAGATCTGCAAGAGCAGCAAGTGCTCTTAACCAGTGGGCAATTACTCCAGGCCCCTAAGCATTCAAAGGTACAGACCGATTCTAAGTATCTACTATGTTCTCTTCCTATCTTTGAGAATATTTAACTTTCCAGGCAAAGGAACACATGCCTTTAATCCCAGCAAGTGACAGAAGCAGGTGGATACTGTTATTTCTAGAACTATGTTGTCAAACTTCTTTCTAAATAAAAATAAAGATGTGACTTGAATATATATACAGGTTAGGGGTATATCTCAGCATTAGTGCACATGTTTCGCATATACAATGCCCTAAGTCCTCAGTTCGAATTCCCATTGTACACACAACCCCATACACAAAAAGAAAATTTTCACACATAGTAGGCTCTTAAGAGTTAATGCTGGGCTGGAGAGGTGGCTCAGAGGTTAAGAGCACTGGCTGTTCTTCCCAAGGTCCTGAGTTCAATTCCCAGCAACCACATGGTGGCTCACAGCCATCTACATTGAGATCTTCCCGGGCATATATGTAGAGCAAATACTGTATACATAATAAATTTTTAAAAATGTTAAAAAAAAAAAGTTAATGCACACAGCGATTAGGTCAAGTAAGGTGTTTTTGTGGATGAGAGATAGTTTCACACAACTTACATTTTTGCAACTTCTTTAACTACATCACGGCAAGTCATTTCTTTCATCTACAAGAAAAGCATACTAATTAATTTTGTGTGACCAGGAGTCATGATGCACATCTTTAATTGCAGCACTTGGGAGGCAGAGACAGACAGATCTCAAGAATTCGAGGCCAACCTGGTCAGCATAGCAAGTAACAGGATAGCCAGGGGTACATACAAACCCTGTCACACAAAAAAGAAAAAGACAAAGAATTGTGTTAAGTTGCTATGTGCTTAACTATTTCCCTGACTTAGTAGTAAATACCAATGCTCTTCTTTGGCGGCAGCATTTAACAGTAGCTTAACCAATAAATGGTACGGGGTAGTGGATGACAGCCGTGCTATGAGCTGAACTAGCTCCTCAGCAACCAGGACCATGCGTGCCCTTGACCACTGAGCCATCTCTGCAGCTAAGGAACAACTTTACCTTAGTAACACCAGGTAAAGGCAAATGCCACCAAGCCTGACAATCTGACACTGAGTCCCAGGACCCATGTTAGGAGAGTGCAGACTCCTGTAAGCTATCTTCTGCCCTTTACCCACAAGACATTACATGCATGTTGTTATAAAATTAGACAACACATGCAAAATAAATAAAAAATTTTGAGACAGAGTCTCACTATGTATCCCCTGGCTGTCCTCAAACATAACAGAAATCCACCAAGTTCTGCCTCCCATGTGCTGGGATTAAAGGCATGCCCAACTAAGATATTTTTAACACAGTAAGATTTAAGTAAGCAAATTATTAAAGGAATTATATATTAAGGGAATAATACTCCATTTTATTCCACAGAAGACAAAAGCAAAGGTAGGCAAAAGGAAGGAAGGAGGGAAGAAAGCAAGGAAGCCAGTTAGCCTGCCCCGCCAGCCCAGCACTGTGGCACACACCTTTAATCCCACCACCACTCAGGAAGCAGAGGCAGGTAGAGCTCTGAATTCGAGGCCAGTCTGGTCTACAAAATGGGTCCAGGACAGCCAGGGCTACATACACACACAAAAACACAAAAAAAACCTGTCTTGGAAAAAAAAAAACCAACCAAACAAAAAGAAGTAACTGTCTAGTGTGATGGCACACACCTGTGACCTCAGCACTGAGGAGGCTGAGGTGTATGGGTGGAGTTGGAGCTATGACAGGATTAAGACTGTTTGAGCAAACCCATTTTCATTTTTCAGATACTAAAGTGATGAAACATTATAATACTCATACTGGTTCATATTGTGAGGTGAGATTTAACTATGTTGTCTGTCAATGAGATTCATTAATATTTTGTTTGTTTTCTGTTTAGGACTAGCACCCAAGCCAGGAAACTAAAGGCCACTGCCTATTAATTCAGCTCCAGAGGAGGTGACACCTCCTGGCCTGTAGGCAACTGCATTCACAAGTGTACATCCTGATGAATATAAATAAAAAGCAATCTTTTTTAAGTTCATGTAACAAAAGCAGGCAATAACCACAGAATTTCAGAAACCACTGGGGTTTTTGTTTTGTTTTATAATTTATTTTAAGTGCTTTGGTATAAGGGTGTCAGATCCCTTGGAACTGGACTTACAGACATTTGTGAGCTGCCATGTGGGTGCTGGGAATTGAACCCTAATTATTTGGAAGACAGTGCTCTTAATCAGTGACCCATCTCTCTAGCTCTGCAAAACTTTTTTTTAATTGCAGTTGACATAAGAATGGACTTCAATGCCGGGCGGTGGTGGCGCACGCCTTTAATCCCAGCACTTGGGAGGCAGAGGCAGGCGGATCTTTGTGAGTTCGAGGCCAGCCTGGTCTACAAAGTGAGTCCAGGACAGCCAAGGATACACAGAGAAACCCTGTCTCGAAAAAAACAAAAACAAACAAAAAAAAAAAAAAAAAAAAAAAAGAATGGACTTCAAGGATTTTTGTCGCAGTATATATAAAAAGTTGTTTGGGGAGCTGGAAAGATGGCTCAAAGGTTAATTGCACTTGATGTGCTTGCAAAGGTAAGTTCTCAGCACCCACATGGTGGCTTATAACCACTAGTAACTCTAGTTGCTAGGGAACCGGATACTTCCTTGGGCCTCTTTGGGTATGATACACACATGCAGTAAGTACACAGACATGCACATAGGCAAAACCCATAAAATAAGTCTTTAAAAAGTAGGTTTGAGGGCTGGAGCGATGGCTCAGCGGTTAAGAGCACTAGCTGCTCTTCCAAAGGACCTGGGTTCAAATCCCAGCATCCACATGGCAGTTCACAGCTGTCTGTAATTGCTGGGTGTGGTGGTGCACGCCTTTAATCCTAGCACTAGGGAGGCAGAGGCAGGCGGATCTCTGTGAGTTCAAGGCTAGCCTGGTCTACGACAGCCAGGGATACACACAGAAACCCTGTCTCGAAAAAAACAAAACAAAATATGGTTTGTATTTTTTTTCCCTTCTTAAGGCTTTGAAGAAGCATCAAAATCCTACAGGGATACATGATACAAGCCATAGATAATGTGTTTCCAGTTAGCTTCACCAAGTTTTCTACACATCAGACTGCATTATTTAGCTGGTAAGAGGTTTGTAAATTCCACTTCTAGCAAAACAGAACATTCAACTTTACCTGAAGCTTTTCTATTTCTGTCTTTGCAGCTTGCCTGGCTTTGCCAATGGCACAACCCCAGTAACCCTATTTAAAAAGAAGAAAAAAAAAGTCAATTAGTATACATTATCTGATATCATTAATAGAGTTACTATTTAATCTCTCTCTCTTTTTTAAGGTTTTTAGAGACAGGGTTAGGGTTTCTCTATGTAACAGCCCTGGCTGTCCTTGAACTCATTCTGTAGACCAAGATGGCCTTGAACTCACAGAGTTCCTTCTGCATCTGCCTCCCAAGTGCTAGGATTAAAGGTGTGAGCTACCACCCCTGGCATCAGATGCTTCTTTTACTATGAAACCAGGTCTTTAGTAAATTCTCAAGATCTTTTTGTGACAGCCCAGGCTGGTCTTAATCTGTAATCCTCCTGTCTAACCCCCTCCAAGTATCTGGAACTACTGGCCTCCATCACTCTGCCCAGCTTAAAGAGAGTTTAAACAAAATTTTCTTTAATCCAAGTGAGATGATAATGAACTACCATTTAACTACAAAAGAATTTTAAATAGTTTAAATTTTACTTACATATGAAACACCTGATGGGTCGATCATATAGAGCTGTGCACCATCATTCACACTGTAAGACCCTAACATGAAACTGCATAAAAACAAATTGTTTAAAACATGGTTGTCAATATATTATATAAGATCACTGTGATGAAACTGCAATTAGATTTTCTCAGATAAACTGCTAACAGATAACTTATAGTAAGTTCTTTGATAAGACAGCTTTAATAAACTATTAAACCACAGTGTTCAAAATCCATGTGACTTGGGGCTGGAGAGATGGCTCAGTGGTTAAGAGCATTAGCTGCTCTTCCAAAGGACCGAGGTTCAAATCCTACACCCACATGGCAGTTCACAGCTGTATGTAACTCCTGGTCCAGGAATCTGACATCCTCACACAGACATACATGCAATCCTCTTGCCTCAGCCTCCCGAGGACTGGGATCACAAACATGGAACATCACACCCAGCTTTTATGTATGTATACTTTAATGGTTGCCTACTCTGTCTTGGTGAGAATTTCTATTTCAAAGTGTCTAAGAGGCTAATCTGGAGACTGGGGAGAAGTCTCCGTGAACAGAGTGCTTGCTGGACAAGCGTGCTGTCCTGAGTGTGGGTCCCGAGAACCACATAAATGCTGAGTGCACCTCAGCACACTAGTGAACAGACAGTAACTTAATAAAGGGCTAATTCATAGAGAAAAATAACTACTGTAGAAATGTGACTTCAAGGTCTCACAACATTTCATACCTGCAGCCAAAAGGTCTAACAGCACTGTAGAGTGTATAAGCGTGTACATACATGGCCACTCTGTCTGCAAGATGCTATAATTATGGGAAGAAAAGAGCTTATTAGTATATTTCTATTACTATTCAAAAGGTTTCCCAACATATTATCAACTTACTTTTAGAGGAATGTTATAGCCAAAGTTAGACCTAAAGTTGGAGGCTTCTTCTCTTGCTATGTCTGCTAATGAACGAGCATCTGCCAGCAAGCCTGCGACTGCCTGGAGAAAACAAGCACAATTTAGTAGACATTCCTGTAACAGACCAGAAGGCAAATAGTTTATTACTGGCTAACCTAATAGTTTTTTTTTTTAAATAAGTATCATTTGGGCAGGAGAGATGGCTCACAGGTTAAGAACACTGGCTGCTCTTCCAAAGGTCCTGAGTTCAATTCTCAGCAACCACATAGTGGTTCACAGCCATCTATAATGAGATCTGGTGCCCTCTTCTGGAGTGTAGATGCATGCAGGCAGAATACTGTATACATAATAAATCTTTAAAATAAATAAATAAATATCATTTAAATACTATATCTTTGCTTAAAGGTCTTTAAAAGGCATTTTGATGTTTGTTTTAAGGTCAGATCACAGATACTTTATAACTCAGTCGTCCAATGTTCTAAAGGAACATCTCTACCAGAGCTCAGTTTCCCAAATTGCCATCTCTTTAAAAAGAGTAACAGAGCTGGACATGGTGGCACACGCCTTTAATCCCAGCACTCGGGAGGCAGAGACAGGCGGATCTCTGTGAGTTCAAGGCCAGCCTGGTCTACAAAGCGAGTCCAAAACAGTCAAGGATACATAGAGAAACCTTGTCTGGAAAAAAAACCTAAAAAAAAAAAAAGAGTAACAGAAAAGTTCTCATCTAAAAACTCCACAGATTAATAACCAAACGTTATAGCCAACTGGTTAAAACTGCAGGAGGCTAAAATACAACACATCACTGTCTTTACAAGGATGGTGGGTTAAGCTGCACTTCCTGCCACCAGTGTTAAGTAAAACAGCCCAAGGAACTGAAGTAAATACCTAAGTAGCAATGTGGGACATTTAAAATTTGAAGAAGAAAAGAGACAAATGTTAAACCTCACACTAAACTATCTTATCCAAAAAAGCTTGTCCAAACAAAACAAAATCCTTTTTGCTGTGGTGAAAACATTTTGTGAATAATAATTGTCAAGTTACTTGTTTTGTTTTTTTTCAAGACAGAGTTTCTCTGTGTAACAGAGTCCTGGCTGTCCTGGTTGGCTTTGGCGTCTCACAGAAGCCCCACCTACTTCTGCTTCTTTTTTTTTTTTTTTTTTTTTTTGGTTTTTCGAGACAGGGTTTCTCTGTGTAACAGCCCTGGCTGTCCTGGACTCGCTTTGTAGACCAGGCTGGCCTCGAACTCACAGAGATCCGCCTGCCTCTGCCTCCCGAGTGCTGGGATTAAAGCCGTGCGCCACCACCACCCGGCTACTTCTGCTTCTTGAGTGCTGAGATGAAAGGCGTGCAGAACCACACCCAGCTTCTTTTGTTTGAGACAGTTTCTCTGCATAACAGCCCTGGGTGTCCTAGAACTTGCTTTGTAGACCAAGTTGGCCTCAACTTGCAGCAATACCCTGCCTCTGCCTCCTGACTAACTAGCATTATAGGCTTGAACTAACAGGCCCAACCAATTTCTAAGTATGAAGAATGCCAAGAATTTGATGACTTTATATTACCAAAAGGACAAATTTGAGTATCTAGGGTAGGATAAAAATTTTTCAGCACTAAGGTGTCTATTGTAAAGGACTATATAACCACCCTCTACCAGTTTTCTTTTAATCTGACAAGTTTCATCAGAACACTACAAGCACTACCAATAAATCTATTCAGGAGAGAAAATGGTTAGAAGAATTTTTAAGAAGGAAAATAAAATGCTTAAGGCTTACTGTAAAGCTACTATCAATTCTCTTTTGTGTATAGCACCAATTCTCTCTTAGAAAGAAAGCTACCACTGAACGTTACTGTGTAAGGATCTGGAATAACACCGAAACTCAAGTCTGAATCCAATTTTTTCTTTAGTACTTGAGCATCTGCTAGCTCATCTGTAAAATTGGGATTGTCAGGATTAAATGGTATAAATTATGTGAAGGTTATATTCCATATGGCACACAGGTTGCTTTCTTTCCATTTGGGAAGCAGAATTAAGACTAGTTCATTATGTTTTTATTATGGTAGTCTTCTGGGGGTTTTTTGTTTTTTTTTTTTATGTTTTTTTCCAGATAAGGTTTCTCTGTGTATCATATCCTTGACTGTCTTGGACTCACTTTGTAGACCAGGCTGGCCTTGAACTCACAGAGATCCACCTGCCTCTGCCTCCCGAGTGCAGGGGATTAAAGACATCTGGCCATTACGGCAGTTCTTATGGAATAAAGCATCATCTACATACAATGACTTCAGAACAGACCAGTATATTTATGACTTGGCTTACACTTGAGCAATGCATTCAAGACAGCTTAGATATCAGCTGCATGACTTAACAAAGAAATGCCTAAGAAGCTATTCACGTAATCACTCCTTTCACTTCATATCATTTCTTCTTCCTATACCCTACTATGAAGTTTTCTGATAACATTTACTGACAATCCCCCTGATGGATGATACAAAAAGCTTAACATTCTTTGCCTCTCAAGTATGTATCATCCCCCAATTATTTGTGCTGTTAAGATCTCATTTCTGTATACTCTACATCCCTCACCCTCTCATTTTTGAAGCAACTTGAGTTTTCTTTTCACCAGTAAATTTATGAAATTGTTTCTTTTGCTTTAGACATGGAGTTGATCAAAACCCAATAATAAATTTATTACTGTTGTGGCTGCTCAATCATATATTACTGCCTTAATATTAAAGAAGCGAATAAACTCTTAAATAAAACAGACTTTAGTGTATTTTGGTTATATAAAAAAAATCAGCCGGGCGGTGGTGGCGCACGCCTTTAATCCCAGCACTTGGGAGGCAGAGGCAGGCGGATCTTTGTCAGTTCGAGGCCAGCCTGGTCTACAAAGCAAGTCCAGGACAGCCAGAGATATTCAGAGAAACCCTGTCTCGAAAAACCAAAAAAAAAAAAAAAAATCAGAGAAAACAAGGATGAACATTTTAAAGTGTGATCTCACCATTCCAACATGTCGATCAACATTAAAAAGTCGTTTATTGGAGCCTTCTTCATAAAGTTTAGAAAGGACTAGCTTTTCTACCCCAAACACAACACCGTCTTTACATCTGATCCCAATAGCTGTACTGAAACAAGAAGAAATTTGAAACTTTTTTTAGCTGAAATAGAAGAAAATTAGCAAGCTTATATATATAAAAAAAAAAAAAATCAAAGGGTTGAATACAGTTCAGATAATAGAGTGACCTAGGCTGAAAAAACCCTACGTTTAATTCCCAGCACCATGTAACAAACATAAAAAGGTGTGTGTGCATACTTGCAATCCCAGTACCTAGGAGATGGAGGCAAGAGCATTGAAAGTACCTGGAGAGTTGGAAGCCAACCTGGGCTCCATGAGACTCTGTCTCAAGGCTTACTTTGGGCTGGGAATGACAGCTTAATTGGTTGAGCATTTGCCTTGTAAGAATGAAGCCCTTGCAAGGCTCAGTCCCCAGAAACGCACAGAAACCAGGCAGAGTGGTGCACACTTGTAATCCCAATACTTGTAGTAGTAGAGGCAAGAGAAACAGAAGTTTAAGGTCAGCCAGGCATGATAGTGCACGCCTTTAAATCTGGAACTTGGAAGGCAGAGGCAGGAGGATCTCTGAGTTTAAGGCCAGCCTGGTCAGACAGCCAGAACTGTTACAGAAACCCTCTCAAAAAACAAAGTTCAAGGTCATCCTCTGCTACACACTGACACTGAGTTGAAAGACAGCCTAAGACACATGGCCCTATCTTAACAATAAAAAATTAAATCTAAAATAAATGTAAAATAAATGTAAAATAAAATTAAAATACTTTCATACGTGTTACTTTTTGTTATTGTTGTTAAACTTGGCAGCACTCTGTTAACGTATTTATTTTCTGTGTGTGCCTGCATGTGTGTGCTCTTACAGTTATATGTACAGAGGACAACCAAGGGAGTTACTTCTCTCCTACCACCGTGTGGATCTCAGGGATCAAATTCAGGTATCAGGGATGGTGGCAGGTACCTCAAAGATGGAGTCATCTTATTGGCTCACTTTGATATATATAAAAACTACACTCCAGGTGTGGTGGCACCCTGTCTTAACAATAAAAAGACAGTCTTATGCTGGGTGTGGTGGTGCATGTCTTTCATCCCAGCACTTGATAGGCAGAGGCAGTCGGATCTCTGTGAGTTCAAGGCCAGCCTGGTCTACAGAGTGATTTCCAGGACAACACAGAGAAACTGTCTCCAAAACCATTTAAAAAAAAAAAAAAAGATACGTTAACATACACACACACACAAAAAAAAAAAACCACAGCTACATACAAACTAAAAACTAAATTTTTTGTCCAGGACAGCTAGAGCTGTTATACAGAGAAACCCTGTCTCGAAAAACAACAACAAAAAAAAAAAAAAACTAAATTTTTTATTTTGTTCATCTCTTTCTTCCAATTTTTCTACAATAAGTATATACTACCAGTAAATATGTAAATCAATAAAATCTAGGTTCTGTTACAACTCATCTTAATCTCAAATAAATATGGACAAACTGTAAGATGTTACTTTCAGATTAAAATATATTACTTACTTAATTTTCCCTTTTTTTCACTGGTGGAAAGGGGTATTAGAAATCAAAGCAGGCTGGACGGTGGTGGCGCACACCTTTAATCCCAGCACTTGGGAGGCAGAGGCAGGCGGATCTCTGTGAGTTCGAGGCCAGCCTGGTCTACGAAGTGAGTCCAGGACAACCAGGCTGTTACACAGAGAAACCCTGTCTCGAAAAACCAAAAAAAAAAAAAAAAAAGAAAAGAAAGCACATGCTAGGCAGGTACTTTACCACACAGCTACATCCTTGGTCCTCTCTCTGATTTTCATTTCAGTAACATTATTATTAATTTAATGTGCAACTATATAATCACTTTCACAAAACTTACTTTTTCTTAGTGCTAGGGACTGCACTCTGCTCCTGCACAGTTGGCATGTGCCACTATGGCACACCTCCAGCCCTGCAGGGATTTGTCCTGTGTGTCTCCTCTATCTGTACGTGTGGTGATGGGATCAGACCAGGGCCTTGTGAATGCTAGGCAAACACATTACCAATAAGCTACACTCTGAGCCCTGTCTAAATTCTCGTTTTTGATTTGTTGGTTTTTCAAGACACAATTTCTTTAAAAGATTTTTGTTTTGTTTTTTTTAGACAGGGTTTCTTTGTGTAGCCCTGGTTGTCCTGGACTCACTATGAAGACCAGGCCGACCCCAAGCTCAGAGATCTGCTTGCCTCTGCCTCTGTGTACTGGGACTAAAGGTGTGTACCAACGCTTGGCAAACGATTTTAAGTGTGTGGACATTTTATTTAAGTATATGTACGTATGTGGGGGGGGCAAGCACACAGAGAGGAGGAGAGGAGGGCATTGGAGCCCTCAGATATTCAATTATAGGCAGCTGCTAGAGGCTAAGCTTCTTAGTAGCACTGGGATCTCTCTACACTACAGTCTTCACGACTGTGCAGCAAACACTCTTGACCCATTGTGCAGCCATCTCTCTTGTCCCAGCACTGATTTATACAGAAAAAAATGTTCATCTTTAATACCAGAACTCAGGAGCAGATGAATCTCCGTAGGCTACCCTGCTCTACATGTCCAGTTCCAGACCAGTCAGGGATACATGGTGAGACTGGTTTTGTTTGTTTTGTTTTTTGAGATGTTTTTCTCTTCGTGGCCCTGGCTGTTCTAGAACTCACTGTGTAGACCAGGCTAGCTCCAAGATCAAAAGATCAACGATCTGCCTCTGCCTCCCAAGTGACCTCCAAGAATGTTTTGAAAAAAATAAGTCAAACACGGTGGCACACGCCTTTAATCCCAGCACTCAGGAGGCAGAGGCAGACGGATCTCTGTGAATTTGAGGCCAGCCTGGTCTACAGAGTGAGCCTAGGACAGCCAGGGCTATACAGAGAAACCCTGTCTCGAAAAACCAAAATAATAATAATAATAGCAACAACAATAAAAGTAATAATAATAAAATAACAAGATGGCTCAGTGGTTAAAAGTATACCACGCAAGTCTGACTACCTGTTTGAATACTGGAACACAAAGGTGGACGATCTGTCCAAGAAAGAGTTCTGAGGACTACTAAGAAGTTCAGATTACTTCAGGGTATAGTAGTTATTAACGCTAAAGCAATATAACAAAGTCTAATTACCAAAGCATACAAAATAAAAGATAATACCTGGTCAACACATTGGCTTCAAGTAAAACAGTGCTCTTACCTGCTGTTTTCCACAGCCTTCATGGCATATTCAACTTGGAAAACTCTTCCATCAGGAGAGAATGTAGAGGCTGAGAGGTCATACTAATAAGAAAGGAAGCAACAGTAAGTTTACAGGACAAGTCTCTGTCAACAACAGTCACACAATTTTTTGTTTCTAAATGGCTCAAACAACAGGAATGCATCATATCCCAACAGAGACTGCATGGAAAAGAAAGAGATATGCTATAGCAGTTGCTCAGGGAAAAGCGACAGCCTCCGATTCCTGCTGCTCAGGGTTAAAATGGGTCCAAGGAGCTGGAGAGACGCTCAGGTGTCAAGAGCACTTGCTGCTGTTGCAGAGGACCTGGCTTGTTTTCCCAGAATTCACACGGTGGTTTTAAACCATCTGTAACTCCAGTTCCACGGGGTCCAATACCCTCTTCTGACCTCCATGGGTATGCACAAGGTGCACACATATACATGCAGACAAAATACGAATACACATAAAATAAATCTAATAAAAATTTAAGTCACAGATACAAATCTTTTTTTTTTTTTTGGTTTTTCAAGACAGGGTTTCTCTGTGTATCCTTGGCTGTCCTGGACTCACTTTGTAGACCAGGCTAGTCTGGAACTCACAGAGATCCATCTGCCTCTGCCTCCCAAGTGCTGGGATTAAAGGTGTGCACCACCAACGCCCGGCTCAGGATGCAAATCTTAAGGTCAGAATTTTCTTCACACAAAACTTTTTTTTCTTTTTGTTTTTCGAGACAAGGTTTCTCTGTATATTTGGCTGTCCTGGACTCACTTTGTAGACCAGACTAACCTTAAACTCACAGAGATCCACCTACCTCTGCCTCCCTAGTTCTGGGATTAAAGTGTGTGCCACCATGCCCAACAATTGCAGACAGCTTCTTACAGAAGAACGACCAGTGCTCTTAATCGCTGAGCCATCTCTCCAGCCTTCTCACACAAAACTCTTAAAAAAAAAAAAGTATTGGGGCTGGGCTGGGCGGGGTGGTGCACCCCTTTCTTTAATCCAAGCACTCAGGAGACAGAGGCAGAGGCAGGCGGATCTCTGTGTGTTCGTGGCCAGCCTGGTCTACAAAGTGAGTCCAGGACAGCCAGGTCTCTGTCACACAGAGAAAACCTGTCTCAGGGGGGAAAAACAAACGAAAACTGTGGAGCCACAAATGGAGCTCACCTAGCAGTATATGGTCTATACTTAATCCCTAGGCATGTAAGTACAAGTATGGGAAAACACAAGGGGGGAGGGGGAGATTGAGCAACACACATTTGCTAATGGGTAGCCCTTGGTGTAAAATAAAAAAGCAATTAAAAACAAGTGGCAGATTTTCTTTTTTGTTTTATCAACCAGAATTGGACGATTCACTGAGCTGAAGAAAACTGCAGACTGTTCATAGAGAATTCAAAATTCTACTTTAATAATCATTTCTTGCTGTATTATCTAAGTAATAAGGATGGATCACCAGCAAGCACTCAAGAGGCTTACACAGGAGGATGCAGAGTTCCAGACTAGTTTAGCCTTCATGGCAGGGCCTCGTCTCAAACCACTCCCACAGTTTTTTCCCCCAGACAAGGTTTCTCTGTGTACCAAGCCTTGGCTGTCCTGGACTCACTATGTAGCTCAGAGATCCAGATTGCCGCTGCCTCCTGAGTGCAGGGATTAAAGGGGTCCGGCGCCCGGCCTAATTTTTTTTTTTTTTTTAACTCAAGCTCAATACCTTGCCTACCATCTCTTGACGCCCTAGGTTGCCCTTCACATCTGACCAGTGGTAGGAGTTTAAAAAAAAAAAGGGACAGAAATGACTGACAAATACTGTATTTACAACTCTTGGGAGATATGAAGCCAGGAAGCAAGCATTCAACAGTGAAACTTCCTAAAGCTCAGGGTTATTATTTTCATACTAAAATATTCTGCATGGTTATGTCTGTTGACTATTGATGGAAAATAACATTAATACAACTCCAAAGTCAATTTGCTGTAAGATACACTATTAAGCACTTACTCCAAAAATGTATGACATGATGTTAGTACCTCATAACCACTTAAACCATTCTAAATTTCTAATGGAACTCAAAAACCAGTATGTGGGTTTATTTCTGAGCATCAAATCTTTTTTTGTCTTGTTTTGAGACAGGGTCTCTTTATTTAGCCCAGGCTGTCCTGGAACTCATGTAGACCAGGTTGGCCTCGAATTCAGAGAGCCTCCTAATTTTGCCTCCTAAATGATGGGATTAACGGCGTGCACTATACTCCCGGTGAGCATCAAAATCTTGGGGGGAACAAGAATAACGAAGAAACCTATTATTCATTGCCTCTACTGCAAATAACCAGTATTTGTTAAGTACTTTATATATGGAGACAACAGAAAGGTGGGTTAAATCACTGCACGCATGGGGGGGTGTATTTAGCCCCCAACAAATTAAGAGGTCCGACTCGCAAATCCTCAATACCCACTAAAAATCTGAGGCACGTCGGTCCCTAGATAACCCTTTAAACGCTTACAGATTCGCCTAGTTCTAGAAAAACAGAACGAAGGAGAAAGGCAAAGAGCTCACGCGATCGAGCCTTTCTTCTAGGTTCTGTCCCGACAGGTTTCCAGGGACTGTCCACTGGAGGCCAGGACAGGCCTGTTTTGAGTCAGCAGCGCCAGCACCTGCCCGGGCGGGCGGCCGGCCACAGGGCGCGCTCCAGGCTCAGACCCAGGCACTGCAAGCGCGCCAAGGGCTCGCAGGGGCCGCCCGCGCGAGGGTCGACCGGGGCCCGAATGCTCGCACTTGGGGAAGGCCCCACGAGGTTCCACTTTCGGTTTCCTCAAGCAGGGGCTGAAAGTGACTCAGCAACCCGGGTTGTCGCCTGCGCGGGGGCGGACACAACGGGCCCGAAACGCCGCAGGAGCCGGAGGGTCACCGAGACCGAGGAAGTGGGTCCCCAGAGCTCCGGCAGGGCGGAGGCCCAGCGGCACCTTCGAGCCACAGCCGGGTCCCCGACCTCCCTTCAACGCCGAGCTGGAGAAGACGGCGCAGAGACTCACCCCGGTACCAATGGAGCTCATGGTGCCGACCCGGGAGGCCACAGAACGCGTCCAGGCCCCGAGCGCCGCTGCTACGCCGCTCACGGCGCAGGCTAGTAACAGGCTCGCCCATTGGCTGCGTTCTCCACCAATAGCCTTTCCCTCTGCGGCTGGCTTGCAGGGAGCGGGCGAGCAGGCGGCGCGCGTGCGCAGAGCCACAGCGGCGGTGCCTTGGAGGAGCTGGTAATGTTCCAACTGAAATTGTTACTGCAAGTGCCAAGGTCAGAGCCTGGGTCCCTTATAGTCCTAAGGAGCTAGGCGTGGGCACCTCTCCTCAGTAGCCCAGTTACACAGTCAAGA
The DNA here is from genome assembly GCA_907164525.1 of Lophiomys imhausi. Classification (NCBI taxonomy): domain Eukaryota; kingdom Metazoa; phylum Chordata; class Mammalia; order Rodentia; family Muridae; genus Lophiomys; species Lophiomys imhausi. The sequence goes on along the minus strand of CAJQZJ010034299.1, from coordinate 880,615 downwards.
ATACTTAAAAACCCGGGAAGGAAAAAGCCACTCTAGGAAAAGGACCCAAAAGGCCCGGTGACCCACCCACCCTGGTTAAGTTCATCTTCAGCGCCCTGATGTGACGTTTGGGTTTAAATAGAAGCAAGCGGTGTGCATAGCTGAGCAGTCCTGGTCAAGATGTGAGATCTTTCCATCACGGTTTCAGCTTTAGTCTCTCCTGCCGGGTGGCCTGACAAGATGTGTGAGCTGTGAAATCTGTTTGTGAAAGAAAAGTTGTCCATCTGGCTGGAACGAGGCTTCAATCTTTTTCTTCACCCAGCATGACATTCTTGGAGAAGCTCCAGTTTCTTCCAGTCTTATCAAAGAAAGGAACACAAGTGTTTCTTTAGAGTATCTTCATTCCTCCCAGGAAGATTACAAAACTTGGTATTAGGAAAGGCTACATTGTCTTGGGAAACTCCGGTTGCCAGCTCATTCTAGCAACTATCAGGTCAATATGGCCTATCTCAAGACTTAAGTGACCGGCCATGGTGGCGCACACCTTTATCCCCAGCACTCGGAAGACAGAGGCAGATGGATCTCTGTGACTTAAGAGAGAAACTTGGTCTACAGAGCGAGTCTAGGATAGCCAGGGTTCCACAGAGAAACCCTGTCTCGAAAAACATCAAAACAATACAAAAAGAATTAAGTGGGCAGACAGGCTTGTTGGCGCAGGTATTTAATCCAAGCACTCAGGAGGCAGAGGCAGGCGGATCTCTGAGTTCGAGGCCAGCCTGGTCTACAGAGTGAGTCCAAGACAGCCAGTGCTACACAGAGAAACCTTGTCCTGAAAAAAAAAACTAATTAAGTGGGGGAGGCTAACAGCTAAATCAGAGAAGTGGGTGTGCGATCTGACCTTGTGGTGGTTGGATTTTAATTCCTATTGTAAATAAAATGGCAGAAGCATTTTTTTTTTCTTTTTTGAGACAGGGTTTCTCTGTGTAGCCCTGCCTGTTGTGGACTCACTTTGTAGACCAGGCTGGCCTCGAACTCACAGAGATCCACCTGCCTCTGCCTCCCAAGTGCTGGGATTAAAGACGTGCACCACCATTGCCCAGCTCAGAAACATTTTTTAATAAAAATCCTGGATACTTTTATTTTATATCGCCAAAAAACAATTTTCAGCATGTTGATGAAGTTCTATAATCCTGATACTCAGAAGGCTTGGAGAGGAGGGTCTCAAGTTCAAGGGCGACTTGGATTATAAGAGCCCCTGTCTAAAAACAAAACAAAAAACCCACCAATGACAAAAACACACACATAAGAAAATAAAACACAACTACACTATCAGCCGGGTGTGGTGGCACACACCTTTAATCCCAGCAGGCAGAGGCAGGCGGTCTCTGTTAGTTCAAGGCCTCGGCCATTGAAAGGGCTCAGTGCTCCTCCAGAGGACTAGAGTTTGATTCACACCCAGCACCCAGTCCAGGCAGCTCCCAGCACTCCTACTCCAGGTGGACCAGACAGTTTTAGCCTCCTCAGGCATCTCTACTCAAGTAAGCACACACATACACACAATTAAAAATAATAAAAATACAGCACTGGGGAGACAGAGGCAAGCAGATCTCTGCGACTTCATGACCAGCCTGGTCTACAAAGTGAGTCCAGGACAGTCAAGGATACACACAGAGAAACCCTATCTCAAAAAAACCTAAAAAATTTTTAAATTAATAATAATAAAAAAAAATCTTAGCCGGGTGGTGGTGGCGCACACCTTTAATCCCAGCACTTAGGACGCAGAGGCAGGCGGATCTCTGTGAGTTCGAGGCCAGCCTGGTCTACAAAGCGAGTCCAGAACAGCCAGAGATACACAGAGAAACCCTGCCTCGAAAAACCAAAAAAAAAAAAAAAATCTTTAAGCCGGGCGGTGGTGGCGCACACCTTTAATCCCAGCACTTGGGAGGCAGAGGCAGGCGGATCTTTGAGAGTTCGAGGCCAGCCTGGTCTACAAAGTGAGTCCAGGACAGCCAGGGCTACACAAAGAAACCCTGTCTCGAAAAACCAAAAAAAAATAATCTTTAAAAGATTTCAGCCATGCCAGGCGTGGGCAGCACTCGAGAGGCAGAGGCAGGCAAATCTCTGTGAGTTCAAAGCCAGGCTGCTCTACTGAGTCCAGGACAGCCAGGGATACATAGAGAAACTGTGTCACAAAATAACAAACAAAAAAGTAATTTCAAAATAACTCTAGAAGAGGTGCTTATGAATTGGTGATCACCTCTCCAGGCTGAGTACTTAACAGTGCTTTGGGTTTGTGTGTTTGTTGTTTTTGAGACATGGTTTCTCAGTGTATCCCTGGCTACACTGTTCTAGACTCACTTTATAGACCAGGCTAGCCTCGAACTCAGAGATCTGCCTGCCTCTGCCCCCCCAAGTGCTGGGATTAGAGGCGTGAGCCACCATGCCTGGCTCCCTAACAGTGCTTTGTAAACACTGGATACTTAATATGGTTTTAACAAACCACAACAGTGATGTCTGTTTATTTATTTCTGTTGTTGTTGCTTTTTAAGAGAAGGTTTCTCTGTGTAGTCCTGGCTGTCCTGGAAATCACTCTGTAGACAAGGCTGGCCTTGAACTCAGAGATCCACCTGCCCCTGCCTCCCGTAATGCTGGATTTAAAGGCGTGTGCCACCACCTGGCTATTACTGACTATTGCAGTCAGTTTCGAACTGCCATATGCCTGTGGGTGCTGGGGTTTGAACCCTGGGTCCTTTGGAAGAGCAACCAGTGCTGTTAACCACTGAGCCATCTCTCTCTCTCCAGCCCCAACAATGGTTTTATAATACTCATTAACATTTCTGAAAATAGTTACTGTTATATTTCATATAAATTTAATTATCAGTTATTTTTTCCTTTATTTTTTATTCAAGTTACATCTCAACCGCAGTCCCCTCCCTATTCCCCCTCCAGTCCCACCCTCAACCCCCCATCCTCTTCCATTTTTTTTTCTTTTAAGTTTAAGGTATATCTTATTTCCCCCTACAGTTTCCCCTTTCAGTCCAACAAATGGCTCTTTCTCTTATAATAATAAATACAATACAAAACAACAGAGGTAATTAGGCCACAGTTATGAGGGTTATATGGCTTAGTGTACATTCCCAATGTTCAGTCCATATGTACTTGGCACCTGACTTTAACATTCTACTATCTAACCATCTCCATGAGTTTAAAGTTCTATATCTGACTCAACATTCATACTAAATTGCACCACAATTTTAAAAGCATCTTCTTAGGTCTATAACACTCTCTTGACTCCTAAACAACTCAAAATTTAATTATGAGACTCTAGCTATCTGTTCTTTAACCACTCAGAGACTTGAGAGGGATAAATATGTCTGATTTTATAGGAAGTACAGGGCCTGCAGCTTCCAAAACTAAGAAATGACATACCAGTGGCTACCTGGACACTTCCCATTTTCTCTCCATACATTACAGCATCGATCTTCAGTCGTTTGGCCCCGTTTCTCTGACAGACATTGATTGTAGAGCAGGGGTTATGAAGGACTTGCCTACCCTGTCTTGGCAGAGCTAGGCTGTCGACTTACCTGCTTCCAAGTTTTGTCCTTTTTGGACAGCATTCTGTCTACAGTTGGAGCAAGGGGCTTTTCCTACCAAGTGATAGGCTTGCGACTAATTCAATCATCTCCCACTGACTGGAGATTCTTTTTTTTTTTTGTTTTGTTTTTTTGTTTTTCGAGACAGGGTTTCTCTGAATATCTCTGGCTGTCCTGGACTCGCTTTGTAGACCAGGCTGGCCTCGAACTCACAAAGATCTGCCTGCCTCTGCCTCCCAAGTGCTGGGATTAAAGGCATGCGCCACCACCGCCCGGCCCACTGGAGATTCTTGATGCTCATCTTCTACTTGGGGTAGAACAGGGGGTGCTGATATGTCTTGATATAAAAAAATCTAAAGTTACGAAAACATCTTTGAATGCCATATTCTGCAGATCTTTTGAGGTTTTTGAAGAGGCCCTATCTATCTCTTATATTAGGATAAGCAGATGTTGCTTGTCTCTTAGCAGCTTTATTTCTGATTAGCTTAGAAAATAACTATAATATGCTTTCATAGTACCTAACAGAATGACCGGCTTGCATAACCATTAGTTTGCATTTCTTAATTATCCTAAACAGTTTATGACAATTAGTAGTAAAAGGCTGAAACATCACATTTCCTTTACCTCCTAACCCTTCCATCCCATTTCTTTGGGGTGGGGAGTCCTTATATAACAGTCCCTCATCTCAGTTGAGAGGTCGTATGAGGGCCAAGAGCCTCCTCGTTCATTGGGGGTCTACGAGGCAGTACCACCAGTGAAAAGTGTCTCATTGCCCAGGAGAGAGAACTAAAAAACAAATAAGCAGACACACGCATAAAAAAGAATAAAAAATAGAAAAAATATTTTAAAAATATATAAAAAATAAATAAATACTCTATGTCCAAGTTCCCTTTGGTGTGTTAGTTGTAGTATTGATACCTTCTACTATATAGCTAAAATCCTACAATAAGTGAATAGATGCCGTATGCATCCTTCTGAGTCTGGGTTAGCTCACTCAGGATGAGCTTTTCTAATTCCATCCATTTGGCTAGAAATTGCATAATTTCATTGTTCCTGGTAGCTGAATAATATTCCATTGTGTAGATGTACCACAGTTTTTTAACCCATTCTTTGGTTGAGGGACATCTGGGTTGTTTCCAGTTTCTAGCTATTACAAATAAGGCTGCTATAAACATAGATGAGGAAACTTCCTTATGATTCCGTGAAGAGGCATTTGGGTGTATACCCAGAAGTGGTATGGCTGGGTCCTGAGGCAGAGCTATTCCAAGTTTTCTAAGATATCGCCAGACTGACCTCCATAGTGGTTGCACAAGCCTGCACTCCCACCAGCAGTGGAGTAGGGTACCCCTTTCTCCACACCCTTGCCAGCATGTGCTGTCATTTGAGCTTTTGATCTTAGCCATTCTGACAGGTGTGAGGTGGAATCTCAGAGTCGTATTCAGTTGCATTTCTCTGATGATTAAGGTTGTTGAGCATTTCTTCAAGTGTCTCTCAGCCATTATGGATTCCTCCTTTGTGAATTCTCTATTTAGCTCTGTCCCCCATTTTTTGATTGGATTATTTGGTTTCTTGGCATTTAATTTCTTGAGTTCTTTGTAGATTTTGGATATTAGCCCTCTGTCAGATGTGGGGTTGGTGAAGATTTTCTCCCAGTCTGTAGGCTGCCATTTTGTTCGAATGACAGTGTCTTTTGCCTTACAGAAGCTTTTCAGTTTCATGAGGTCCTATTTATTGATTATTGATCTCAGGTCCTGAGCTGTGGGTGTTCTGTTCAGGAAGTTGTCACCTGTGCCAATGAGTTCGAGGGTTTTTCCCACTTTTTCTTCTAGTAGATTTAGTGTGACCGGCCTTATGGTAAGGTCTTTGATCCACTTGGACTTAAGTTTTGTACAAGGTGATAAGTATGGGTCTAATTTCATTCTTTTACAAGTGGACATCCAGTTGGACCAGCACCATTTGTTGAAGATGCTGTCCTTCTTCCATTGTGCCATTTTGGCTTCTTTGTCAAAAATTAGGTGACCATAAGTGTGTGGGTCTATTTCTGGATCTTTAATTCGATTCCATTGATCCACTGGTCTGTTTCTATACCAATACCATGCTGTTTTTACTACTATTGCTCTGTAGTACAGCTTGAAATCTGGGATGGTGATACCTCCAGATGTTTTTTTTATTGTGCAGTTATTAATATAATTTTTTTCAAATAAGATCTTGATGTACAACCGTGGCTAGCCTGAAATTTACTATGTAGACCACGCTGCTCTGATCTCACAGAGTTCTGCCTGCCTCTGACTCAGCAGTAGAGATAAAAGAACTGTCAGAGCCGGGTGTTGTGATGCACACCTTCAATCCCAGCACTTGGGAGGCAGAGGCAGGCAGATCTCTGTGAGTTCGAGGCCAGCCTGGTCTGCAAAGTGAGTCCAAGACAGCCATATACACACAGAGAAACCCTGTCTCAAACAAACCAACCAACAAACAAGAAAACAACAAAAAGAGGCTGCAGAGATGACTCAGAGGTTAAGAGCTCTAGCTGCTCTTCTAGAGGTCCTGAGTTCAATTCCCAGCAACCACATGATGGCTCATAACCATCTAGAATGGTATCTGGTGCCCTCTTCTGGCCTGCAGGCAGAACACTGTATACATAAATAAATCTTAAAAAAAAAAAAAACTGTCACCACACCCTACTGTTTTAAATATTTACCTCATTTGTTTGTTTTGAGAAAAGATCTAGCAATCCTTCTGCCTCTGCCTCCTGAATGTTAGAATTACAGGCCTGAGTCACCTCATTCTACCTGTAAATATTTTTAATTTGAAAAAAAAAATGAAATGTACCTCCTGGTTCTAGTCTGCCAAATTATAAAAAAATCACTAATAAACCAGTTTGAATTGTTGAGGGGCCGAATTGTGCAGGAGAAAAAGGCTAGTATTTATGACATTCGAAACTTAACATACTTAGGTCCTAGGTTTACTTTGGGTTTTTTTGGCTGTGTTGGAACTCACATTGTAAACCAGGCTGATTCGATCTCAAAGATCATCTTGAGTGCTGCTTTTTAATGGTATGCGCCACCAGATCTGGATCCTAGGATTCTTTTACAGAGTCTAAATTATTAGTTTAGACATTCAGCTCAGCAGTTAAATCCAAATTCTCCCACCCACGTGGCATCTCAAAACCGCCAGTAACTGTAGATTCCTGCGTTCATTCATCAGATTCCCTCTCCTGGTGAGCAGGCGTAAATGCAGACAAAATACTCACATGAAACACGTCTTTGGAAGAAATCTAAACCTTTTAAGGCACATTTTATTTTATTTTATTTTTTGAGACAGGAAACTTGTCTTATATGTTTATGTGTTTTATGGATCAAGTAATAGGGATTATTTATTTATTTATTTATTTTTGGTTTTTTTTTTTTTTTTTTTTTGGTTTTTCGAGACAGGGTTTCTCTGTATAACAGCTCTGGCTGACCTAGACTCACTTTGTAGACCAGGCTGGCCTCGAACTCACAGAGATCCGCTTGCTTCTGCCTCCCAAGTGCTGGGATTAAAGGCGTGCGCCACCACCGCCCGGCTAGGGATTATTTATTAGTCTGAGGTTTATGACATCTTTAAAAGAAGAATACATTTGGGTGTTTTTAAATTTAGGTTTGCCCGTTTTTGTTTTTCTATTAGGGCTTTAACTTGCAATTCTGAACAATAGAATTAATAACCACCCCAAACAGACACACTCACCACAGAAATGCGCAAAATTCCTAACTAGATAAACTCACCTGTAGTTCAGAACATATATGTGGTAATAGACGGCTATTCCATCGTCTTGGCTTGTCATAATGAGATTAGGAATGTGTTCTCATTCATTCTTAAAATTTAACAATTCTATATTCCTCCTTTTTTGTTTTGTTTCGTTTGTTGTTTGGGACTGTGTACCTTCAATTTTTTTTCTGTGAGAATTTGAATTCTTACCTTTAGTTCAGAGAATATAATCCTTTCTTTTTATCTTATCAATTTATTGGTTCTTTTCAAAAACAGAAAATTAACTAAAAGGCAAATGTAGGTCGACACTTCTCTAAAGGAAGAAAACCTGGACAAGTGTTCATCTGCCCGGCTAGCTCAGTCGGTAGAGCATGGGACTCTTAATCCCAGGGTCGTGGGTTCGAGCCCCACGTTGGGCGGCGCTCATTTTTGTTTGGGCTACTTAATGCTTTCAACTTCAATTTACTCTCAAATATTTGCCAGTTCTTACAGAACATTTTTAACTAATATGAATCCTTAAGTGAGGTACTTAAAATCCTTATAATATTAATCATCTCTGCAGGCAACACGGTTCTCAAAATGCGCTTGCGCACTCCAAAACCCACGCCCACGACTTGGGTTTAAACCAAGAGCAGAAATTTACGACACTTTTAAGACTGCTTTTTCTGGGTTAGCTTCTATAGTCGTTGGTAGCGGGAAGTTTTTTTTTTTCTATTAATAAAACTGCGAGCCCTGATTTTGACTGTTTTTCCAAAACACAGGAGATTTGACTTCAAAACAGAGGTGCGGGCGGACACGAAAGAACGAACTTCCTCATTGGCTGACGTTGCCCCCATCCTTCCGCCCTCCTCCTGCGTCACGGCAGGGCTTCTTGGCGGTGCAGGACGGAGGTCCCCAGCGTTGTCCTCCCCGCGGTCAGATGTGCACCATCAGTTCTTGGAATGTAGACTTTTCAGAGCTACCCTCTGAGACTCGCCGGGGAACTGATGTTAGCTTGGCAGTCGGGTGTGAGGGAAGAAGCAGAAGTGCCCTTCCTGTCCGCTGACAGCTTCTGAGAAAGGCACCGCCCACCCTCGCGAGAGGCTCCCGGCGGCCACCTCCGTGGAGGCCCGGCTCCATTTGCAGCCCCGCCAGCCGGCTCTCTATCAACCGACGGGATTTGTTTTATGGTCCTTTCCTTCAGTGTGCGAGATTCTTCTGTTTATCTGAAAGCGAACAGAAAACATCTCTTGCCCCCGTCCTCTTTCTGTGACAGAGTCTATGTGGTCCTGGAACTCTACATAGACCAGGCCAACCTCGAACTTACAGAGACGCTCCTGTAACTGTCCCTCAGTGGCCATTCAGGGGTCACCACACCTGGTTCTCTGGTCTCTTAGACAGTTAACCCCGCACAGGGTGTGGTGGCACACCCTGTAATCCTAGCACAAGAGGCTGAGTGAGGCCTGCTCTGAGGCCAACCTGGGCTTAGACTCAAAAGAAAAAAATAATTGGGGGGATGGGGATAATCGATGATGCTGAGCAATCTTATTTCTATGATGGGCAGCTGAAAGGAGGAACAAAGCTACAATTGATAAATAGGCATTTGGCAAGAGGAGAGTATTTGGTGTTTGGGGTTGGACATCTTGTTCTGTGAGAAAGGGTCAAAACAACTAAAAGCACTCACCAGTCAGTTGACCTCTCACCACTTTCCCGGAGGTGATGGGTCTACTTTCTGCATACCCGGACCTTTTTTGGGGTGTAGGGGGGCAGAGTTCGAGACAGGGTCCCGGACCTTTTTTGGGGTGTAGGGGGGCAGAGTTCGAGACAGAGTTTCTCTGTGTATATCTGGCTGTGATGGATTCACTCTGTAGACCAGGCTGGCCTTGAACTCACAGAGATCTCTGCCTGCCTCTGCCTCCCGAGTGCTGGGATTTAAGGTGTGCACCACCAAGCCCAGCCCAGACCATTCTTGTCCCGCTTTCTGGTCCTTGTCATGCTTCGTATCAGCCAAAAAGCCATCATTTCCACTTTACCAAACCTAATAGTTGCTTGCCATGCCTAATCCATTGTCCTGTCAGAAATGTATTATAAACATTTGATCACTTTATCTTGGATCTACCTCTCCCCTGACTTCCACCATATTGATACTCTCCTGATAGCCCCCTCTTAAAAAAAAGTCTCTCATACATTACATCCCGACCTTAGTTTCCTCTCTTTCCACTCATCCCAGCCCCACTTCCCAGCCTGCCCCTGTTCCCACTGTTAGGAGTCCTACCAAAACACCAAGCTACAAAACCATAATATATATGCAGAAGACCTAGCATAGACCCATGCAGTCTCTGTGATTTTTGCTTCAGTCTCTGTGAGCCCTTATAATCCCTTAGTTGAATCTGTGGGCCATGGTCTCTCAGTGTCCTTGAACTATGGCTTCTACAATCCTTTGTCCCCCTCTTCTGTGGGATTCCCGGAGCTCCACTTAATGTTTGGCCGTGGATTTCTGCATCTGCTCCCATCGGCTGCTGGATGAACCCTCTTTGATGATTGGACATTCACTTGAGTACTTTTTTTCTCTCAACTTGGGAGTGCAGCATAGGTGAGTTCACTTTCCTTCTTGCTAAATTCACATACCCCACCCTATGAACTCTTGTGATACCTACAGGGTGTCCTCCTAGTGAAGTGCACTTCCTTTTGGAATGTGTTCTGGGCATTTCTGTTTCTGCTGTCACTAGTAGTTCTTGGCGTTCCTTGGCCTGCAGCTACATATTTCTGCCTTGGTCATTGAAAGGAATGGAAATTTTTGAGACACCCCCCCCCCCCAGCAGCCGGTTCACGAGCCCTAGGTTCCAGGAACTGCCTAACTACAAAGTAAATGGTTGAATAGGATTACATTCCTGAGAAAAACATGTATAGGGTGTTCCCCACAGGACTGACTAGATGATGGGCTGGTACTTTCCACTGGGATTCTCCCTCACCCCTCTTGGTTTGTGGTTTTTTCCTTTAAATACCCTGTACTCCCCCAACTTGGGGTTGGACTCCTCTACCCGTGTGGGATATGAGTTTCGACCTCAGCACGCTGATCCTGAAATAAACCTCTTGCAGATTGCATCAAGATCGGTCTCTTAGGAGTTATTGGGTGGCCGTGTTATCCCGAGTCTTGAGTGAGGGTCTCCCCTCTCGGGGGGTCTTTCAGTCATCACATGGTGTTCTCTTGTGAGAACACAGGTCATACAGTATTAGGGCCATTGCTAATGATGTCATCTTACTGACTGCATCTACAATCCTGCTTCCAAATAAAGCCATATTCATAGGTACTAAGTGTTAAGACTTCAACTTGTCTTTTAGGAGGCACAATTCAACCTGTGCGTAGTAAATCCTTAACCTGTCACTTGGAATTGCCACTTTATAGGTAGCTAAATAAAACTCTAGAACAATCAGATTTTGTTTTATATATTAAATGATGAAAACTTTTACTTTTAAAAAATTAATAATCCAAAATCAACAAGACAAAGTCAGTACAAAAACAGAGTGGAGGGTTTTTTGTTTGTGTGTGTAGGTATGTGGTGTCAGAATCTCACTATATAACCTACGTTGGTCTTGAACTCCTGGACTCAGATAATCCTACCTCTGGAGGACTACAGGTGTGTGCCAGCATGTACAATTGAAGATTTAAAAAATATTTCCTGCAGAGAGGTTTTTACTGAAATACTGGATCCATGTAACTAGGAATAGTATACCACTTCTGGGAATTCTTAGAATGCTCAAAGTTAAAGACACAGAACCCGTGTCTTTATGGCACTTACACTCTACACAGAAGTGTCAAAGCGAAATTTCCAAGTGCCTGAGACAAATAATGTGGTTAGGAACAGACAGACATCACGTTTAGGTCAGAGATTAAGAAACTTCGTCATCATGCTGAGGCTCAACTTCTTTACTGGTTTAACATGAAATTCAGATTCTTTAATTACTCCTTAATTGTAATTAGCAAGTATCATCTTAACATCACGCTTGAATCAGCATCTCAGTTCATTTGCCTTGAGTGTTTAGAGTTCAGCTCACATAACCTGTATGTAGTAACTTGTCCCTACTGTCCTACCTATTCTTTAGGAAGAAGGTCAAAGTTTTCTCCTAGGGTCAAAAGTATTATCAATAGCAACAAGCAACTGATAGGTGTTTTGTTTTGTTTAGTTTGGGTAGTTTTTTGTGTTTATTTTTATATTTATTTTTTTGGGACACAGCTTCTCTGTGTAATAGCCCTGGCTGTCCTAGACTCACTTTGTAGACCAGGCTGGCCATGAACTCCCAGAGATTCACCTGCCTCTGCTTCCTGAGTGCTGGGGTTAAAGGTATGCTCGCTCCACTACGCCTGACCAAACTGGTAGCTTTTGTGTGACCATTTATGTGCAAATCTGTTTCTATTAGCCTTTGACTCCTAAAGGCGGTCACATCTCACTGCTGTGGTAGTACTACAGGGCACAGATGTTCAGTAGATGTAACTCAACTTTAGTCTCTGGCTAGAAAAGGACACAGTAGCACTGTAGAGATAATAAGTATTTATTTTATTTAGGTTTTTCGAGACAGGGTTTCTGTGTAGGCTGGCTATCCTGGAACTCACTCATTTGCTTGCCTCTGCCTCCATGCCTGGTGAGATACAAGCATTTAAAGTCAAACATCGGGAAAATGTGAAGAATTCATTTCCTTCTAAAAGTTCATTTTTGATGAGATCAGAATCTCATGTAGATCAGGGTGGGCTCAACCTTGCTATGAAACTGAGGCTGCCTTGAACTCCTAACCCCCTTCTTTACCTGCCAAGCGCTACATTACAGAAATGCAGCCATTATGTCTGACTCTGACTCCAGGGTCTCACTATGTATCCCTTGGCTGGCCAGGACTATCTAGACCAGGCTGACCTTGAACTCATAATAGAGACCTACCTGCCTCTGCCTTCCGATTCCTGAGCTACAGGAGTGCATCAGCATTCCTGGTTCTTCTTTTTTTGATCTTTCCAGACAGGGTTTCTGTGTAGCCCAGGCTGTTCTGGAACTTTCTCTGTAGACCAGGCTGACCTTGAGCTCAGAGATGCGCCTTCCTCTGCCTCCTGAGTGCTGGGATTAAAGGCATGTAAAACCATGTCCAGGTCTTCTTGTCCTATTCTTATTGCCAGGAAACCATCTCCTTCAAGTGTTAGTATCTTCATACATAAAGAATATTGCAAGACTTGGAAAGGCTCAGAAAAGAATGTGATTATGGGTGAAGTTAAAAGTATACACATCAGAACCTGTGTTAGTTCCTACTCTGTTTGGACACACAGACACATACAAAACACAAAGAGGAACACATAAAACACATACCCACACAGACACATACAATACACAGACACAACACACAGACACAGAAAGACACATACAATACAAACACACACACACACACACACAGACACTTCAGGAGGAAGTTCATTAAAACAAATGAAAAAAAAAAGGAATAATAAAAGTTAAACAATGAATGAGTCCATTAGTTGAAAAATACCCTTGTGCTAAAATTAATAAAGCACAAAAACAAAGATTAATGTCATTATGGATGTTTATTATGAATTATAAAGAATGAACTACATTTCATAGAAATGTAGAGGTTACATGTACTTGAACTTAAAAGTTCAAAAGCGCACGTTTCTACACCTTGCTTAGTGAATGCCTGGCCCTGCTTACTATCCAACAGTCTGAAAGGTCAAACATCTGGAAAGGCAGCTCTACTTTTTTTTTTTTTTTTTTTTTTTTTTGGTTTTTCGAGACAGGGTTTCTCTGTGTAACAGCTCTGGCTGTCCTGGATTTGCTTTGTAGACCAGAGTGGCCTCAAACTCAGAGATCCACCTGCCTCTGCCTCCCAAGTGCTGGGATTAAAGGCGTGCGCCACCACTGCCCAGCTCAGCTCTACTTCTTATGGCACACAGTGAAACAAAGAACAGACCAGACTCTGAAACAAAACACTAGAGAGATGGCTCAGTGACAAAGAGCACATGCTCTTCCAGAGCACTTGAGTTTGGTCCCCAGCACCACAGCAAGTGACTCATAGGGTGACTACAGCTCCAGGGGACTCGCTGGCCCTGGTCTCCACACCTGCGCCCACATGCACACATAACTCACACATAATTTTTAAAAAGTTAAAAAGAACCTGAAATGTCTGGCAATGGCTGACATTCATGGACTGGATCCATCACTAAAATAGTAAAATTAGTGAAGTTTATAATGGTCAGGACAGATTATGTAAACTGTGGAGGAACCTGGACTATATAATAAACTTCCAAAATTGAACAGCTTAACTATATTTTATTGATATAAATACAACATATCTCACAAGCATCTACTATTTTGCCATACTACGCAAGAGACAAACTCAGATGTATTAAATATTAATGCAAAGAAAATACAGAAATGCTGTGTTACATAAAAGTCACCCACATAAAGCATCCTACATACTTTGTACAATTGACCTCTAATTGGTTATGTATTTGAAATAAAGCAAGGCTGAATTTATCCAAACATTTATTTCTCGGTGGAAAACGCTCTTTTCATCAGTGGTGGCTGTGTTTTCCCAACATCAAACATCATTTCCAAAGGTGGGTTGTTGAGAGAACACCAGTCAGGTATTCGGCCGGTCTGATTATAACACTCCTTTGAAACAGAGCGGCTCCCAAGGATATCTTGCAGTGCTCCGAAGACAGCCCCTGTGTAGTGAGAACACTTTTACAGTTAATTCGATGTATCAGAAAACGGAGCTGTGTACATCCATTTTATAAGAGGGACTGGTAAATTCAGCAGTGCAGATCAAATTCTCAATTCCAGTTCAATGGGGTTCTGAATAACAGGGTCAACTGTAACTCCTATGCTGAAAGTAACCTTTGCAGACTGCACTGAATATACTATCACACAATCTAAAAGAAAATTAAATAGGACAAGGTGTGAAGATTTTCAACTCGGGGCTGGAGGGATGGCTCAGTGGTTAAGAGCACTGGCTATTCTTCCAAAAGACCAGGTTCAAATTCAAATCCCAGCACCCACATGGCAGTTCACAGCTGTCTGTAACTGTCCAATGTGGTGGCGCACGCCTTTGATCCCAGCACTTGGGAGGCAGAGGCAAGAGGATCTCTGTGAGTTCTGGGCTAGTCTACAGAGCATACAGAGTGAGTCCAAGACAGCCAAGGATACAGAGACACCCTGTTTCAAACAAACAAAACAAAGATTTTCAACTTTAGGAAAGATTGTTTTTTGTTTTCTGTTTTTGTTTTGGTCACAACTCTGCTATATGTCATTAAATAAATTAGCATTGCAAAAACCCAATAGGTATCATTTAAATGTTTGAAAACTTTTATACTGAGAAATCTTATAAAGATGTAGAAGGCAATCTTTATAAAAACAATTTGATTTCTAAATCTAATCTTAGATGAAAAATTAAGATTAAACCAAATTCTACTTTACAAGAAATAGCGCTACATTCATTTAAAAATTCCTAACATTTGTTTTTTTTTTTCTCTAAATGTATGATCCTGCCACTGGCTCTATCATAAAATACACAATGTATGACTGTTTGCTTCTGTGACTGTTTTTCTCTAAGTAGCACTGAATGAGCTCCATCACAAAGTAAGATAAGAACGGATTTCTATCAGGAAACAGTTGTTTAAGTAACAACAGGTATCACTAGAATAAAGCCATCACTTCCCTATTCTGTGGGGTGACTTTAACTAGATGAAGTTCACTTATTATTTAAGACCTGGAGTTTACTATATAGACAGGTTGTCTTCGAATGCATAAGAGATCTGCCTGCCTCTGCCTCCAACGTGTAGGGATTAAAAGTGTGTGTGCCACCACAGCCATTCCTAAGGATAAAGTTCACTTAAAAAAAACAAAACAAAAACAAAAAATAAAACCCACAGTGCAAAGGCAAGCAGAAACAAGCATATAATTGGAAAATTTCATATAATTTAGAGAAAAGTCACACTTTAATGAAAATTCTTTGTTCATTTGAAGCAGGTCTCACTTTGTAGCTTAGAGAGGCTTGGAATTCATTATGTAGCACAGGTTTGCCTCAAACTCTTGATTCTCCTGCCTCAGTCTCCTAAATGATTGGATTGTGGGGCTTCTCTCTTAGTGGAAAATATTATTTTCATCATCATCAGTGGGTAAGCTTTTCCAACATCAAACATCACTTCCAAGGTGGGTTGTTGAGAGATACAGTCTGGCGTATGACCCAGGTAACACTTGTACTTAGCAAGTGGGTAGTTTTGAACAGTGGATCATTTACTTGATACAATCATTAGTAATGTCACTCAGGACGAAGCTCTTACCTCCCAACCAGGCCACACAATTAGCCTTTGCAGGTGGAGTATGAATTCGGAAGGTCTTGGTGCCAAGTGTCTTTTTGTATTTTGGTTTTTTCTACCAAATACCGTATTTCTGCAAGCAATCTGTGGAGAAATCCTGGCAACATAGATGTGCCACCTATGACTACCAAATTCTCTGCCAGTTGCTTCCTGGTGTCTATTGGGCACTGTTATTGAAGAAGAAGAAGAATTACTTTAATTGGACGAATACTGTTCAGCTAGACTCACTAGAGTGGACACTGCAGACAGAAGCAGCGCCTGCATTGCTGAAGACATGTAATGTTCTTTCACACAGCAAGCACAGCCACCATGGAAATACTACTACACATGGACATTCACCTGGGAATATTTCAAGAACTTTTTAGATTTATTTAGCTAGTGATTTTTGTTTTAGATCTCTATAGTGCTGGCTGAACTGGAATTCACTATGTAGGCATAGTTTGCCCTAAAGTTAGAGATCTGCCTGCCTCTGCCTCCAAGTGCTGGGATTAAAGGCGTGTGCCACCACACTCAGCCTCTGTATTACCCTCTACAACAATCTCTAAATATAGTGTGCGTGCGTGAGTGTGCACCAGTAGGTGCCAGTGTTTGTGCAGAGAATAGAGGGCAATTTGCAGGGTGGGCTCTGTTCTTCTGCCACCTAGGTCCTAGGGACTGAACTCCGGTAATCACACTTGCTGGCAAGTGCCTTTACCCACTATGCCATCTAGCTGGTCCATATTTTTTTAGACTTTAAAACAGAGTAGCGTGGGGCTGGAGAGGTGGCTCAGCGGTTAAGAGCACTGTCTGCTCTTCCAAAGGTCCTGAGTTCAATTCCCAGCAACCACATGGTGGCTCACAACCATCTATAATCGCATCTGGTGCCCTCTTCTGGACTTCAGGCATACATGCAGACAGAATACTGTATACATAATAAATAAAATATTAAAAAAAACAGAGTAGCGTAAATTCTAAGTAGCACAAATAGTAATATGAGTATATTAATTTCCAAGATAGAATAAGTTAGGCAAAGAGGATGAAAACAACCACCTTTTTTCATATAAGTGAAGAAAGCATGTAACATTTAACCACCAACCTCCCCGTTTACTTTTGTGGTTTTTTTTGAGACAGACAAACAAAGCCAGGAATTCACCACACAGTCTCAGTTAGCCTCGAACTTGCAATCCTCCTGCCTCTGCCTTTAGAGTGCTAGGATAATACGTGTATGCCACTGTACTGGCTCAAAACTAATTTTTGTCAAGTTACTTTGTTTATACTACTCTACCAAAGGCCAGCAGCTGGGAAGACGACAATACTCTCAGAGCTTGTTTGGAACCTCTAATAGGAGATCACAGGAACTACAGTTCTTCATTCTAAGAATTAGGAATGCAACAGTACTTCAAGGAGTGATGTCCCACAGTAAAGCCATCAGGTTTGGTGGCAAGTATCCTTACCTGCTGAGCATCTTACTGCCCTATAAATAATTTTAAAATACTAAGAAAAAGTTTTTGGGTTTTTTTTTTTTTTTTGAGACAGGATATTACTATGTAATCCAGGCTAGTGTGAATTGTTATAAACCAGGGTGGCCTGGAATTCTGTATCCAACTGCCTTGGTCTCTCAACTGCTACCATGCTCACCAATATTAACTATAAAATTCTATAGAAAAGTTAAAGTAAGAAAATGTAGCCAGGTGTGGTGGCGCACACCTTTATTCTCAGCACTTAGGAGGCAGAGGTAGGTGAATCTGTGAGTTTGAGGCCAGCCTGGTCTATAGAGTGAGTCCAGGACAACCAGAACTACACAGAGAAATCTGTCTTGAAAAACAAATGAACAAAAAAAAAAAAAAAACGCCAAATGTAAGACAGGTGTGGAGGTGCATGCTGGTAATCTCAGGACTCAAGAGCAAGAGGCAGAGTAACTGAAGAACAGCCACAAACTCAAGGATAGCCTGGACTATATATCAAGTTACAGGCCAAAAACAAAACAAACAAAACCAAAAAAAAAAAAAACCCCAAGTAAAATATTAAAAAATAGTAAAGTTGCCGGGCGTGGTAGCACATGCCTTTAATTCCAGCACTTAGGAGGCAGAGGCAGGCGAATCTCTGTGAGTTCAAGGCCAGCCTGGTCTACAAAGTGAGTCCAGGACAGCCAGGGCTGTTACACAGAGAAACCCTGTCTCAAAAACCCAAAAAACAAACAAACAAATAAAATAATAAAGTAACAATATTCTATAAAAATTGCAATAGGAAAATATTAATGAAAGGTTGAAAAATTACTTTATTCTTTGTCCTCTTTTCACCCCTCCCAGTCCTGCCCTCCCACCCTAAACGTTTTCTTTGAAGGACTGTTTTAACAAAGGGAAACTTAATAAATACCTGTAAAAGCGAATCCAATATTAAAGTGGCAACTGATTTCTCCTCATTATCTTGTTCAAAAAGAATCTCCACAACTGAATCTCTAGTGAGATTAAAAAGAGAGCATTTTATAGGTATCATATAATATGACACAGAATAGACCAATAGTCATACTGACATAATGTTTTAGGTGGAAGCAACATCTTTATGAATTATTTATGAAAACACAAAGCTTTTTCCCATTGTAAACAGGGAAGTAGCATCTACCCCCAGGGGTTGAGAAGAAGATTCAGCGAGCATGTAAAACAAGGTTTGGCATACAGGAAGCATCCTCAAGTGTTAGCTAATGCTGCAGTAAGATTTCCATGTTTTGGGTTTCATTACACCTCCTCAAATATAACAACAGAAAAGAAGTTATACTCTGTAAAAATTAACAAGATTCAACATACTGACAGGGCATGATTGTGCACGTCTTTAATCCTAACACTTGGGAGGCAGAGGCAGGCGGATCTCTGTGAGTTCAAGGTCAGCCTGCTATACAAAGTGAGTTCAGGACAGCCAGATATACACAGAGAAACTCTGCTTGAAAAACAAAAACAAAGAAACAAACAAAAAGACTCAACATGCCTTTAAGTCGGGGATACGTGTGATTTTAAAATACGTGTGATTTTAAAACAGATAACAAACCCTTTGTTTTTTAAGGTTTTCTGAAGCAAGGTTCCTTGTAGCTGAAGCTGATTTCAAACTTCTCATATTCTCTCTCTCTCTTTTTTTTTTTTTTTTTGGTTTTTCGAGACAGGGTTTCTCTGTATAACAGCTCTGGCTGTCCTAGACTCACTTTGTAGACCAGGCTGGCCTCGAACTCACAGAGATCCGCCTACCTCTGCCTCCCAAGTGCTGGGATTAAAGGCGTGCGCCACCAACGCCCGGCTTCTCATATTCTCTTGTCTCTGCCTCCCATGTGCTGGAATTACATGGAGCTACCACACCAGGCACTCCACACTTTTTAATTTGAAAATACACAAAGCTGGTGACCCATACCTGTAACCCAGCATGCAAGAAAGGTGAGACAAGACTGCCACAGACTTGAGGTCAGCCTGGGCTACATTGCAAGACCCTGGCTTTAAAAACAAGAAAGCCACAAGGACGTGACAAAGACTGGGTAATACATATCTATATCCTCCTCAAATGAAGAAAACTCTCGTTTGGGGAGCCATGTGGTAGAAGTTAGGCCTCTTTAGTGAGTTAGTATGCAGTTCAGCTTGGCATCTGGCAGCACATAAGGAAAGCTTGGAGTCCCTTTGGCTTGTTGAAATGGACAGCACACAGTTGAGACTACAGTTCTGTGAACTGCCCTGCTGAAGGGACGGGACTAAGAACACTG
Source organism: Lophiomys imhausi (assembly GCA_907164525.1). NCBI lineage: Eukaryota > Metazoa > Chordata > Mammalia > Rodentia > Muridae > Lophiomys > Lophiomys imhausi. Next base: position 861,231 of record CAJQZJ010034299.1, on the reverse strand, counting down.
TGCGGTGGGTGATGTGGGTTATCATGAGAAGCAATGGGACTGTTAGACAACTTGAGAGACCTTATGGACCCTCCAGATTGCCAAGGATCTCCAGATGGTGGGTTATATAAAGCAGAGAGCTCCACAGGGCTGCTCTTCTCCTGCCCTCACTGACTGAGAAGACATGCTGGAGAAGTGCACAGTAAGGTATGCCTTTAAGAGAGTTTAGGCTGTAATAGGCAAAGGCATGGCATAAAACCTGCTTAAGAAAGTTCCTGTCTTGGGGCTCCACAAAAGTGAGGGAGGTGAGCGGAGCCTGGAAGCTGCCCAAGCTGCCCTCAGTTTGGCGGTTGGAACAGACTGGTTTTATAAACCAGCTACAATTTGGTGGCTGAAATAAACTGGCCTTGCAAACTGGCAAAGTTAGGCCCAACGGACACTAAGTTTAAAAGGGACTGCCTGCTGGGACTGCTGTAAATCAGGCTATCCTGCCTGGACCTATGCTAAGAATATTAATATCCTTTTAAGGAAATTAAAATAAGGTTAGTTAGGTGTTCGTAGATAGGGTATTAGGGTGTTCTTAGATTATATGTTTTAGGTTATAGGATTTAAGTATTTTATATGTGTTTGTTAGGTACTAATAAGTATAAGTGTTTATAAATAAAAATATTCTGTTACAGTACCATGAGAGGGTCTTTGGGGTGAACAGAATATTTTTCATTATACATATTTAAGACACACAACATAACATTTTGACATACACATACATACTGAAATGACTGCCTATCACCTTCCGCAGTTACCTCATTTGGTAACTGTTTACTCTCCCAGAGACTTCAGGATATAGCATGCATTATCGCTATAGTTGTCACCTTGCATAAGTGGAAGTTTATGTCCTTGATCTATGATCTACTGTCCTCCACCCCCCCATCCTCTAGTTGCCATTGTTGTAGTCTGTTTCTAGGTATAAGATTAACCAGTAATTTTCTTCATCTATTTGTTATAGTTCTTTTTTATCGAGCTTGTAACATTTCATGTTTATTTGTATATTTCAATATATATGTACATTAAAAAGGGGAAGATTTACAAGAGGAAATATTGCCTTACATGTAACACAAACTCAAACAAACTAATGTTCAATCACACATAATTATGGATCACACATAATATAATAACCTACTGAGAACTAATTTTTTTTTTCTGTTTTTCAAGACATGGTTTCTTTGTGTAGTTCTTGATATCCTGGAACTCACTCTGCAGACCAGGCTGGACGTGAACTCACACAGATCTGCCTGCCAAGTGCTGGGATTACGGCATAGGCCACCAAGCCTGGCCATTACAGATAGTTTCAAAATGCCATGTGGGTGCTGGGATTTGAACCTGGGTCCTTTAGAAGAACAGCAAGTGTTCTTAACCACTGAGCCATCTCTCAAGACCCCGGGAACAAATTTTATCAAGCCAATTTCATGGCCATAATAATTAAAACTTTATTGTTGTAGTGTAGATCACAGAAACCTACCCATAAAATTACACAGAACTATACATACACTGTATAAAAACACCAATTTATTACTTATTTTAATTTTGAGTCAGGGACTCTCTGTGTAGCCGTGGCTGTCTTGGAACTCATTTTGTAGATCAGGCTGGCCTAGAACTTACTGTCTTCTAAGTGCTTAGGTTTTAGGGGTGCACCACCACACTCAGCTTCTATATTTTCTTTTGCAACAATCTATTAATCTAGAATTATGTGAAAATTTAAAAGAAACCAAAAATGCTCAACCTCTTTTTAAAGACAGGGACTCACTAGCCTCAGGTGACCTTGAACCTATGACCTATCTGCTTCTGCCTCCCAAGTGCTGGGGTTTTAGGTGTCAGCAGCACACCTGGCTCACAGATCATTTGTAAGCTGGGTGTACTGTGCCTCCTGCCATCAGCTGAACTAGTACACATTTACCAGCCTCCCACGCTGCAGACAGGGGAGCAGCACTCGAGATTGAGAGGCCTGCATGAGTTCTACAAAGCTTACAGATGAGAGGAAGCACTTTTCTTTCCCATCCCTTCCCAGGACAGCTTGCTTTCTGCATAAGACAGGGGAGCTCTAGCGGGGCGTGGTGGCACACACCTTCAATCCCAGCACTCAGAGGCAGGTGGATCTCTGAGTTCAAGGACAGCCTGGTCTACAGAGTGAGTCCAGGACAACCATGGCTTGTTGCAGAGAAACATTGTCTTGAAAACCAAAACAAACAAACAAACAAAAAAACCCGATTAAAATGGTCTAAAAATAACTATCAAAAAATACCACATTTGTTGGGTTTTCCCATTTATGATTTTAACCTCTACGCACTTGCGCTCACTCTCTTGACCTCTCCCCTCTGTTATCTTAACTTAAAAGAATAACCAGAATGGCATGTAATTGCTTTGCAACACATCTTTTCAGATCATATCTTTAAAAAGAAACTTTTGTGTGTTTCAGTTTTTTTTGTTGTTGTTGTTGTTTTTCAGGACAGGGTTTCTCTCTGTAGTCCTGGCTGTCCTGGACTCTCTTTGTAGACTAAGTTAGCCTTGAACTCACAGAGATCCTCCTGCCTCTGCCTCCTAAGTGCTGGGATTAAAGGTGTGTGCCACCACAGCTGGCTTAAAAAAAGAAACTTTTAAGCCAGTCAGGTATGCACTTATAATAGCAGCACTCAAGGTGGCTAAGGCAGAAAGATAAGCAGCCTGGGCTACAGATGACACCCTGGAAACATAAAAGGAAATTTATAATTACAGTCCATAAAGTTACAATATATGTAAAGTTACACTGCTAGCAATATAATTTCATTGTTAACAATACCATTTTATAAATCCTAACAGGAATTTTGTTACATTATCTGAGAAATAATGAAACAAAAAATAAAACATGAACTATTAATGGATCCTAAAGATTGAAATTACTTGAAATGATACATTCCTTCTAACAAAACAAAGTTTGGGTTTTTGTTTGTTTTCTCAAGACAGGGTTTCTGTATGTAGGCCGGGCAGTCCTGGTACTCACTTTGCAGACCACTTTGGCCTCAAACTCAGTAGATCCACCTGCCTCTGCCTCCCAAGGGCTGGGAATAAAGGTGTCTGCCACCATACCTGGGCAAAACAATGTTTTTAAATTTTAACTTATTTTTATTTGTATGGATATTTTGCCTGCATGTGTGTCTGTGTATCATGTGGGTGCAAAACCCACGAAGGCCAGAGGAGGGTGTCAGGCACTCTGGACTAAAGTTGCCATGTGGTCCTGGGAATTGAACTTGGCTCCTTTCTCTGTGTTAACTGCTGAGCATCTCTCCAGGTCCAAAACCAAAGTTTTAAAGCACAACAGCAAATGACTGATTACAAATAAAATCTAGCCATTTACAAATGAAGTTTTATTAGAACATAGGCATAATCATTCATTTATATATTGTACATTATACAATCAGTTTTGCACTCCAGGTATAGAGTATATGCAATGACATATGGATCTCCAGGTCTCAGACATTTATTACCTGGTTTTTTTTTTTTTTTTTTTTTTTTTGGTTTTTTTGAGACAGGGTTTCTCTGTGTATCCTTGGCTGTCCTGGACTCACCATACACAGCCTACCTGGTTCTTCAAAGAGTTTACTATCCTTTATCCTTAAATGTATTTCCTTCTGCTTTTTGAAACATTGTTACTTTCATTAAAGTAATTCTGGGGCATGAAGGCTCACACCTTATCCCAGAACTCCAAAGGCAGAGGCAGATGGATCTCTGTGAGTTCGAGGCCAGTCTGGTCTACAGAACAAGTCCAGGACAGCCAGTAACTATTACAAAGAGAAACTCTGTCCTCGAAAAAACAAAACAAAACTGAATTACTTAGACGAATAGGAAAGGTATTTTACTGTTAACCTGGAAACTATCACCTAAAGGCTTATACAGGTATTTTTCATAGCCAAAAATTTAACTCATTATTTTGCTCATAAAAATTAATGTCTAACCTGATTGATCCAAGCACATGTAAAATCTTCTCTCCATCCAATGGATAGTCAACATTTGGGGGTGGAGAGGGACGCTAAAATGTAAAAAAAGAAAAAAAAAATGGTGCAATTATAAGCAAACACATAAGTAACTTTTGTGAAAGATTTAATTTTTAAGCTTACCTCATTATTCCCATCAATATTAAATTTTGCTGCTTGGATCTGTAGTCCACGCTTCAGATCACTTACAAAGCATGTACGCACTTAAGAAAGGAGGAAATGAGCCTTCATTACTACTTGTTCAACAAATGGTGAACTTACACCTTAGCTACAATAATTCAAGTGAACAATTTGTTTGTTTTGTTTTTGAGACAGCGTTTCTCTGTGTAACAGGCTCTGGCTGTCCTGGACTCCCATTGTAGACCAGGCTGGCCTCAGGAACTGACAGAGAAATGCCTCTGTCTCCTGAGTGCTGGGGTTAAATTCGTGCACCACCACATCAGGCTTGAGTTGAGGTTTTCTTTTTTTTTTCCTTTCCTTTCTTTCTTTTTTTTTTTTTATGTTTTTCGAGACAGGGTTTCTCTGTGTATCCTTGACTGTCCTGGACTCACTTTGTAGACCAGGCTGGCCTTGAACTCATAGAGATCCCCCTGCCTCTGCCTCCTGAGTGCTGGGATTAAAGGCATGTGCCACCACGCCCGGCTGAGTTGAGGTTTTCTTTCTTTTTTTTTTTTTTTTGGTTTTTCGAGACAGGGTTTCTCTGAATATCTCTGGCTGTCCTGGACTCGCTTTGTAGACCAGGCTGGCCTCGAACTCACAAAGATCCGCCTGCCTCTGCCTCCCAAGTGCTGGGATTAAAGGCGTGCGCCACCACCGCCCGGCTGAGGTTTTCTTAAAGATATTTTAATACAGACTTAAGCATGAAGCTTACAAGAAAAAAAAAAAAAAAAAAAAAGAGGGGCCACAGTGATAACAGAGAGAATGGGAGAGGCAGAGAAAAGAGAGGAGCCCAGGAAGAAAGATGGACACCCAAGAGCCAGAGTGCAGGCTTCGCTATGCTAGTGTTGTGTGTGAAATCATATTTTAGCCAGGTGTGGTAGCCCATCCCTTTAATTCCAGCGCTTGGGAGGCAGGGGCAGGTGGATATCTTGTGAGTTCGAGGCTAGCCTGGTCTACAAAGGGAGTCCAGGACAGTCAGGGCTACACAGAGAAAACCCTATCTCGAAAAACAAAACAAAACAAAAAACAAAAAAAAAATAAACCATATTCTAAAAATTCCTCTGTAGACTCATTCTGCCACTTCATAGCCTTTGTAGAAGTGTAACAACACAAATAAATCTGACGCCATTAAAGACAGCTCTTCCAATTAAACAGCCCATGTTTTCAGATTTTCTGTTGCCCCTTTTCTCCTGTAAAAATAGTCTCAGTGAAGACACAAGCTCCTCTTGGCTCTCAGCTTGTGTTTCTGTGGTCATCCCTGCATGGCACATCCAGCAGCACCACCTGCTGCTACCTCAGCCTTTACATTTTTGCATTTTGAACATTCAAGACTTCAGCTGAATTGCTTGTAAGACATTACATACACACTTAGAATTATGTATGTGGCTGGGCGTGGTGGTGCACGCCTTTAATCCCAGCACTTGGGAAGCAGAGGCAGGCGGATCTCTGTGGCCAGCCTAGTCTACAAAGTGAGTCCAGGACAGCCAGGGGTCTGTTAAACAGAGAAACTGTCTAGAAACAAAGAATTATGCATGTATTTATTGCTCATTTTAAGATAAATTCTAAGCCAGGTGGTGGTGGCACATGCTTTTAATCCTAGCACTTGGGAGGCAGAGGCAGGCGGATCTCTGAGTTCAAGGTCAGGCTGGACTATAGAGTGAGTCCAGGACAGCCAGAACTGCACAAAGAACCCCTGTCTCAAAAAAATAAAAAATTTTAAAAAGGATATAAATTCTGTTGGGGGCTGAAGAGATGTCTCAATGGTTAACAACATTTGCTCTTCCAGAGGACCTGCACTTATATGGTTTGCTCTTCCAGAGGACCTGGGTCGGTTCCCAGCACTTATATGGTGGTTCACAACCATCCTAACTCCAGTTCCAGGGACCTAATACCTTCTGACCTCTGCAGGCACTAAGCTCTCATGTGGGTACCCATGTAAACCACTTATACCAGTAAACTAAAGGTAAAAAAAAGAAAAAGTTTCTGTTGTTGTTATTTAGCAACAGGGCTTTTTCCCCCAGACAGGTCTGTCCTCACTGGATAGCCCTAGCTGGACTAAAACTTGCTGTATGTATGTAAGAATGTATGTATGCTGTATGTATGTATCTGTCCAACGTGCTGAGATTATGGGCACATGCCACCACACCTGGTTCCATTTTGAATATATTTTCTATCTGTATTTTTAGGAACATGTGCCATTGAAATTAGCACTAAAGAATGAAAGACACAAAAGTGAGAACTTCAGGGCCAGGGAGATGGATGGCGTTAGTTAGGGTACTTGCTGTCAGTCTGCCAAACTGAGGTATTCCAAACACCACGTGTTGATAGAAAAAAGTTGCTTACCTTTAATGTCTTCTAGGACACCTTCTGGAACTGAACCTGAAAAAGAATTTTATTAAGAATTAAAGAACTTAGCCGGGCGGTGGTGGCGCACGCCTTTAATCCCAGCACTTGGGAGGCAGAGGCAGGCGGATCTTTGTGAGTTCGAGGCCAGCCTGGTCTACAAAGCGAGTCCAGGACAGCCAGAGATATTCAGAGAAACCCTGTCTCGTAAAAAACAAAAAAAAAAAAAAAAAAGAATTAAAGAACTTTAATAAACCCTGGGCTGGACAGATGGTTCAGATGCTAAGAGGCTGCTCCTCCAGAAGTCCTGAGTTCAATTCCCAGCACCCACATGGTAGGGTGCCCTCTTTTGGTGTGCAGGCATACACGCACGCAGAACACTGTATACATAATAAATAATAAATAAATCTTTAAAAGAGAAATTTAATAAATCCTATTAAATTCTATCCATTTCCTCATTTTTAATTTAAGTAAAATTAAATGACATAAAAATACTGTAATCTTTTTACAGACCTAAGAGAAAAATCAACTTTAAACATTCAAGGTGAAGAGATAGCAGAGAAACTGACCCCAGGACAGCAAAAGTGTGAAGGGAGGCCATGAGGTCGCACATCTTACAACAGAGGCCAGCATGTGGCTCAGCAACACAGTGCACACACAAGGATACATGAGTCTTGGCATCAGCCCCCAGCACTATAACAAGATAACAGCAATTACCACTTAAAATATAGTAAAAAAGACTAAGAAATCTTTCCCAATATAGGGATGTTTGCTGGCTATCTTCTAACAAAGCACCCAGAAGTAGATAGGGCTTACAGATGAATTATTATTATTTTATAAAAAAAAGTTAAATTCTGAGTTTGCATCTTTCATATGACAATGGCTAGTAGTAATACCACAAACAGTACATGTTTGGGGGAAGAGGGGCATGTACCTTGGCACATATGTGGTCATAAGAGGGTAGTTTTTCCTTTTACCATGTGCGTAAATTAAGACCAGCAAGTGCTTTTATTCCCTGAGCCATTTGCTGTCAACCCACCCCTAGCACATATTTTTTAAAAAAGTATGTATAATCTTTTACTTCAAAGTAAAGTGTACATTTGATTATTTTTTTCTTAGTATGCATTAACTGCACAAAACAATGGGATTCATAATGAACTACATCTCATACATGTATATAACATAGTTTAATCATATTACTCCCCTAGCACCCTCTTTTGTCCCTCTATGCTCTTTCTCAATCCTTTCTAAAGGTGACATTTAAAAAGAAGAGTAAGTTGGGCATGGTGGCGCACACCTTTAATCCCAGCACTCAGGAGACAGAGGCAGGTAAATCTCTGTGAGTTCAAGGCCAGACTGGTCTACAAAGTAAGTTGAGGACAGTCAGAGATATATACAGAGAAACCCTATCTTGAAAAACCAAAAATAAATAAATAAAAAGAATAATAAAAGAAGACTTGGAATGGTGAATGGGAAGCTGAGACAAGAGGACTGCCCCAAATTCATAGCAAGTCTGTGCTAAATACTAGACTATGTAAGAAGAAGATTTTGTCTCAAAAAGAAGCAAGAAAAACACACACATACACACAAACAAGAGTAAAAAAGTAACCTTTTGTATATGCTACTAACCTGACACAATTATTGCTAGCATACTCATTTTCTGTGGTAGATACAGAAACACAATTTTCTAACAAACTTAAAGTCTTCTAAATAAGCCATGTGTGGTGTTTTACCCCTTTACTCCTAGAACTTAGAAGGCATAAGCACTAGGCTTATAAGTTAGAGGGCAGCCTGGTCTACATATTCAATTACAGGCCAGTCAAGGCTACATAGTAAGATAATATCTCAAAACAATATTAATAAAATAATGTCTTCTAAACCAAATCTCAAAAAAATATTTTTCCTGGTATATAAAAACAAAGAAGCTTTTTGAAGAAATGGATCATGATAAATGGTTAAGCATAACACTGTAATTCCCACCCAGATCTGTACAACTTATTGTAAACTATTTATAATGAACTTAATCTAAAACCACAACCTCAAAATATTAACCCATAATTTAAAAAGTGGCATATTGTACTTGAAAGAGTAAAACGTGTTTACTAGTATTAAGTACGGTGTCTATGGGCTGGCGAGAGAGAGCTTAGCTGCCAAAGGCTGCAGCTCACAGCCAAAGCTTCAAGTATGACTCTAGAGGTTGGGGTGTAACAATGACAGATTGGATTTAAACCCCTGCACCTTTAGTCATTTCGCTAGCATAGCCAATAGAGGGGAACTTTAGGGTTAGTATTACTTGTACTAATTTTGTTCAAGTTTTTTCTTTTGTGTTTCATAACATTGTAATTATAGTACACAAGTTTATAAACCTAACTATTAAAGGTTCATGGTTCAAAGTCCTTTTAGTATGTGATCAAAATAGCTGACAATTCCTATCCTTAGACATTAAAATTAATTTGGGTGTGGGAGCAAATCTGTACCTCAGCATTCAGTATTAGTAGCTGAAGGAGGGGAGTCAAGAACAACTTTAGTGGCATGGTGAGTTCAGGACTTCGACTACATGAGGCCTTATCTCAAAGAGAAAAGCAAACTAAAAGTGCTAAAATTTACTTTTTAAGAGGGTAAAGAGGCCAGGGGCACGCCTTTAATCCCAGCACTTGGGAGGCAGAGGCAGGCATTGAATCTCTGTCAGTTCGAGGCCAGCCTGGTCTACAAAGCAAGTCCAGGACAGCCAGGGCTGTTACACAGAGAAACCCTGTCTGGGGGTGGGGGGAAGAGGGTAAAGAGACATCATAAAATTTAATCCTGGCTATAAACAGATGAGAGAAAAACAGATGAACTGTACTGTAAGAATCAACAGCCAGACATGGTGGTGCATGCCTTTAATCCCAGCGCTCGGGAGGCAGAGGCAGGAGGATCTCTCTGAGTTCAAGGTCAGCGTGATCTAAAGAGTGAGTTCTGCCAGGGCTCAAAAAACAAAACAAAAAAAAAAATTGTAAGAAAACATAAAGGCAAGACTAACCCTAAATTTACATTTTTCCCCCTTTCCAACATACTATAAAGGCACTTTAGTTAAGCAAATGGGAACGTGTCATATGAGGGTCACTAGAGGGACAACCTGCTCTGCTTAGGAAAGGCAAGGCAAACTTTACAAGGGTTAACTTCCCACCTGGGTCATGTACAGGGAGCAAAAGAATAATCAGAGTGTGTGGGGGTGGGGGAGTACCAGGTAATGAGCTAAGATGGAGAGAGGGCTGTGCAAAGAAGTACTCTGGTGACAGGAAGGCTAATGTTTCAGGAGAGTTGAGCAGTACAAAGGGTAGACTTGAGGCTAAGGGGAAGAAGAGAATGAGATTATGGAAAAATGTGGAGCAGATATGAATGGTGGGTTCATCTGTAGGAGCTAAAAAATTTGTCACCAATTTAAGGAAAAGCTGTCACTGATAATATGAAATAAACCAAATCAGCAAAGGCCAGGCTCACAGGAAGAGATAAGGGCGAGATCACAGGGGCTCCACTGTCGAAGGTGTAGGGGTGTCAAGGGGGAAAGATGATGGTGAGATCAGAAAGACTTTTCTGAGGAAGAACTGGAAGTTCTGCTCACAAACTGTTTTCTAAAGAAGCAGAGACAATGCTTTTACATCTTAAAAAATTAAAATATAATTATATCATTTTCTCCCTTCCCTAAGATGTTATTACCTTTATGTAATAACAATTAATTGAAAAATTACAAGAGAAGCCAAGCACTTGGGAGGCTGAGGCAGGCAGATCTCTGAGTTCAAGGCCAGTCTGGTCTACAGGGTGAGTTCCAGGACAGCCAGGGTTGCACAGAGAAACTGTTCTGAAAAACAAACAAAAAAGAGAAAAAGAAAAATGACAAGAGAAGAGACACTGTGTTTACTTCCAGGAATGTTGGAAATACTAGTGTCAGTTTCAAATTCAACATCAGGCCCTGGCTCCATCTGAGAGTCAACAGCATGCAGCTGAATGTGACTTTAGTCAGGAGTAGATGACATCTGCTTAAAGCCTAGGAAGAAAGAAGGAAAACAAAACAAACAAACAACAACAAAAACAATATAAAACAAAACAAAAACCCAAGTCCCCCACAGAATGTAAGAGCAGAAGAAACCAAGGAAGTATACTCAGAAATAACAGAATCAACAGAAGACAGAATCCTGAAAGCAAAGGGAGGAGGGCTTAGGAGGATAAGATGATTCAAAATATTAACAGTTCTAGAAAAGAGGTCTGACACACAGCTGGATGTAGTAAGAGCAACAATGACATGATTGGAGCAAGGGAAGCAGTGTAGAGAAACGGGGACATCTAGCAGCCGGCAGAGATTAAAACATAAGTTAACAGCATGAAGAGCACGGTCCACTCTAAATAGCTCATTACCCATCACGGAGGGAAGGCTCTGTCCTTTAGCAGCACCAGTGTCAACCGTACATTGATCCAACAGTTGAGTTTCCAACTCCCTGAAATTTGAAAAAGTTATTGAAATTAAAATACAATGGATACTTTCTTATTTAATAGCTTCACTATATAATAAATCATGATGTCTCATATAAAAATGTTTGTTTTGAGGCTGGGTCTCTTGTAGCCCAGGCTGGCCTTGAACTTCCTATGCAGCTGAGGGGACCTTGAACTTCTGATTCTCTGGCCTCTACCTCGAAACGGCTGATGCTGGGATTACAGGTGTGCATCACTGTACCTGGTGTTATATGGTACTGGGAACAGAACCCAAGGCTTTGTGCATGCTAGACAAGCACTCTACCAATGAAGCTACATCGCCAGATCAATAAAAATGGTTTTATCTTTAAAAGAGAAATATTCGACCACCCTACTCCATATCCAGACTTCCAATATCCTCCTCCATGGTCTAGCCTGGCCTCTTCTTTGCTGCCTCCACCACCCAACTCCATCACCAGACTCCCCACAACCAGACTTCCTACATCTTCCTTGAGGGCCTACCCTGAACCAACAAAGGAAGTCCACATGCCCCAATTTCACTGAAAGAATACCAACAATATAAAAGATCAAATCAGTATCTTCTCTCCAAAACTTACTAGTCTTGTAGAAATGCTTGCCAATGACAATTATCTAGATGAACTCCAGGACACAGAATTTAAAAGAACAATAATGAACTTCATCAAATAATTCAAGGAGTTTAAAGAAATCACAAAGAAACAGCTCAATGAAATCAAGGAGAACGCCGGGCGGTGGTGGCGCACCCCTTTAATCCCAGCACTTGGGAGGCAGAGGCAGGCGGATGTCTGTGAGTTCGAGGCCAGCCTGGTCTACAAAGTGAGTCCAGGACAGCCAGACCTGTTACACAGAGAAACCCTGTCTCGAAAAACAAAACAAAAAAAAAAAAAAAAAAGAAATCAGGGAGAAAGAACTTCTGGAGAATAAACACTGAGTGATTCTCAAGAAAACAAACATAAGGTTGATGTAAATGATGAAGACAATTCAAGACTTGAGAACAGAGAGTTCAGTTAGGAGATAGAAACATTATAGAGGACTCAAGGTGAAATGAAGATGGAATTGAAAAACCTAATTGCTTAAGTAGAAAACTCCAAGGAAAGCCTTACAGTTGGAATTAATCAAGCAGAAGACAGACTATCAGGTCTACAACATAAAGTAGAATAACTAGACCAAAGAAGCAAGGAACATGAATAATTAAAAGAAATGGAGCATGCACAGATGTACACACACACATAGAGGGAAAAACACATAGGAAAATGTGGAACACCATGAAAAACAAAAACAACAACAAAAAAAACCCTTTGAATTATAGGCACAGATGAGGAAGAAGAATCCCAATGGCATAGACCAGATCTTCAACAAGTTCACAGAAGAAAACTTCCCAAAACTAAGGAAAGATACATCTATACAAATATGAGAAGCACACAGACCACCAAATAGACAAGAACAGAAAAGAAAATGCCCATGGCATATCATTGCTAAAGCACTAAGTATTCATAAAAAATAAAGTGTATTGAAAGCTGCAAGAAAAAAAACAAAACAACAAAACAAACATCTAACTAACCATAAGTCACAAACAAAGGAAAACTTGTAAGAATAACAGCTGATTTCTCAATGGTAACTTTGAAAGCCAGAAGGACCTGGAGCAATGCATTCTAAGTGCTAAAAGACTATGTTGGCCAACTTGAGATTAATAAACTATTTGCATTATTGAAAGAGAAAGAAAAACTTGCCATGATATAAATAGCCTAAAAAACCTTATATCAAACAAACAAAACCTAAAGAAAATATAGGAAATATGATTTAGGCTGAAGAAAGGAATGAGCATAGCAGAGAGACTAGAAAAAATATGAAACCATACTTTATTAAAACACAAAATACCACTAAGAATACAAAAACTAAAAAACCAACACTAAAAAAAACACAGCACAATGACCACAATTAACACACATTTCAAAAATAACTTTAAAACCAACAGGCTCAATTCAAAAGACATAGGCTGACTGAACAGATCAAGAAATAAAATCCATATATTTGCTGCCTACAAGAAACAACTTAGGGGCTGGAGAGATGGCTCAGCGGATAAGAGCACTGGCTGGTGCTCTTCCAAAGGTCCTGAGTTCAATTCCCAGCAACCACAAAGTAGCTCACAACCATCCACAATGTGATCTGATGCCCTCTTCTGGCTGCAGGTATACATGCAGATAGAGCACTCATATACATAAAATAAAAAAATAATAATGAAAAATAAAAAAGAAACAGTTAAAAAAGAGACACCACTTTGGAGTAAAAGAATGGACAAAATTAGTTGAGTCAAAAGGGACCAAGAAGTAAGCAGACATCCCCATCTTAACATATGATAAAATAGACTTCATACTAAAACTAATTAGAAGAGATAAAGAGGAATATTTTATTATGATCAAGGGAACAGATAACCAAGAAGACACTGATATCCTAATACATATGCACCAAACACTGGGGTGCCAAATCTCATTAAAAAACAAATAATAGGCACAAGCCTTTAATCCCAGAACTTGGGAGGCAGAGGCGGGTGGAACTCTGTGAGTTCAAGGCCAGCCTGGTCTACAAAGTGAGTCCAGGATAGGCAGGGCTCTGTACAGACACCAAAGCACAGAGAAATCCTGTCTCAAAAAAAACAAAACAAAAAAACCCCAAGTAAAGCCGGGCGGTGGTGGCGCACGCCTTTAATCCCAGCACTTGGGAGGCAGAGGCAGGCGGATCTTTGTGAGTTCGAGGCCAGCCTGGTCTACAAAACGAGTCCAGGACAGCCAGAGATATTCAGAGAAACCCTGTCTCGAAAAACCAAAAAAAAAAAAAAAACCCCAAGTAATACATATACATACATACATACATGCATACATACATACATATATATCTGGATTTAAAGATTAACACAATACCATCCATTAATTGTAGGCAACTTCAACTGCCCCTTTTCTCCAATAGGTCATTAGGGCAGAAAATAAACAGAGAAACATCAGAATTTACTGACACCATACATTACATGGAGTTCATAGATAGCTACAGAATATTCTACTCAAACACCAAAGAATACACATTCTACCTAACAGCACCTGAAGTGCTTCTAAAATAGACCACATCCTGTAACACACATTAAATCTTTACAAATCCAAAAAGATTGAAATTACTCCTTGTATCCTATGTGACCCACAATGCAATAAAACATAAATTGACAGCAAAAAACTTCTAGTAAATATACAAACTTGTGCTAGTAATATATATTAATAAACTATAATAAACTATTAAATATACAACTCATTGCTAAATGATGAATAGGGCACTGAAGAAATCAAGAAAGAAATAAAAACTTCCTGAAACTAAACGAAAATGAAAACACAACACAACAAAAACTTCTGGGACACTGAAATTTTCCTACAAGGAAAATTTATAGCTCCATGTGCCTCTACTTACAAAAAAAAGAAAAAAATCAGAAAGAACACAAATAAATGGCTTAATAATGCATCTTAAAAGTTGGAAAAACAAGAACAAACCAAATACAAACACAGTCAACAGCAAGAAATAATAAAAATTATCAGAAATCAAAAAAAAAACAAAGAATCAACAAATCTAAGAGTTCTTTGAGAAGATAAAACTGACAGACCCTTAGCCCAACTATCCAAAGCTAAGAAAGAAAGGACCCAAGTGAATAGATTAGAAATAGAACAAGGAAACATTATGACAGACACCAAAGCAATTCAGAATATTACCAGGGAATATTTTTAAAAGGCCATACTCCATTAAGCTAGAGAAAACTAAAAGAAATGGATACATTTCTAGATTCAGCCAAACACAAATTAAAACAAGAAGTCAGCAATCCAAATAAACCCATAACAAATGAAGAGATTGAGGTAGTAATAAAAAGTCTTCAAGTTAAAGAAAAGTTCAAGTCCAGATGGATTCATAGCAGAATTCTACCAGACAGTCAAAGAAGATCGATAGCCAGTTCTTAAAACTAAAAGAAGAGGGGTGGGGATATGGGAGGAAGATAAGGGGAGGGGGGGACGGAGTGGGGATATGAGAGGAAGATAAGGGGGGGGAGACGGAGTGGGGATATGGGAGGAAGATAAGGAGAGGGGGGAGACGGAGTGGGGATATGGTAGGAAGATAAGGAGAGGGGGGAGATGGAGTGGGGATATGGGGGGAAGATAAGGAGAGGGGGGAGACTTCCAAACTCCTTCTATGAAGCCAGCATCATTTTAATACACAAACCAGGTAAAGACAAAACAACCAAAAAGAACACTACAGGCCAATATCCCTAATGAACACACCCCAGAATACTAAATAAAACACTTGCAAGCAGAATACAGACATACGTCAGAAAGATCATCCACTATGACCAAGTTGGCTTTAACCCTGAAATGCAGGGATGGTTTGACATTCACAAGTTAAATGTAATAAATGACATAAATGGACTTAATGACAAAAATCACATGATCCTGTCAACAGGTGCAGAAAAAGCCTTTGACAAAAATGCAACAAGCCTTTATGATAAAAATCCTACAGAAAGTAGGGCTGGAGGGAACATACCTCAACATAATAATGCTGAATAGGAGAAACCCACAGCCAACACATCCTAAATGAAGAGAAGTTTGAAGCAATCCAACTGAAATCAGAACGAGACAGGGCTGTCCACCATCCCTACTACTTTTCAACAATGTGCTCCAACACTAGTTGAAACAATAAGGCAAGAGAAAGAGATTATAGGAATACAAATAGGAAAAGAAGTCAAACTATACCTGTTTACAGATGATATACTATACATCAGATGTCTCCCAAAACTTACCAGAAACTTCTAGAAATGATAAATTCAGCCAATGGCAAGATACAAATCAACCTGCACAAATCAATGACTTTTTTATACAACACCCAGAGAGGAAATCACATATTCCTATTCACAAAGTCTCAAAGAATATAAAATATCAAAGAATAAACCTAATCAAAGTGAAGGAACTCAACAATGAAAACTTTAAACCTCTGAAGAAAGATGAGAAAGACATTAGAAAATGGAATCAAAATCCATGCTCATGGATTGGTAGAATTAACATCCTACCAAAAGCTTTTTACAGATTCAATGCAATTCCAATCACAATCCACATCTCGTTCTTCATAGAAACAGAAAAAACTATCCTAAATTTCATATAGAACCACAACAAACCCACCAGGATAGCTAAAACAACCTTGAGCAAAAAGAACAATGCTGGAGGGATTACAATTCCAGATTGTGTGTGTGTGTGTGTGTGTGTGTGTGTGTGTGTGTGTGTGTGTGTTTGTTTGGGTTTTTCGAGACAGGGTGTCTCTGTATAATAGCCCTGAATGTCCTGGAATTCCCTTTGTAGATCAGGCTGGCCTCAAACTCACAGAGATCTTCCGGTCTCTGCCTCCCAACTGCTGGGATTAGAGGTGTGTGCTACCATGCCCAGCCCACACCTGGCTTTTTAAAGTTTTTTTTTTTTTTTGGGGGGGGGGGGTGGAGACAGGGTTTGTCTAGCCTCTCCTGGCCTCTGAGGGCACGAGGCATGCATGTGTCTGGTTTTTGAGAAAGGGTTTCACTATATTGTAGCTACGGCTGTCCTGGATATGTGGAGCTATGCAGACCATGCTGGCCTTGAATTTAGAGATCTGAATGCCTCTATCTCCCAAATTCTGGGATTAAAGGTTTGTACCATCACATCAGGCTACAATTCAAAATCTTAGGATATAATACAGAGTCATAATAATAAAAGCAATGATATTGGCGCAAAAATAGACATCTAGACCAATGGAACAAAATCAAAGACCCAAACATGAGCACACATAACTTCAGCCACTTAATATTTACAAAGGTGCCAAAAATATACACTGGAGGTGGGGAAAACATCTTCAACAGATGGTTGCTGGGAAAACTGGATGTCCACATGCAGAAGAGTAAAATCAGACTCATTTATCACCTTGTAAAAAAAACTAACTCTGAATGGATCAAAGACCTAACTAAACTTGAAATATCAAACACTGAAACTGCTAGAAAAAAAACATAGATGGTGCCTTACATGATATAGGCATAGGAAAAGACTTCCTGTATAGGACTCCATTTGCCCAAGAATTGTAAGGCCAACAGTTGACAATTGGGACTTCATTTAAAAAAATAAAATAAGGGCTGGAGAGATGGCTCAGCAGTTAAGAGAACTGACTGTTCTTTCAAAGGACCCAGCAAATCCCAGCATCCACATGGCAGTTAACAGCTATCTGTAATTGCAGGGCGTGGTGGCGACCGCCTTTAATCCCAGCACTTGGGAGGCAGAGGCAGGAGGATCTCAGAGAGTTCTAGGCCAGTCTGGTCTACAAAATGAGTCCAGGACACCCAAGGATACACAGAGAAATCCTGCCTCACCCCCCCCCCCCCCAAATAAAATAAAATAAAATAAAAAAGTTTCTGTTCTGCACAACTTAAGAAACAAACAAGTAGGTGAAGAGGAAGCCCACATAAGAGAGAGAATCTCTGCCACCTATACATCTTACAGAGGAGCAACATCCAGAATATACAAGAACTATTTGTTCATCTGAATGCCCCATTCAAATAATGGGACTTGGACATGAACAGAGTTCTCAAAAGAAGGGAAACAATGACTGAGAAATACCTCAGAAAGTGTTCATTATCCTCAGCAATTGAAAAATGCAAATCAAAACAACTTTGAGATTTCATCTTACTATAGCCACAATGGCAGAGATCAATGAAAGACCAGACATGAAATGTGGGAGGGGACACAGAGAAATGGGAACCCATTTTCTGTTGGTGGGATTGCAAAGTGGTAGAGATCACTCTAGAGATCAGTGTGGCGAATTCTCAAAAAGCTAAAGATCAATCTACCCTATGACCTAGTTCTAATCCTCTTTGTCATATGCCGAAATGAATCAACATCCTACTGCACAGATACTTGCTCAGTCATATTCATTGCTGCTCTATTTACAATAGCTAAGACACAGAAACAATTGAAAGGTACTTTAATCAACAAGTGGATAGTGAAAATGTAGGACATATACACTACAGAATACTATTCAGTTGCTTAAAAAAAAAAAAGAAATCATGAACTTTGCAGGTAAACAGATAGAACTAGAAAAGATCATATGGAGTGAGATAGCCCAAAATGGGAAAAACGATGTTGCATATTCTTTCTTCTTTTTTTTTTTGCATATTCTTTCTTATAGTAGGCTCATGACTCCAAATCTTCAGATGAAGTCTTCACCCCTCATCACAGAAACTTCTCTTTGAAATGCACATAGAACACTACAGAAAACTACAACCAATCAAACTGCAGATCTGTGGAGTCCAGTCCAGATGGATACAACTACAAAACACTCCTCCACCTAAGACTTAGGTGACACTGTGGAAGAGGGAGTAGAAAGACTGTAAAGATCAAGAGGATCAGGGGGTTTGGTTTAAGATTCTGTCTCCTAGTAATATCAGAAGCTACACTTATAAAGTCTGATCAAAATGACTGTCCAAATATGAGCTGAATAAAGACACTATCCATGAACATGCCAAAGTGGACAGGGAAAGCCCACAGGGTCTCAACCCTACACATAAAACTATAGGCGACTGAGGAAAGCTTGGAGTGAGAGGTACTCTTCCCTAGGGAAGAGCAGGCAAATTGATTGTCTAATGTCAAATGGTCAGCCCTGAAAACACACATACAAGTAACATTGTATGGACTCAACAGGCTATACTTAGGAATATAAATGCGCACGCGCACACACACATGTGTGCACATACACAAAATTAGTGAAAAAAGAGTCCATGAATTTGAAGGAGGGGAGATTAGATGGGAGCCCTTAGAGGGAGGAAATGGAAGGGTGAAATGTACTTATATCACAATCTCAAAAAAAATTAATGATTACATTCAAATCTTAAAAGAGAATGGAATAAATTAAAACTCAGATTACAAGCATTGGCTTTTGTGGCACTGGTGATAATACACCCAAGAAACTTACTTGTGAAGGGCTTTTCCTCCTAAGGGCAGTGCTCCCCAGCAGTTCAGGACTGGGATGCCTTCATAAATCTACAGTGTAGTCAAGGACACTGTCATCTTAGGAGACACAATGTTTCCCTGAGATTAACATCACCCTCTACAGTACTGTTCTGACAACCCTGGTGATAAATTCTTACTTCTTGTTCTAGAAGTTACAGAAAAGTCAGGAGCAAGTCTTTTAATAGTGCTCACCAAAGAAAACAGACTTAAATGTGCATATGCATGCACACACCACAATTCATTAATTAGAGCAGACCATCCAACAAGGGAGCCATTAGCAATATAGGCCTGAGTGCTTAAGACTCAGCTGTTCAGAATTTTGACATCTTTTTTTGTTTTTGTTTTTTGAGACAGGGTTTCTCTGTGAAACAGAACTTTGACATCTTTAAGAGTCTAAGTTACAGGGCAAATTTACAAAAGTTTAATGAAGGAAAGAAAATACTTGGATTAGCTCATAATTTTTGCACTGATTACACAGTAAAATAGTATTTTTAACATACTGGGCTAAATAAAGGATAGTATTAACTTTACTGCTTTAATTTATATGAATTTCTTAGATTTTAAATAAATTACATACATGGCCTACCCTGTATTTCTACTAGTTGAGCTCAGAGGACAATGTACAAAACTGTACTATGCATATATTACCTTACTTCATATACTGTTTTGGTTAATGTTCTGTACATATAAAATACTTATAAAAATGAGAGTATCAGTTTTGGACACAAACAGAGGTTTATATCCTAGCCATATGTTTATATAAACTTTAACTTTCGATTTTCTTACTTATATAAAAAGAATAGTACTTACAAGACAGGTTTGTTTTGAGAATTAAACACAAAGTACTTCATATTTGAAAAACTACCGTCTTAGTTCTTTTTTTTTTTTTTCAAGACAGAGTTTCTCTGTGTGACAGTACTTATTGTCCTGGAACTCGCTTTGTAGACCAGGCTGGCCTTGAACTCACAGAGATTTGCCTGACTCTGCCTCCTGAGTGCTAGGATTAAAGGCATGCGCCACTATGCCCAGCCCATAATGATAATTTCTACAAAAAGTTTAAATCTTTAAAGTGTATTTACTTTACCATATGATAACTCATACTGTACACAGTAATACAAAATTTTGTTAAGTCCAATTACTTTAGTTTAAAATAAGTTAAAAAAAAAAACCCACAACATGATCCAGTAAAAAAAGATACAGGCAACACCAGGCTTTCCCTATATCCACAATCCAGGACCATGGCAGAATTAATCCCAAGTGTCAGGAGAGCCATCAGATGACTTGGAGCAAGTAAGACAGATGGAACCTGGAAAACAATAGATCAGCAGTGAGACCAGGGTTGAGTACAGTGTCTGAAGACGTCTGACTTGTTTGCAAATATACTGGAAAAATTCACAGGAACATTGCACTGTTTTATATTAGTTCAACCAATTGTTAGTATTAACAAATGAAGAACTAGCTTTCTGATTTAGATGAATTTACTCAATAATTAAAGTATACTGCAATAAACAGAAGTAACTTAACTAGTTTGTTTCATTCCCCAATGACAATTCTAAAGCATTTTTATCAACACTACCTCTTTTGAAGTCAAATTTTCAAAGAGATAAAAGCACAAAAAATGTAAATTGAAAGAAAGATGATACTAAAAAAAAATGCCTTTGTCATTCCGATGAAAATACTGGAAAGTATACCCACCACATCCTTGCCACCTTCCTTCCTTCCTTCTCTTTGGGAGAACAGGTTGAGAAAAGGTCTCCCCGTGTAGCCCAGGCTGTCTGTGAACTCCAGTGATCTCCTGCTAAGACTCTCAAGGGCTGGGATTATAGGCATGCTCTTTTAAGCCCAACCTTAAGAAATAATTCTTTTCACTTATTTATTTAAGACAAGATCTCATGTAGCTCAGGCTTTTCTTCCCCTTTTTAAATTTTGTTGGTGTGTGTGTGTGTGTGTGTGTGTGTGTGTGTGTGTGTGTGTGTGTG